>JAQAHW010000032.1:2105000-2647500 GCA_027580185.1 Tuta absoluta
GTATGGAAGGTTAAACATTTTCTTCATATTTCGACCTATGTTCCTTGGGGAAAATTGTTCAGCTTCATGAACTGGTTCACTCCTTAAAATAGTTGCATCTTATATTTTAACATTCTGTAAATATAAAGACGAAGAAAGAAGAGAAGAGTTCCCTTCAAAGTAAAAGTGAACAGGCTTCTGGTTGAGCTCGCTCCATCTTAGACTCTGTCTCTGTCCTATGACCTAGACTAGAAATTGAAATTGAAATTGAAATTATTTTTTCAATGTAGGATAGTATTATCTTATCACTTATTGACGTCATGAACCGTCATTGTAAAAAAAAGGAATTAGTATCACACAATTTTCTTTTTTTATAACAATTTTGTAATGTCCTAATAGAAAACCGGCTCGGGCGGGATAAAAAATAAAAAATAAAAATAAAGGCACTGCCACGGGGCTGGCCAGGTTAATCACACGGTATGTAACTTTACGCCACCACCATCTAAAAACGAGTCAAGAGCAAAAGCATCCTCACTAAAAAAAATAGAAGAAACTCACCATCTCCGTCGTAATGGCTCCACACCTCCATGAACTGGTTGGCTGAGAGCTTCTTCAGCTCCCTGGAGTCAGGGTCCCGGAACTGCCGCATGAAGTTGTTCGCTCGCTCCAAGTTAAAGCGCTTGCCGTTCCCCCCATTGCCGGAACACGTCGAGTCTATGCTCATTTTTACTTTTTAAATTATTTTTTTACAAGAAGCTTTCAATTTGCGCACGATTACGAGATTCGAAATTTGATTTGTAATTTAAACCTTTTACTTCTTTTTTATGGCACAAGATAGACTTTGTTCCAATGTCAAGTAGAATTCACTAGTGATTATATTACTGATATTTTAATTTAAAATGTTAATAGAAAAATAAATTTGTGTGTATATTTGAAAAATAGTGCGTATCTATGATAACTAATTTTTATTTTTTGCTATATTTCTTTCGTTACGATAATTTGGCTAGGTTTATTGTCAGTGTATCTGTTATAAGTATACTGTGTTAGTAAAAAAATATTTATTTTTATCCAGTGATTTTTTTATGTCATCTGAAACAAAGAAAACATAAATTAGAATATTTAATCATATAGGTACATCATTTGTCAACATTATAATATGGTAATACTTTGCTTGTGCGGTGTGGTTATTAATATCACCATTTCTTTCCGGATGTCGTAAGAGGTTAGGTAAATTTTTATTCAAAACAGTTTTATCAAACAATTTATTCCAAAACGTATAATTATTTTTAAATTCGGAGAATTTATTATAGTGTGCAGAAAGTAAACTACTATATAAATTTAAGATATTAGTAAATTTGATTAGCAGAACGAGTGAAGCGGTCAAGTCAAAAAATTTAAAGATATATCACCGTAAATCCACCGTAGCCTTATTTGTATGGGAATAAGATTGGAACTCGCAATTTCCTTTCGTCTGACAGACGCATACATTACGTTGCGTTAAAAGAACAGAACGTGAGTGAGTGAGAGAAAGTGCGTGAACCGCATCATCATCCCTGGAATGGGCAGAAGCGTTCCCTGTGAATGCAACATAATGCACTGCGCTCGTCAATCCGCCGGCCAAGCGTAGTGAGTATGGCAATACCCCCCAATAGGGGGAGGCCAATTTCCAGCAGTGGACTGTTGTGGTTGTTAATGTAAATGTTCAAAGAGGAGGTCAAAAACAAAAAAGTTCTCATGGAGAAGGTTCCAAATAAATTAATCAGTATAACTCGGCAAAATGGTATCGAGATCCCCATCACAAAAACTTTTCTCTCTGAAAAGTTATAACTGACGTTGTAAGAGCGGATGTAGCCGTTAGACCAAAAAAAAAATTGAGATGGAGCCCTAAAATACCAAAATGAAGCCATAAAAAACTCGTCTCGATCAGACTTGTTGCGTGCTAAAACACGCTACTCCGCTACGTTAGTATACTTAGTAAAGTGAATGAATAAGCATTTATTTATTTGATGTAGTATTTTGTATTTTTGTGCATGAATTGTGTTTTGTGGCATGAATTGTTGCCGTGTGATGCCAGCTTAGAATAGCGTCACTCCATTTCTATCCCGTGGGTGTCGTAAGAAGCTACTAAGGGACTTGAGGGTGTGTATTGCAAATTTAGGCGATAAGCTGACAACCTGTCACTATGGTGATACACGATATTTCAAATGATGGAATGAATGACCCTCAAAATGATTGTCAGGCATGGCGTGCGTTTTTTTACAGTTGTTTACGCTCTGCCTACCCCGTAAGGGATTATAGGTGTGGTATATGTATGTAATTGTGATTTAATGCGTACATTTTGTTGGCTTGCTCATAGTTCCCTATGAATTATTCCCTAGCTCTAAGATTTAGCCCAGGTTTTTGCCGACAATCGCGTAAAACGCGTAACTGCTCGCAAATCTTGACAAATACCTCCAACTTTTTGTGACAAATAAAAGCTGTCATTGTCTGTGAGAAAGGTAAGAAAACGGCCGTAAAAACGAACATTGACGCCACGTCTGCTAGAATATCCAAACATTGATTTATAGACATAATGGATACCTTGACCTGCCCTCTCTACTAGGTACTTTAATTACTTCTCTTTGTACTTCATTTTCATTTTAGAGGTACAATCACTATTACTATAAAAAAAGCCGCATCAAAGTCTCACATACACATATATCAAGCTTATAATCCCTTGCGGGGTAGGCAGAGCGTAAACGTGTAGCAATGCGACCAATGCAAGGTTTAACAGTCGCAAAAAACGGACGTTTACGCCACGTCTGAGAGATATTTGAGGGTCATTCGGAAAATTGTGTATCGCCATAGTGACAGGTTGTCAGCCTATCGCCTAAAATTGCAATACACACCCTCAAGTCCCTAAGTCGCCTCTTACGACTCCCACGGGAAAGAAATGGGGCGATGCTATTCTAAGCCGGCATCACACGGCAAAAATCTATTGCATCGTTTTGAAGATCTAAGCGTATTGGCGCCGCCTCCAATACTTACTTTGTGATCTTAAGCATGCATTAAGACACCACCCACCAATAAGTGACATATGATACTGTAGAATAATAAATAGGATGTATAACTGAAATTTCTCCAGATGTGGCTTACCTTCAATCGACAATAGTATCAAAACTAAACTGAGCTAAACAACGATTTATAGACATTTTGGCTAACCTTGTCCCGCCCTATCGACTACTTATACCGGGTGTAAAGGAATGGTATACTGAAAACTTTGCAGGCATGTTCGGACAACGAATTTAAATAACTTTTTATGGATCCTTGATAAACTAAAAATAAATCTGATCTTAGCTGATCGGGGCCTGAAATCTGCTAAACGAAAATTGTTTCAATTGTGTGTGGGAAAGTTTTGGTCATTTCGTATTCTGCTAACAGTTTGAAGTATAGATAATCACAGTGGCATTGTAATCCGATTGTCATCAATTGTCATCCGATGGCATTACAATAAAAAAAAAATAAGAGAATCGGGGCCCAGTCAAAATATTTTTTCTCATTTCCTAGCTTATTTAGATATGTTGCATATTATGCGCCATAGAGAAGTTGTTAAGTTTCATGGTTCGATAAATACATACATACACTCTAGCTGTTACCCGCGGCGTTGTCTGCATAAGTGGTGATAAAAACTATCCTATGTGTTAATCTATATTACCTTCTACATGTGTGCCAAATTTAATTACAATCGGTTCAGTAGTTTTTGCGTAAAGAAGTAAAAAACAAACAAACAAACATAACAACTTTCACATTTATTATATAAGTAGGAAGTAGGATATCACACTTTTCTATCGCCGTAAAAATCGTAAAAAGGTCATTCAGTAAATCGTGTGTTACCATAGTGACATATTGTCAGCCCATCGCCTAAAACTGCAACCATTGAAATCCCTTGTTCGCCACTTACGACACCCACGGGAATGAAATTGTCACACGGTGATGCCGGCTAAGAATGGCATCACACGGCGCATTGGTCTAACCAGATCATGCCTGATAAGTTTCGGTACACCGTTTCTTACACCCGGTATATTATGTTATACTACTTTAATTATTTAAGGTGGTTCGAGAGCCCAGTGGCGCCGCCAAACAGGAAAATAATCCCTGGTTGGACACGCTGTCATCTGAAAACCAAAACATCAATTTGCGGCAATAAATACCTACAAAGAATATTTAGAATCATTGCAACCTTGCAAACTGTGCAATTTGGTTATGTATTCCAAAAATGCTAAAAGTCACTTTTAGCAAAATTATAATACAATAACTAAAGCGCTTATATTTTACAAGGTCTTATTGATTCTAAATAACCTTTGTAGATATTTATTGCCGCGAATTGATAATTTGGTTTCCAGGTGACTAGCGTGTCCAGCCAGACGTTTTTTTCCTGTTTGGGGCCACCACTGGGCTCTCGAACCACCAGCGATGAATGTTTTATAACTCCACCGGCCTATTCGTATTATTATTGGATTAACTATTGATTTGCCTTTTCAAAGCTTTAGGCGGTTCACTCGCTTGTCGTCCGTCGTAAATCTTTAAATTTCGTGTGAAGAAGTAACAAATAAACAAACAAACATATAAACTTTCGCATTTATAATATTTATGAGTGCAGGTGAAATTTTAGTAAAGACGCACTGATTTTATAGTCAGCAAATAGTCGGCGACTAGTCAAATTATTTTAATATAATAACTTATTTCAATTAGTAATAATCGTGAAACCACAACTATTTAATTGACAGAAAGTCCTAAAAACGTGCACAGACGCGATTTCTTTTTCCGAACGATAACAAAGTGAAGATCTGACTAGTCAGCCATTTTTGTAGTCGGAGACTAGTCGGCTGTTTTGTAGTCGGAGACTAGTCGGCTGTTTTTAAACCGATTAGTCGGTAGTCGGCTAGACGGCCAAAACCATATTCGGTGCATCTGTAAATCTAATTCATATACGGTTTGACACAAATTAAATAATATTATTATCTTATTCTACTCAAGTTGATTTAAAAACACAGTATCTTTGCAGTTCGTATGAGGAAGATCATCCTGATCGAACAGTTTTAGTTTCATGACAATTTTTTCAGGTCTTGAGCTGTTTTCTGGATAGACGAATACAACTAGCATATTAACTGATCCACCGGATATAGCCCATTTGTTAACAGCATCTTCAATCTTCTTCAATTCGGGACTTATTTTTGGATTAAGCGGAAAGAAATTGTACACTTCTTTAGCAATCGCTCCGCCATTTTGAAAAGAAACTATATGACCATAATTATAGTTGATTAAAGGATAACCGGCAGCCATTCTGTCCACATTTATCTTTGCATCACCTGGTATATCATCTTTTTCTTCCTGTCTGATGGTGTTACTTGATATAGTAGCTCTCACAACTAAGGGTAAGATAATGTTGGTGCCGTTATTGTCCGTGATGGTATTCATGGTGATTTTCTTGAATGGGTTTCCTTTGTCACCGCTGAAGCTGTATGAGGCATATTGTTGGGATTTTTCTAAGGGATAAGCCAGGTCCTCAGCGAAGCGAGGATACGATTCATACAACGTTATATGTTGGTCCAGAACGTCTCTACGAAGTCGGTGCGAAATTGCCGGAGACATTTGCGGTTTTTCACAACTTGGCACTTCGATATCTTCACTGTCAGCCTTTACATATATCACAATATACATCATGTTCATTATGCACCACATTTTGTAAGACATACTTGAGTATAAAGATAAAATATTCAGGTTTCTTCTTTGATTCGACTTCGACGAAACAGTGATCTTTACGGCTTGCTGAAGACGTGTGCACTGAACCTCTAAATTGGATTACTGAGGCAAGACGATTATATTTATATTGGTCTAAATTGACATACACAGTAAATGTATAGGTAGGTGCATACAGAGATCACTGACGAGGATAAATGAGAGAAGAGCAATTCTCTGATTATTGGCCAAAATTGAAAATAACAGCAGTGTCTGGTTCCAAAAAAAGGTCATTAGGACTGAATATATTTTGTTTAAAATTATGAATTCCCAAAATAAAACGAAAATTTTACAAGATCTTATTCCCGGTATTACTTCTTCAGAAGATAATCTTTTATGCCAGATTACCGATTCCGAGATTCTCTTCTGTTTTCATGTGGTACACCGAGTATTCTGACGACCCGAGACTGCAGGTATTATATGCAGGTGAGTATATGCAAACAATTATACAGGGTGTAAGGGACAGCCCTCCGAATATAATTAAAGGGTGCATTTAGACCATGAAACTGAACTATTTCCCATGGGAAAATATTTCAGGAAACGTAAAAAAAATTACTTTCCATAGTAATTGCAGTCAGCTAATCGTTATTTTGTATAGGAGGTCAAATACTTTTTGTGGTTTCCTGACATACGTTCCTAGGGGAAAGTTGTTCAGTGTCATGGTCTGATTGCACCCTATCAGTATTAGAAGGGCTGTTCCTTACACCCCGTATATAAACAATTATGTACAGTGCGCAAATGAATAGGCTGCACAGGTCTAACTAAAACTACGAATAACGCCATCTATAATAAAAATCAAATACCTCTGAGCCGGCAGAACTCAGAGAACCTGTTTTACGCGCACGCATATCATGCGCAGCCGCATACATCATATTCGCACTTTACAAATTATAGCAAGGGTCGGTAGCCTTTATTCCCAACGACCACGGGCGAGTCGGCCACGGCGCGGCCGATGGGAATAATCGGCCACGGCGCGATAATTGGCCCCTTATTATATATCCCGATATTTTAATAAACTTTAATAAAAATAATTCAATTTCTATGATAATAATTTAAATCTACTTTTATTTATCAACATATCCTGTGTATTAGTAGAATCAACCGCGTATTAGGTGGCGGCTGCGGCGCCGTAGGAAGGGGCCGATTATTCCCATCGGCCGCGCCGTGGCGGATTATTCCCATCGGCCGCGCCGTGGTCGACTTACCCGTGGTCGTTGGGAATAAAGGGTCGGTAGGACGTCATAGGTAAGTAGTTAAGTGGTTTAAAAATTCGATGTACTCGTCACAACTGGCATAGCCGAGATAGTATGCGTCTGGATTTAGAGCGAGTTAAAATTATGGTAGGACACTGGGTCGATCCCGCCCCCCATGTGTATTGTTTTATGTTTTTGTTTTTTATATGTAAGATAATTTTTAGTTAACGGCCCATTTGTTATTTTGAATGAATGATGTTTGTGGGTATTGCACATAATCATTATAACTATTAGACGGTAAGTAATAAGCACAGTCATCTGATCTGTATCGACTACTGCCTACGTATCTAACCGTTAGCTTTCGATGTTTCTTTGTGTTGTTGTTTGCTATCGTTTTATCGTAATTATGTCTACCTATAGTATGCTCCTTTGTCTACATACAGTGCTTAGAGCAAAGATCATAGTGCTATATGAAGATAATCTTAGTATTATGAAATTTCTCGACGTCTTCAATTAAATGTAAGTTAAATATTTTTATTTTACAAAATTAGCGCAAATGCTTCAGGTCAGGTCGTTCATATTATCCAAACATTAAGTTTCTAGATAAAGATACCTACTACATACTACCTGCCATACGTTCATTATTTAAAATGTTTAAATAGGTATTAGATTGCTTATTATATTTACTTACTTAGTTTCCTATTTATTATTATTGGCATTTACCTATATTAAATACTTGTAGATTGACTAGGTATTTTTCTTACAGAAAAGAACTGTTACGCTGTGGGTTACGTTACGCCGATACCGGTGACATCCTGCCTGCCCGGAAAGGTCGTAAGGCCGTGATGTTCACGGATGCATCAGCGCGTCACCGAGGGATAGTTGCCAAGCATGCTAATACCCCATTCTTGTCAACTCGCTCAACAGCAACGGAGTTCGGAGTGACATTACAAACTGTAAGGACCCATTTACACGCAGCTGGTATAAGTTGTTATCAGCCAGCTCAAAAAATTTGCTGTCAGCTGCTCATCAACAAGCACGAGTCCAATTTGCATATATTTATAGAAACTTTGATTGGGAGAATAATGTAGTAATATTCACTGATGAAAAAGCTTTTAAATCGGATACAGATTGGACGCAAGATTTTATGGCGCTGGAGAGGCAAGCGTTACAGACCAATTCACATTCTCCCAAATAGAATGAGTGGGACTGTGGTGTCTTCTATGGGACCTAGAAAACTAGTTGAAATAGAAGGAAGGTTCATTAGCGAGAGTTATGTGGAAATATTGCAGGACGTAATGATGCCTACAGTGCGTATTGCTTACCCAAATCAGTACATTTATTTTGTGCATGATAATTGCTCTGTGCATAAAGCCCGTATCGTCCAGGATTGGTTGCGAACCCAGCACGACGTGACTGTTATTAACTGGCCGTCAAAGAGTCCGGATTTAAATCCCATAGAAAATTTATGGGGTCAAATGGTCCTTAACTGGGACCCATCTGAAGTCAGGACCAAGAAAAATTTACGCGACTTAGCCATGTTCACCTGGGAGACCATGCGTGGTAAACCAATGTGTTCGAACATGGTAGCTAGCATGCCAAGCCGTTTAAATTAAAATTAAATTATTATTAAATTGAAATATTTAAATAGGTAGATATTAATATATTGGGTTGGGAATTTTGCAGAAGATTTATTTTATTCGATACTTACTGCTTAGTTAATTTCTGAAACTGTTCAAGCTCTCAAACAATCAAAATACCAAGTTAACCTGTCACTTAATACCTAATTATTCTGCATAATTATTTAACTATGTTTACACAATCTAACGAAGAATGTAAATGAATTGATCCCCTGGTTCAGTTTAGGCTTAATGTGTTACCAATAAAAAATATGTTAAGTGATGTTATTGTTACAATAAATGCAGGAATGAGGCTACCTCGTTATCTCATTTATAACATGTTTATTCACTTTGACATACCTATTTATTGTTGCACATTAACAAACATTATGCAACCCAACCCAATATCATTGAATAGTTAAAAACCAAAATAAATACCTAACTGATAAATATTGTGGTAGTTTTATTCATTTTACCTTATATCCTCAAAACTACTATATTTATTCGATATCACACACTATACTACACAGATAAGTATAAAAATTTATCAGCAACAGCAAAATAATCATTAAAAAATAGTAAGTATAACCTATATAAAAAAAAAACAGGCCTAGACCTGCGACCAACCACGACTCGATCCTTAGCTACCTGTTTCCAAAGTCCGCTATGTTAACCATTGAGCTACGACTGCTGTGATGCAAGCAGCGAAATTAAGGTTTAAATTATTATTAGTCATCAAACTGCGCGTCTTAAATTCTAGTGTGTGTGCGCGCCAGTCAATGTGTGTGTTTTAATGTGTCTATAATGGTATTCAATGAATTCAATTTGTCGTTAAAAGATGGCGTTGTCTGGCTGTGCAGGTTTAGACCACTTCGTGTGTACTTGATTACTATAGGTAAGTATCCTTTCTTATAGTTTTAACTTTTAATGACAAATACTTACGAAGGTTTAAAAAAAATATTTATTGTTAATAAATGAAAAATAATATTGTATTTATCATACAACCTGACAACCAACCAGGGCCTCAATCGTCATATTTTTTGGTCAATGTAATGTAATCCAATGTCAATGGTAATTTAAACGATTTTCATTTAGCACATTTCAGACCGTGAGCATTTAGGCTGTGATTTAGGCCTAAGACGGACACTAATGCAGGAAAGATTATAAAAATAAAGCAAAACAGCTAGATAGATATCATAAAGTTATAATAACAATCTAAGTCGTAGGTATCCCACACTAAGAGGGACTGACGGATGCGTCTGTCAAACACCTTGGTCAAATCGTAGCGTTATAGTGTGGCATGGTATCCGTTTTATGTTCCCGTGTTAGGTTAGTTACACCCGGGAAGTGGTTTATAATTTGGTATCCGTTATATGTATCTATGGGATGTTTATATCTATTTCTTTATTTTGATACTATGACATCGTACAGTCACGCTCAAGTGCGGCCAATGTAAGTTTTATGCTCGCGGCATAAGAACGGTTCAAAGTCCAAACTGTCTAACACAGCCTGAGTTTGACTGTAGAAAAGGCAAAAGGAATTCGAAATTTCCTTTCGTCTGACAGACAAATTCATCATAGTGAGAGAACCGCCTAAAATTCAATGATGTCCTTATTGCATGAAGTTATTGTTATTAAAAGAAAACAAAATATTTTACCTACCTTACCTTACTACTATGACAGCCCCATCATTCCACTGCTGCCTTACCTAAATCTGTCAGAATTTATTGTAAAATACGATTGTTTTACAGTCTGAACTTATTTCCCCGTTTTGGTCGTAGAACGTCGCCTTCAATACTACCTTTTCAGGCCTAGTAACATGTACTACATTTGCTGGGTATTGTAACACTACGATCATATTTACAGTGCCGTCGAATCTAGCCCACTTGTTAATATAGTTCTCAACTATTTTATATTTTCCTTTGTTAAGTTTCTTGTTCTGTGGGAAAAAGTTATATACTTGATCAACATACGTTTCTCCATTTTGGAAGCTGATAATATGGCCATTATCGTAGCTATCCCTTTCCAGTCCGTCGGCCATTTTTTCGATGTTTTCTTTAGCTGCAGCTGAGATTATATCACCATTCCTGCTTATTCTAGTCACAGTATCTCTTGTAATAGTTGCTCTGATGACTAAAGGTAAGAGTACATCTTCCTTCTTGCTGTTCCTGGCAATTCTTGTTGTGTATTTGGTAAATGGGTTCCTGGTGTCGTTTCTTGGTACTACCGTTGCTTGGTACTGACTTTCCAAATCGTTCGCTAGTTTCTCTGCATAATCACCAGCCTCTTCATGAAATAAAACAGGATCAGGGTCCAATATGCTGTCGCACTGTGCACTAGCATATATTAGAAAACTTGAAAAGCATATAGATATACTCAACATTTTGTACGCCATTTCTTATAAGTTATTACTTAGTGGCTTATATTACTTCACAAATACCTATTGTTTACAGACTACCTCTGGACTACTTTTTTAAAGCCAGGGTATATTCCTGCCAACATGTAGTGAACAAAAATAAAAAGAACGATCAAAGAATTGACACTATACAATCAAGTTACAATTGACTTCTATGTTGACGAGATACGAGTTCTTCTGTTGAGTTTATATACCTTTACTCTTTATATAAACATATTTCAATAACCAGTTTAACTTTTAATCAACACTTTTTAAGTTATTATATCAAAAAATGAGGTCTTTCCAATTACAATTCGAAAATAACGAAAACATAAACTAAAATGTTTAATAGATATCGCTTATCACTGACGAGCGTCATTACGAATTTCTAAGTTATTATTGTAATTAAGAAACATAATT
Source organism: Tuta absoluta (assembly GCA_027580185.1). Taxonomy (NCBI): domain Eukaryota; kingdom Metazoa; phylum Arthropoda; class Insecta; order Lepidoptera; family Gelechiidae; genus Tuta; species Tuta absoluta. Next base: position 2,116,384 of record JAQAHW010000032.1, read on the forward strand.
TTTTGTTGGCATAAAACTTGTAGAGGAGGCGAAAGAAGTATGCCAGGATCGTAGTAAGTGGAAGGAAGTAGTCTCTGCCTACCCCTCCGGGAAAAGGCGTGGTTTATGTATGTATGTAAATAACTTGTTGCACCGACCTCAAATTAATTGGGCTAAGGGCATGAAGATGATGAAGATAATTTGTAAAATCAAAAAAATATGTTACACGTTCCCTTGCGGGATAGACAGAGCGTGAATGGCCCTAAAACGTCGCCACTTTGGTGGTAATTTCAAAAGGTTGTGTATTTCTCCTTCTTCGTTTCATGTGGAACACCGAGTCGTCCAACGACCCTATAAATCCTGGTGACAGAGTTTGTCAACCGCCTTCTTACTAGTAGTAGGCTTCTGACGTGTATATTAGTGTGTATTACTTATATTTCATTACAGGTTATCAGCTAATTGCCTCAAATTAGCACCATATACATGAATGATGTGGCTCAGTCGCGTTCTTACGATACCTGCCTGCACCAAAGAAAAGGGGGTGATGCTATTTCAAGCCTGCATCACATGACAGACCTGTGTATTGAGAGCATTGATCTATAATACTCTTTGTCGTATCCCTCCTCCTTGCATCGTATTCCTCACTGCTGAGGGTCGTGATCTCTATGAAGAATCTTTTTCTGGATAATGTCGCGCCATCTTCCTCGATCTTCTGCTGCGTGGATAGCCTCACTGAAGTTGGTGTCAGTGTTTGCGCGAATTTGGTCTGTCCAGCGCATAGGGCTACGTCCTCTTGGCCTTTTACCCTGTATTTTTCCAGTGACACATAGCTTTTCTAGGTTGTCTCCTTTCTTTCTAGCGATGTGCCCAAAGTACTCGAGCATTCTTTTCAGACAGATGGTGGAGAGTCTTGTTGTGATGCAAAGTTCCCTTAATATGGATTCATTTGTGCGATGTGCTGTCCAAGGTATGCGGAGCATTTTTCTCTAGCACCACATTTCTAAAGCATCGATGCGCGAACGATCAGCTTTTCTAAGAGTCCACGTTTCGGCACCATATAAGAAAATGGAGAACACAAGAGATGACATGAGCTTGCGCTTGGTCTTAATGGAGATGTTTCTGTCCTTCCATATTCGGTGGAGTTGGGACGCGGCATTTTTGCCATTCCGATGCGCCTTCGAATGTCAGGGTCACATGAGCCGTTGTTCGCTATCACAGACCCAAGGTATGTGAATGTCTCTACAACTTGTAGATTCAGGGCTCCAGTCAACTCCAGCTTGCCAGTGCGATCTACAACCATGACTTTTGTTTTGGACTTATTGATCGATAGTCCTAGTTCTGTGCTGATAAGTTCCATCCTATTAAGAAGGGTATTCATTTCGGCTTCGCTTGCTGCAAAGAGAGTCGTGTCGTCAGCATAGCGTAAGTTGTTGATCTTGCAGCCTCCGATGGTGATGCCGCCATCCCAGTCTTCACAGGTTCGCCGTAAAATGTATTCCCCATATATATTAAATAGGATAGGACAGGGATGGGGAAATGGCGGCCCGCGGGCCAAATCCGGCCCGCGGAGTGATTTCATCCGGCCCGCGGTCACTGACTGATTTTTATTAAGTTTGTCCCATCAGAAAATCCGCGCGCAAGTGTTTACCACAATGAAGCTGCGTAAGAACAAACTAAAGAACAAATTGACTGATGAACACCTTGAGTGTATTTTAAAAGTTACGGCAAGTAATTTGAAGCCAAATTTTGACGTGCTTATAGACGAACAGTCAAAATTTCATTTATCTCATCGACCAAGCATCAAAACAAACTTAATTTTTTGTACATTTTTTTTGTAATTAGTAAATTTATTCGGCCCGCTTACAAGTTGTGATTCTTTGATATGGCCCTTTCCAAAATGTATTTCCCCATCCCTGGGATAGGAGATAGTATGCACCCTTGTCTGACTCCTTTCTTAAATTTGAAGGGTTTGGAAAGGTTGCTGTCAATGCTTACAACACCTTGACTGCCGAAATACAATGACTGCAGCAGAGAGACTAGGTGTTGCGGTACTCCAAGCTCCGACAAAACCGACCAAAGGTGGCTCCAATTTACACAGTCAAATGCCTTGCTGTAGTCAATGAAGCACATAATAACTGGCGTGTCGAATTCATAGGCCTTCTCGATAATTTGCCTGATATTGAGTATCTGTTCACTTGTGCCTTTGCCTTTCACAAAACCAGCCTGTTCTTGGGGTATCTGTCAGTCCAAGTAGTGTCGGAGGCGTTTGTTTATAATGTGCAGCATTATCTTGCTGCTATGTGAGATAAGAGCAAGCGTGCGGTAGTTTTCGCACTTTTTGGTAGAGCCTTTTTTGTGAAGAGGCAAGATGGTTGACTTGGTCCAATCTTCAGGCCAATCACCGTGCTCCCAGATGTGGTTACAAATCGAGTGGATGGTGTCAATCGCTTTATCACCAAGAGCTTTAAGGATCTCTGCTGTTATGTTGTCGGGTCCTGGTGCCTTTTTATTTTTCAAATTTGAGATAGCTGATGTGATCTCTGTGCGTAATATAGACGGTTCCAGTTCCATGACCGGCCAAAGGGGCACCTGATTCTCTGGTGCGTGAGGGTCATCGTAAAGTTCCTCGCAATATCCGCGCCATCTCTCAGTTATGGCATCCAACTCGTGTAAGGTCGAACCATCACTGTTTTCGATTACCCACGATTTTGGTTTGAACTTTTTCGAGAGTAGGCGCACTTTTTTGAAGAGGTCTGCTGTATGGTACGTTAAGGCATGGCTCTCGACATCGATACAGATATCCTCCACGAAAAGGTCTTTATCTCTGCGGCATTGCTTCTTGATTGCTTTGCAGAGCCCTAAGTATTCCTTACGTATATCATCATTCTGTATACCCTTCATTTTGACTTCCTTGGACTCTTGGATCATATCCCATGTCGAATGTGACACCCAAACTTTAGATTTATGTTGTGTAGTACTGGCCTTTCTTTCCTCAGAGACCCCGTTCAGAGACTCTTTGTCGTATAAAAATGGATAAATGTGTTAAGCCGCTAAAGGGTAACCCGAACTGAGCTCAAATCCGAAATGGACCCTCTTCAATTGAGAATCCTTGGCTTTTGTATTTTGTCCCTATTTGTAGAACGACTTACTTGTAAGATATTTTATTTGTAAAGCCATCTGCAGGGTGTAAGGGACAGCCCTCCGAATACTGAAAGGGTGCATTCGGACCATAAAACTGAACAACTTCCCATAAGAAAATCTTTTAGGAAACGTCAACAATTTTTGGACTACCCATAGTAAATGCAGTCAGCTGATCGTGTTTTTGTATGGAAGATTGAATATTTTTTGTCGTTTCTTGACATAATGTATGTGAGATGAAAGGAAATTCAATTTAGTTCAAGTCAAGCGTTAGTAAGACTCATCCGTAAACGCACCGTCCCTTTCGTCGCCTTTTTTGTATGGGAAATAAAACGGAATTCGCAATTTCCTTTCGTCTGACACACGTAGCGTAACGGTGCGTTTAAAAAAAGTACTCATCAAATTATACAACATTCCCCTTCCATAGTACAAAGGTCAAAATATTATTTAAAAATTTGATCCTCATAGTAAACTAACCAGCTGATCGGCAATTTTGTAAAGTTTTTTAAATTTTACTAATCTAATACTAAAATATCACGATTAAATTACAGATTGACGGCCGATGTGGCGCAGTGGTAGAGCGACTGCCTGCTACGCAAAGGTTCGAGTTCGATTCTCGGTGGGACACTCACAAAGTTGATATTTATCACTTTGTGAATTTGTTCCCGGTCTTGTTAGGACATTGCAGGGTGAACCAGCTGATTGTCCGAAAAGAAATGGTTCCGTGCTTCGGAGGGCACGTTAAGCCGTCGGTCCCGGTTGCTGTCTATGATTACTTATACGGTGTTCGTTACATAACCATGTCAGAGGCCTACTAGTGATAGTAGGCGGTTGAAAAACTCTGACACCAGGGTTCATCGGGTCGTTGGACGACTCGGTGTCCCACACGAAAAGAGGGAGAGAGAGAATTACAGATACGCAGGTGCTATATATAATATGACATAAAATGGAAGCAAAGAAACTATTCTGTGACGTCATAATTAGGTGACTTTAGTAAGCGTATTTACTTACAGTTATGAGTAAGAGTTTAAGAGAGAGACACAAAACACAACGTTGCCTTATTGTGACAGGTAACGTGTATTTTGCGTGAAATTATAACACGCGATATGACTAGGATATCTTCCATCCTTTTTCAAAACTATTTGACGGAACAGTGCTAATTTAAGGTAAGAGGGAATAATTATCCCGAATTGAGGCTAAATAGTGCGTATTCAATGAGTCGGTGTTACCACACCCAATAATATAATTTGTGCTGTTATCTGTATATCTTTACAGCCATGAAAGAAACACAACACTTTACAGTCATTTAGAAAATTGTGTATCGCCATAGTAAAACTGCAATACACTTGTCACTCTGGGGTCCCTTAGTCGACTCTTACGACACCCATGAGAAATGCTATTCTAAGCCGGCACCACACGGTGATTTCGTTACACATGAAACGAAGTGGCTGTATTTATTACGAATGTAATTTTAGCGCTGGAATGAGCGCGGGGGCGTCTTAGTTCCTTTATCCCCCATTTGTCATTCCGCAGTAAGGCCAAGGAGTGAGGTCATTTCCCGTTGGCTAGCTTTTCACACTTTGATGACAGAGATTATTCATATAGTTTTTTTATGTACTTAAACTCAATTAAATATAAATGTTAAATTTTAAAAAGGGCTAAGAAACTAGGGAAAACTATTTACTGAACTTATAAATAAACAATTAACCTGCTTTAAGAAATAACCTAATGAAAAAGATATATATCCGCATAGTTCATTATAAGTTGCTAGTATACAGAAGTTAAGTTTAGCACTAGATCTCCCCCCCGCAACTTTTTCGGGTTTCCCGTGCTAACGGCTTGTTTTCCCGTGGTATAACGTCTACGTGTTATTCCAGGTATATACTCTATCTATGTACCAACATTCAAATCTCTCAAACCGTTTGATCGTGAAGAGGTAAACTAATTTTACAATTAGTACGTTTTGCTCGAAACGTAGGAATTGTAATAACCAAAATAACATATACATACACATACACATATCACGCCTATAATCCCTTGCGGGGTAGGCAGAGCGTAAACGGCCGCATAGAACGGACATTTACGCCACGTCTGACAAACTTTGAGGGTCATCCGGAAAATTGTGTATCGCCATAGTGACAGGTTGTCAGCCCATCGCCAAAAGATTGCAATACACACCCTCGAGTCCCTTAGACGCTTCTTACGACTCCCACGGGCAAGAAATGGGGTGATGCTATTCTAAGCCGGCACCATAACCAAAATAAACACAACTTAAATTCGTTTAAAATCGTTTTATGGTGATGTGATGAATAATAGCTGTGCAAACTCAAGAAAATAAAAATTGTAGAAGTCTCACTTTCTGTAGGTCAATTGGAAGAAATTTCTTAGTAGAAATAAGTTGTCCTGTTGTGTCGTCATTCTTTGTATATTGTCTCTTGTAATGTTTCTTGTGTGCAATAAATGGTTAATAATAATAAGAATAATAATAAAGTATTATAAAGAGTTCTTTTTTTGACTTGCGCCACTGTCAAGGTCTTTCACGAGTACACTCGCCATAAAATATTGAAGAGATTTTCTTTTTAGTAACTAGAGAAATACCGTCACAATGTCTAATTCATGCGATTTTGCACTAGAAAGTTACGTCTAAATTATTGCTTAGTATATTTTTTAATAATCTTCAAGCTAGAGACAAAATATAAAAAAATGTTTCAAATAGAGGTTACTTTGGTTTACTTTTTCTATCAAGTAAAGTTTGTCAAAGTGTGTAACTTAAATCGAATGTGTATTTTTAAGATCCTTTACTTAGCAATAACATATTCTATGCAGAATTTAATTTGTCTAATTAAAACCGGTTTAAAAATCGAGCTATTCCCGCCTTAAGCAGCAGGTACTTTACCTAATGTGTTTATGTGTAAACGACTAAGTACGGAAATTTTGTGGTTTTCCTGTTATATTTAATTTGTAAAATTTGTTGTTTATAAAATTATTCAACAAGCGTGATTACCGAATCTAGTGGTAAACTTTAGGTAAGGTCAATATTAGGTGGAGATTACACTTGACGTCCGTTACTGCGTATTTTTAACGCACGCGTCTGTCAGAAGAAAGGGAATTGTGAATTCTGATCTGGGACTGGGACTTGTTTGTTGCAATTCCGTAATGGCGGATGTAAATTGGTTATAATTTTGTTTTTCTTGTTTATTTGAGTGTTTAGTGAATAATTCTGATAGTGTTTTAAGCAACAAACTATTCTAAAACTGAATATTAAATAGAAAATCATAATAATGCATTTATTGACATTGTGTAATAGTGAGGAGCGGTTCAGCACGTGGCGAAGAAATTTAACTATCACGTTCTGGTGCTACATAAACTGCACAACACATCCCCTAGTCGTAAGGATCTCGGTGTTGTGGACTCTCCCTCGGCGTAATGTCAAATCACCTTACAATTGACATGACTAAACGTAACCTTACAACGACTTGACTTAACTAACCTGACATAAATGGCGAAATACGTCTCAATTCACAAGATGCGAAGCTAGTGGCTTTGCCGCATCAAAATTAATAATAGTAATTCCGATCTTATGCCTATACAAATACGGCGACGGATAACAACGGTTTTTTTAAATATTAAATAAATAAAAAGTATCTACCTAGTGTACCTATTGCCGTATTATTATTGAACACGGTAAATATTAGTATTGAACTTAATTAACCGCAGATCTGGAAAAATAAACACCGTTATCAGTAAAAACATTACCACCACCCTATAAAAACTCGTAACCCGTCACCGAACTGGTTAAACTGAAACGTGATTCAGAAGTAAGTCGTATTTTCAAACGAAATAAAATAAGTCACGAGAAAAAATGGCATTCAAATTGTTCAGCATAAGTATATGCTTTTTAAGTTTTATAATATGGGCAAGTGCCAAAAGATGCCCTAACATGTTTGGCGACAGCATATTGCGACCTGATCCAGCTTCCTTTTACGAAGAAGCCGTTGGTTATGCTGAGCAACTAGCGACCTCTTTTGAAAGACGGGGCGCAGGAAACACCGTGGTGTCCGTACCAAGAACAAGAAAGAACCCCTTCACTAAATACACAACAAAAACTGTCAGAAACAGTGTAAATGAAGATGTGCTATTGCCTTTAGTCGTCAGAGCCACCATTACAATAGATACCGTCACTGAAGTAGATAGAGTTGGTGATCAAATTTCAGCAGCAGCCAAGTCAAACGTGGAAAAAATGGCCGACGGACTACGCAGGACCAGGTATCATAACGGCCATATAATCGGCTTCCAAAATGGAGGGAGCTACACTGACGAAGTATATAACTTCTTCCCGCAGAATCCGACTCTTAACAACGGAAAATATAAGATTGTTGAAAACTTTATCAACAGGTGGGCCAGATTCAACGGTTATGTAAAGATGATAGTTGTATTACAATACCCAGCTAATGGACATGTTACCAGGCCTGAGACGGTAGTTTTGAAGGCAACGTTCTACAACCAAGATGATACCTTACATTCAGACTGTAATACAATTGTTTTTTACAATCGCCTCTGAGTTGTAGATAATATAAGTTTTGTGTTGTTTTGATAAGGATCTTTGGATTATATTTTAAGGAAATCGTTATATTAGTCATTTTATCCTTTTAAAATATGTATAACTTTATCATTGTTCTTTTATAAGTTTTGTTCCATTTGTGTCCATTACTCAAATTAAAATTGTCGATAGGTCTAGGAAGGAGGTCCACTTTTATAAAAATATCTCCGCTTATCTATCGGGAAAGTTGCTCAGATTCAGGACTCTCCTTGACCTCGTTACGGCTTTTTGAAAAATGAAAATTGAAAAATCTTTATTAGGCGCTTGCCATATGAATAAAATACGTACCTACAGTAAGTGTCTAAGGACACCTGTGTCGGGTAAACCCGTTGTTATACTTAATACAAACATTGATAACATTTAAAGGTAAGTAAAAAGGCTTATTATACCCTATTAGTTACTTCGTGTATTGTATAAAATGAAACGATAAACGACCTGATATACCCTGGTGTCAAGTTTTTAATCCGTCTACTACTACAGGCCTCTGACATGGTTGTGCGACGACCACCATGTAGGTACTCATAGACAGCAACAGGGACCGACGGCTTAACATGCCGTTCAGCCTGCAATGCCCTAACCAGACGGGGAACAAATTCACAAAGTGATAATACCAACTTTGTGAGTGCCCCACTGAGAATCAAACCCGGAACCTTTGCATCGCAGGCACTACCACTGCGCGACATCGGCCGTTCGCCTACATTCCCCTATATTAACAAAATTAACAAAATAAGGTCTTTCTTCGTAGCTAATCCAGTGTATGGGATGAGAGCATGATAAGGCTTCTGGCTGTCATTCTGTCACGTGCCAGAGATTGTGGGGTTACGCTAATACCGGCTGATGCGGCGCCTTAATTGATTTAAGGGGGTTGTGTGTTGAATCGCGAGGATTAAGTGGCGTCAGCGTAAGCGATTTCCGGGTGATGAGAAAATCTATGAAATCAGAACAGTAGGTACGTCGATAAACTAGTGAAGATTCCGCGGCTGAATCCATCCTTATCACCAAAACGCATTAATCACACAAGTATTCCAGCGAACTGCGAATTTTCTTATTATTTTTTTGTACATATCACGAGAAATATGACATGAGAATGGCATGAATTTTATGACATATCCATAAACAAATTCAAGTTCCGCACTATATGATATTTTTTGTTGGTGAAATTAAATTACCCATGGACTCTCCAAATACGAAAAACAGTGTGGTTTACGGCTGCCTTATTATAACAAAAACCTTTTTTTTTTATCCATCGTACGTAGCACTAGGTATTAGAAAAAATACATACATACACACATATCACACATGTTGCGGGGTAGGCACAGCATTAACGGCCGTAAAATACGATCACTATCGCCACGTTTGACAAATATTTGAGGGCCATTTCAGGTTAATCATGTATCACTTTAGTGACAGGTTGTTAGCCTGTCACCTAAAATTTAATACACGTGAGTCCCTGAGTGTCCTCTGTGTTACATACATACACATATCAAGCCTATAATCCCTTGCGGGGTAGGCAGAGCATAAAAGGCCGTATAGAACGGACATTTACGCCACGTCTGACAAACATTTGAGGGTCATCCGGAAAATTGACTATCGCCATAGTGACAGGTTGTCAGCCCATCGCCTAGAATTGCAATATACACCCTCGAGTTCCTTAGACGCTTCTTACGACTCCCACGGGCAAGAAATGGGGTGATGCTATTCTAAGCCGGCATGACACGGCATCTGTGTTGTTTTTTTTATAACTTTGTTTATCCACAACATGAGTTATACTATACCTTATATCAACATGGCGTACTGTCGTGTAATTTCGCTGTAATTGAAGCTCTTTGCCGAGAAAATAAAGGAACGGGTACAAAATACAAAGTGAGAGCCACGAGAGAGCTAATTGTATACTTTACATATATCGAGTGAACAGACCTTTGGTGTGTTAATTTGAGAAAAGAGTGGCCTTTGAGGCGTGTGTTTATTTTCGCATTTGATGAAAATAAATTAAGTAGTTTGGCGGCCGATGAGGCGCAGTGGTAGTGCGACTGCCTGCGACGCAAAGGTTCCGGGTTCGATTCTCGGTGGGACACTCACAAAATTGATATTTGTCACTTTGTGAATTTGTTCCCGGTCTGGTTAGGACATTGCAGGGTAAACCAACTGATTGTTCCAAAAGAAATGGTTCCGTGCTTCGGAGGGCATGTTAAGTCGTCGGTCCCGGTTGCTGTCTATGATTACTTAGACGGCGGTCGTAACACAACCATGTCAGAGGCCTACTAGTGGTAGTAGGCGGTTGAAAAACTCTGACACCAGGGTTCATCGGGTCGTTGGATGACTCGGTGTCCCACATGAAAAGAGAGAGAGAGAGAGAATTAAGTAATTTTCCGAATGACCCTCAAATGTTTGTCAGACGTGGCGTAAATGTTCGTTTTTTACGGCCTCACTCCGCCTACCGTGCAAAGGATATAGGCGTGATATATTTATCTATGTAAATTATGTAGGTATCGACTTACTTCCTCCTCTTTTGCGTGAGTCACCGAGTCGATAAACGACCCGATGAACCCTGGTGTCAGAGATTTTCAACCACCTACTACTACTAGCAGGCCCTGACATGGTTATGTAACGAACACCGACTAAGTTATCATAGACAGCAACCGGGACTGACGGCTTAACGTGCCCTCCAAAGCAAGGAACCATGCATTTTTATTTTCAGAGAATCTGTCAAAAATAAATAAAACTTAGTGAAGTGCCTCCCTTGGGAATCGAACCAAGAACTTCCAGATCTAAGACCAACGGTGAGACCGCTAATACCACAGAGGCAGTTAAAGTTAAGTGAAGAATTGGGAATTGCCGTGTGATGCCGGCTTAGAATAGCATCACCCCATTTCTTTCCCGTGGGAGTTGTAAGAGGCAACTGAGGGACTTGAGGGTGTGTATTGCAATTCTAGGCGATGGGCTGACAACCTGTCACTATGGCGATACAAAATTTTCCGAATGACCCTCAAATATTTGTTAGACGTGGCGTAAATGTTCGTTTTTGCGGCCGTTTACGCTCTGCCTACCCCGCAAGGGATAATAGGCGTGATATATGTATGTATGTATGTAAGAATTGGGATGATGCCATTTTAAACTGGTACCACACGGCAAGATAACCAAATCGCGAAATTGCCTAAAATTATGTCACATTTATTATAGACAAACATTGTAACAAAAAACACAAATCAATACAAGTAGTTACAAAAATTGACAAATTTAATGGAACAAACATTTTCAAACACAACAATTTAGTAATGCCCTCCATTCGGAATATAAATTCTCTTAACTTACCTTAAATTAGTGCTGTCACTTTCCGTCAAATAGGTTTAGAAAAATCGCGATAGACCCGGTCTAATACAAATGAGTGAAAGTGATCGCGAGTGCTTGAAAAGTTATATAGGTTTAGAAAAAGATAGGAAATATCTAAGTCCTATCATGTTTAAAAATATCAATGGGTTCTTCGCAATTTCCAATCAATTTAATCGCCGGTGTTTTCATCGTCACCTTATTTTGACAGATAACACGTATTTTGCGTCAAAACAAAACATGACATGACTCAAACATCTCCGTTCCTTTTTTAAAACTTTTTGACGGAGAATAACAGCACTAATTTAAGGTAAGTGCAGAGAATAAGTATCCCGAATTGGGGCCATTGTTTTACGGTTTCAAGATATACTGCAACTCTATTCAAAGGTATTTAATTCCAGCACACAATAACAATGCATGAACAATATAAATCCCCGAAGGTACATTCGAGGCTAGGCCGTTACATGCACACAAATAATTCATTGATGACTCGACCCGTAGGTACTGACCGCTTGCTGGCTTAAATCTGTGTAGATTTGGTAAGGCATACATCAATAAATTACAATATACAATAACTACAGAAAAAGATATTTCAAACTTTATGGCCGCCGAAAAAGCATGTCTTCAATAGATCTGCGGTATAATATTGCAAATTCGTTTCATTTCTCTATTCCTCGCTTAAAGTGTTCTTTAATGAAAAATAAAATTATATTTGTGATACAGATTTTGGTTGCTTATTGAGTATTTGTATGTAAGTGGTACAATAGATAGAGCAGTGCCCGATATTATAAAATTTCAGGCTACAATTTTACAGGTGAAATTCGATGTTCGGTTAGCTACTATGATACCAGGAACATTACCCGACTACGCAATTTCCAAAAAAAAACGCCTTAAGTTATAACGCTTGTAATTTTGCACAGGTCTTTATACAACTTTTTTGAATTTGTAATCCGAACATTACGAGACGAGTGTAGATAAAAATATTTAAATCCTGTAATCCTTTTATGAATATTTTTAATCTGTGTTCCCCGGCAGCATAGCGCTTTTAACCCCAGCGCTAAAATAATGGAGGTCACTCGAGCACTTCATTATAAAATAGGACAATGTTCTTGCGAAACCTTGAAAAAATTTACCGAGTTACGAGAGTTTCATTTCCTAGTAAAAATACCACGTTTTGTAACCAAGGACAAATTAACTGGATTCCATTCTCTTCAATTTTCAACTTCTTGTTATGTGGCGTTTTCATTATGTGATTTTGCCATTGTCAAGTCTTCGTTCGCGGAATGGATTGATTGAATTTACCATCTCAGATTTTCCTAGAGCTGTCATATTTCATTCTTTACATAATGTAAAAAACTGCGGAATTGGGGTGCGCACAATATGCGACAAAAATTGTTCAAACGAAAATGTTCAACACAAAATGTGCAGCAAATATTACACGTCAATTGACGAGTGTCAACTGAGAGCAGGATACAAATATGAAACTCGCCTTAGTGTGACAAGGATAGATAGATTTTCTAGAACAATCCTTGTCATAACGCAAAATATTTGCTGCGCATTTTGTGCCGCATATTTTTGTTTGAACAATTTTTGTCGCATATTGTGCGCACCCCGGAATTGTACATGAATATTGTTTTGAATTTTGACAACGAATAAGTAAAAAACAAAATACGAAAACATATTATAGTCTGTCAAGACAGTCTTTGACCGAATATTTCTTTCACTTATTTGCAAAGGGATTCTTTATAATATTTTAAAATATAATGGAACCCTAAAAAGCGTGAATCAGTACTTTGGTACACGCAACTTGGCATGTAAACAGCTTTCACAGTATTTTATACAGATTAAATATTCAGTTCATAAAAAATTTGAGATTAGGTTGTTGTTTCGACGTTCAGCTGGTGAGTGGACTGTATGTATTGAATATTTGCTGGTGATGTATGGAGGATCTTCGATAATGAATTACCTCTAGCGCGTTCTTGAAACAGAACTACGTATTTATTTACGGAGTCACAGATTATAAGATTAAGAATAAGTTATTCAGAAGCTTAATGTCAGTATTTACATATAAAGTAAAATTACTTAGAAGTACTTAAATATTACAATTTACCCTGAACTAGGATTACCCTGATTGGTACAACCATCTATCTATATATGTAATTAGCATATATATAAGCCCACTGCTGGTCATAGGCCTCTTCTTTATTACGCCATTCTCTTCGGTCGTGTGCCACACGCATCCAACCTTTCCCTTTAGCCGACATGATATAATCTGACCATCGGGCCAAATTGTCTGCCTACTGGCCGCTTTCTGTCCCTCGGCCGCCACTCTGTCACTTCTTTGGTACCTAGGTACACCTTATATCTTCCCGCCTTACCAAGTGTACATCCATAGATTACAATATTTTCTGATATTGTTATAATTCGGCCATGGAGCACAGGCAAAGGTTAGAGCAGGCTTTCTGCCATCATAAGGTAAAATAAAGGCTAAATCCTACCAGTTGTACGACTCGGTTTACCGTGTGATGCCAGCTTAGAATAACGTCAACCCTTTTTTTCCGTGGGAGTCATAAGGGACAACTAAAGGACTCGAGGGTTTGTATTGCAAATTTAGGCGATGAGCTGACAACCTGTCGCTATTGCGATACACAATTTTCTAAATGCCCCTTAAATATTTGTCTGACGTGGCGTAAATGCCACGTCAGACAAATATTGTTTGTCACGTTTTTGCGGCCGTTTACTCTCTGCCTACCCCGCAAGGGATTATAGGCGTTATATGTTTATGTATGTACTAGCTTTTACCCGCGACTTCGTCTGCGTTAGATAGTTTTTTTAGGCACAGGTTCTAAAGTAGATATGTAGAGGTATATTCATAGTAAGTATGACAGTGATATTAGAACAGTTCTTATCTCAACTGTTTAAAGATAACTTGCTTGCTTCTGTTGTTAAAGGGACAATTCAAAAAATGCTATCCGTTGTACTGCCCTGAGAGATAAATATTTATAACCATTGAATACAAAAGTCAGTAGATAACAAAAAATCCTCGGCAAAAAGTTGCCAATGTCCTTTCTCAACGTATTCCTATCATACTGAACAACTTTTGTTTTGGAACCATTTCTGCATCTCTAATAGTTTAGGTGGGCTCCTGATGGTACACCTGGTGGTCTCCATAAGGTACTCCAGATCCTCAATGTCCTTGTGAAACGGAGCAGCCCATCATAATGAACAACTTTTGTTTTAGAACCATGCCTGCATCTCTAATAGTTTAGCTGGGCTCCTGATGGTACACCTGGTGGTCTACATAAGGTACTCCAGATCCTCAATGTCCTTGTGTAAAGAACCGGCCTATCATACTGAACCACTTTTGTTTTAGAACCATGCCTGTATCTCTAATAGTTTAGCTGGGCTCCTGATGGTACACCTGGTGGTCTACATAAGGTACTCCAGATCCTCAATGTCCTTGTGAAAAGAAGCGGCCCATCATAATGAACAACTTTTGTTTTAGAACCTTGCCTGTATCTCTAATAGTTTAGCTGGGCTTCTGATGGTACACCTGGTGGTCTACATAAGGTACTCCAGATCCTCAATGTCCTTGTGAAAAGAAGCGGCTCATTATACTGAACAACTTTTGTTTCGGAACCATGCCTGTATCTCTAATAGTTTAGCTGGGCTCCTGATGGTACACCTGATGGTCTACATAAGGTACTCTAGATCCCCAATGTCCTTGTGTAAAGAACCGGCCTATCATACTGAACAACTTTTGTTTTAGAACTATGCCTGTATCTCTAATAGTTTAGCTGGGCTCCTGATGGTACACCTGGTGGTCTACATAAGGTACTCCAGATCCTCAATGTCCTTGTGAAAAGAAGCGGCCCATCATAATGAACAACTTTTGTTTTAGAACCTTGCCTGTATCTCTAATAGTTTAGCTGGGCTTCTGATGGTACACCTAGTGGTCTACATAGGGTACTCCAGATCCTCAATGTCCTTGTGAAAAGAAGCGGCTCATTATACTGAACAACTTTTGTTTCGGAACCATGCCTGTATCTCTTATAGTTTAGCTGGGCTCCTGGTGGTACACCTGGTGGTCTACATCTCTACTCCAGACCCTCAAATGGTGATAAAAAGTAGCCTATGTCCGTTCTCGGTATGCTTGCAATCTCTGTGCCAAGTTTCATGAAGATCGGTTCAGCGGTTTGGCCGTGAAAGCGTAGCAGACAGACAGACAGACAGACAGACAGACAGAGTTACTTTCGCATTTATAATATTAGTGTGGATGTATGCACATGCCCTAAGGTAGACTGGGAGATCCACCCTACCCGTGTTCATTTTTGTGCATAAAGTTAAATAAATAAAATAAATAAATATGTATGTACGAGTCGGGTCAGTCAGTGTAGCTAGTGAAATCATAATTATGGTTTAATTAAGGTTGCCATTTTTTGTGTTTAAATATTAATAGCAACTGAGTCAGAGCCAACAATCGATCTTATACCCTCGAGGGAACACCACAATAAACTGAAAATCTGGGATATACGAAACTTGGAAATAAATTCACATTCTCCTGGGATGTTACCGATGTATCGACGGGATATAAATAAGGTTATTTCCAAGATAAACCTGGCTTATCGTATACTGAACACTTGTACCGGAAATATATTGACACTGTACATTTTTGTTCACCGCGTTTCAGAAGCGTGATGCATAAGTTGGCGTTTTGGCCACATATTTTTCATATTGAGAACAGGGCCCCAATTCTCTTTTTTATCATTGAAAGACTATCGACACTCATCTGTCATTCTACTGCCATTATGATATTATATATTTCAAACTATTAGCGGAATACGAATAAACCGAACCATACAACTGAGTTGTTTTTCAAATAGTAGAATACGGGCCCAGCTCTTTAAAAAATTATTTAGCAGGACTTTATAACACACTAGCGCCCTGCCCAGTGGTTTCACCCGCTAGTAAATGACCCTTTTTAAGTCTCTACCAACCCCGCAAGGGATATAGGCAATATATGAGTATATAAAAGAATATCTAAAAAAAGAGGCAGCAGCAAAAAAAAGTTTCTAGTACCTAACAATTTTCCCGAGGGTCTAAAGAAAAGAGCTGCAAATTGAATCAAGTTGCAGTAAAACTACAGGCTAAATAAACTCTTGTAGCAAAGCAGATTGCTTCGCAAACAGGAGGCGTATTTTTGAAACAATTTTTGTGCAACAAACTACATGTCGCGAATCAAAGAACCGAATTATGCTCGTATCACACGATAGACTACACAGAGATCTCTTCATAGTGATAAGCTCACCTTTGTGACTACGTTTTATATATAAATTTTCTGTAATAATTTAGTACACAATAAAGAATATACTACACAAATCCGTTCAGACATAAAATCCGCGTGTAATCTAACTTTTATGCAATACTCTCTTCTATACCACATTTTTAAAACACTTCCCGTGGTAGGTAAATAATTTCTGGAAACTTGCAAAATTTTCAGATACTCTCTTCTATTTGATTTCCTCTCCATCTAATTGGTGCCTGGTAGAGATGGCTTTCAGCAAAGAGGCCCCCTTTGCGCACTTTTATTTAAAGTTTTCCTGTTATGTATTTGTGTTTTAAAAGTGCAATAAAATGTTTTCACTTACTTACATACCCCCGCCATGAAAAACAAATTGTAGTAGAAAGTGTAATACGAGTGGTAAGACCATTCGAAATTGTTTCGAAAATACGCCTCCTGCTCGTGAACCAGCTGGGATGCCCTAGAGGAGAGCAATAGATTGTACTTGCTATTTTCTTACATTATGCAATGAGAACATATACAAATATACATATATCACGCCCATATCCCTTGCGGGGTAACGGTCTTTAAAAACAAACATTTACGCCACGTCTGAAAAATATTTGAGGGTTATTCAGAAAATTGTGTATCACCATGGAGACAGGCTGTCAGCCCATCGCCTAAAATTGCAATACATATGTAACCCTCGAGTTCCTTAGTCGCCTCCTACGACACCCACGGAAATGGGGTGATGTTATTCTAAGATGGCATCACACGGTGTAATAAAGTTATTGAAATAGACTTTAGAAAAGCTAAAAGATAGCTTGAGTTAAGGGTTCACAAGTATGAAAAACTTTGATGTCATAATATTCATATATGGAAAAGCATGGAGTTTTAAATCATGCTTTCCGGCACCGCTTCCGATTATTTCCGCTTTAGAAAAGAGAAAATGTGTTGATGGTTATTAAAAAGTAGGCCTTCCTTCACTTTTCATAGCAGCATTTCAGACTTGAGGCAGTGCCTTTATTTTTATTCCGCCAGAGCCGGTTTTTTATATATACATAATTAAATACAGTATTATATATAATTGATCTAAAAAAAAGAAAATTGTGTTATACATATTTATTTTTTGTCATGACGTCAATAAATGTTACTATCCTACATTGAATAAAGTCGTTTCATTTTCATTTCACTAGCCTTGGTACAGAAATAGGTCATCATCATTATAAAGCTCCACAGAGAGAATGCGAGTTGTTTAAAACTACATCCGTAGCGTTTTCTTATACATACCACACCTTTATCCCTGGCGGGGCAGGCAGAGCGTTCACGGCCATTAAAATACGGTCGCTATCGCTATGTCTGACCAATATTTGAAGGCCATTTCAGAAAAAAAAAACTATAGTGACAGGTTGTCGCCTAAAATTGTACTCGTTGTACATTTTCTTCCCCTTCTGTGCCATACAAGCTTTAAATAGCATCACTGCATTTCTTTCCCGGGAAAGTTATACAAGGTGCCTACCAAATCCGTACTAATAATCTGAGAGTTTGTGTGTGTGTATGTATGTTTGTAACCTCTTTACGCTCAAAAGGCTAGTCGGATTAAGATGAAATTTGGAACACAGTTAGAGTATAACCTGGAATAACACATAAGGCTCCTTTTAATTGCGGGAAAACATCTATTACCACGGGAAAATGAGTGGCAGCGCGTAAATCGCTGGCGTAAGCGGAATATTTTACCCAACAGTCTGAAGGAATGAGGGCAATGTCTTTTCATTTGTATTTATGTCTGTGGCATTATTTACTTCTTTGCGTTTTATATGTAGAAATCAATTTATTGACCATAAAATAGACAATATAACATTTCTCACAGAGTTTGTAATGTAAGTACTAGATATATTCGAAAATTGTATAACCTAGCTGAACTTAGTATTTAATATTGTTAAGAGTAAACAGCTTTCCTCAAAGTACTTGTAAAGTGGTTATTCTTAGAATGAATTCCTAGAACATTTCAGCTGTAGTAGTGATTCAATTAGCTGTAGAAGAAGATTGTTTATGTCGGATTCCACAATAAAGCTAAGGTTAATGTTCTGGAGTTTGAAGGTTCTAATTTTACATTAGGATAATTACTAAAAACTTGGGCAACGGATATTCTGCTAGATTGTTTGTGTTACTATATCATCAAGACGCCAACGAAACGAAGTTAAAACTAGTATAAAATAAAATACTATATCATCAAGACGCCAAAGAAACGAAGTTAAAACTAGTAGAAAATAAAATCTTATATCATCAAGACGCCAAAGAAACGAAGTTACAACTAGTAGAAAATAAAATCTTATATCATCAAAACGCCAAAGAAACGAAGTTAAAACTAGTAGAAAATAAAATCTTATATCATCAAGACGCCAACGAAACGAAGTTAAAACTAGTAGAAAATAAAATCTTATATCATCAAGACGCTTAACGAAACGAAGTTAAAACAAGTAGAAAATAAAATACTATATCATCAAGACGCCAACGAAACGAAGTTAAAACTGGTAGAAAATAAAATACTATATCAGCAAGACGCCAACGAAACGAAGTTAAAACTAGTATAAAATAAAATACTATATCATCAAGACGCCAAAGAAACGAAGTTAAAATTAGTAGAAAATAAAATACTATATCATCAAGACGCCAAAGAAACGAAGTTAAAACTAGTAGAAAATAAAATGTTATATCATCAAGACGCTTGCTCCAGTGTGCAGAACTAACGAACTCGAGAACATCGCCGAGCGCTCTTCAGATGAGCACGGCGAATGTATTTCCGAGCCAGAAGACGTGAGAAAACTGCGAGCCAGAATACAAACCGTGAATTTGTAAAATTTTTATACGAAGTATCAAATTTGTGTAAATATGACATGGTAGAAATCCGTCCAAATTGTCATTGAGGATTGGAACGCACGGTATAGTTCAGTTACGGAATTGCATGGCATTTTTTTTTATTATGTATGGGTTTGCTCTTGACTCTAGTCTAGGTCATAGGACAGAGACAGAGTCTAATTCAATAAATAAAAATGATTAGTATTATATGTTCGGCCGTGTTATGCCGGCTTAGAATAGCATCAACCCATTTCTAACCCATGGGTGTCGTAAGAGGCGACTAAGAGACTCGAGGGTTGGCTGTGTGTGTACTGCAATCTTAGGCGATGGGCTAACAACCTGTAACTATAGTGGTACACAGTTATCTGATTAACCTTCAAACTTTGGTCAGACACTATCCGTTTCACGGCCGTTAACGCTCTGCCTACCCCGTATGTATGTATCTATGTAGTATTATATTTAAACAACAAAGAAACGTAAAACATTAGCTCGTCCGCCGTAGTATTTGCTACAGACCTCAGCTACGACGTAGCAGTTATAGCACTTTTTTAAAGAATACATCATCTTAAACTTTTGCGGTTGCTTACATTACTCATAGTTATTTTCATACTTTATTGCACATATTCTGTGAAAATTTCAGTAGTCTAGCTTTTATCATTTATGAGATACAGCTATTATATACCTATTATAACCATTATAGACAAAATCGAATATTATTTTTTGTGTTTTTTTGATTTTTATAACGGCAACAGAAATACGGCATCTGTGAAAATTTCAACTCTCTACCTACCATGGTTTATGCAATATACCAGTCTACCCCCAAATAAAAATGCTCGTTATATCATCCAAATATCGGCAGCTCAAAATAAAATAAAAACAAGTCAAAGCGTCATTATCTAGAAATGATGACACTGATAACCCTGTTCAAATATTAATTCAGAGTTTCCAAGCATCAAAAATAGAAAGGTTTTAATGAGGCTGAGGTAAAATTGCTGTGACCCGACATTTGGAAAACAAATTGGAACACTTGAGAATTTAATTGTTGAATGAATTTGCCTTTTGTTCAGACAATAATGACGACTGCTTATTTTTATGAAAAAATGTTTTGTTCTAGATTTAAAATAAAAGATTTCTTTCTAAAATTATAAAGGTGAAATCTATAGTTTGTGCGGAATTTCTTAGATAAATTCTTAGATTTTATATTGAAATATTCAGAATTTCCGCTTCTGAACTATGCGCAGGGCTGATTCTAACTTAAGACGGTCGTCGTGCTTTTGAAACGCACCGTAACGCATGCGTCTGTCAGACGTAAAGAAATTGCGAATTTTAATCTTGTTCCCATACAATCACGGCTGCTGCGGTGCGTTACTGTGCGTAACATACGACTTGACAGACACATCCGTAAACGCATCCTAGCCGTTTTTGTATAGAAATACGTTCGGAATTCGCAACTTCATTTCGCCTGAGTGACACATGCGTTACGGTGCGATAAAAATACGCAGCGACGGACAAGTTGCAGAACCGCCTTAAATTGGCGCGAATCTTTTATAATCAGTCATGAATTCTCTTTGTTTCTAGAAACATGGAAAGGAGACCTTTGCCCAGATCAATAGGAAGATAAAATGTGACCTAATTGTGCAGAATCTTCGATATAACATTCTCTAAACGATCTTATATTCGTCGTTTGCATTTGAGATAAAGCTTTTCATGATGGGGCAATCAATATACGTTGTACACCCGTATCCGCCATATATCCCACTTTGTTACAATCTGGGCACGTCCATGGGGATTTAAGAAGCCGTTTTTCAGGATATACCATTCGTACGTGAGATATTGTATTGGAGATTGGATAAAACGCTTGAAAAATGTGTGAGTTTTTCCTGAAATGCCGGGAGGATTTTACTCGACTGCCTCAAAAGTAGGGTTATGTTTTAGAAAGAGTGGTAAGGTTACATTGCATCTCTATAAGTTGTAGAAATCACTATGGAATATGGCATTTCTGTCATACAAAGATAACAATAAATGACAATAAAACTGGACACTGGCGAAAATGTCCTCTTATTGTTGAATTTTGCTATAAAAAGTAAAACAAAAAAAATAAACAGTCAAATTTTAAAAATAAGTATGTGCCTCTACTTATATAAAACATTGTACTTTATTAGATAAAATTTTGTTGATGTGTTTGTGTGACAATTTACAACAATAAAAATGTATCAACAAACAAAATATATTCGTGGAATATACCCCAGCCCCATGGACCCCTGATTTCTTTATTTTTTAGTCATTGTTATGCCATCGAAATTCAACAGTCATTCTATTGCCATTATGATTTTCAACAATTCAAATTATAAGCGAAATACGCAACGGCCAAAACTATCCATCTGACACTCTATTGAACCACAACAGAGATACTTTTCAATTAGCAGAATGAACTCATTAGTTACCAGCCCTAAAACGGAACAGTCTAGTTAATTAAAGATAATCCCCGGATTTCCGATTACGTACGAGGATGAAGAACGCTTACTTTACTTAGTTAGTACGCATACACTTGGAATAAATTATACGGGCAAAGCATGTAGCATCCTCAGTAAAACGAATAAAATGACTGAAATAAACTCTCTTAGAGAAACATATTTAAATATCTTTTATTGCATAAAAACAAACGAAAAATGTACAAACAGTGTGAGCAAAGGCGAGCTTATCTCTAGGAAGAGATCTCTTCCATCCAACCAGTCGGTAGTGCGAGAATCAATATTTTTGTGGGGACAAAACAATGCAACAATCAAAACGAATTTTTACTATACTACAGTACTTTACATAAATATATACATTATTTAAATATATTTACATATACATACACGTTTACATAAATACCTACAAATATATCAAAGTAGTTCAGATATGAAGTGCTCTTTAACTCTTTTTTTTAAAACAGAAATTGAGGGTCTTTCTTGAATAGTCTTTGGAAAGCTGCGCGCTTTGACAGAGAAGGAGTTGAATAGGAATTTGGTATTTGCCCTAGGGCACTCCGGCACCTACATACATACATACAGGGTGGGCTAAAAGTCCGATAAAACTATGGGTCCTTGGGGTCCGGAGGCAAAATTATTTTCAAGGGACTTATCAACGTGCCTCATTGAGTCAACTGGTGATCTGAGGGCTGGCAACTTTTTTGCTCAGCGTATAAGTGTTGCGGTTCAGCAGGGCAACGCTGCCAGCCTTTTAGGTACCTTGCCTCATTGCGGCGCGTTGGAAAAAGTTTTAATTTAAAAATTAGTGCTAAAAGTACTCACCCTATTTACATTGGTTCCCATTTTTTTATTCATCAATCAAATTGATTCAAAAATCATTCATTCCAAGATGCAGAATTTATGTGATAATATTTAAAAAGGACATCTTTCAAATTGCCACCTCCAGAGTTAAAGCAAAAATAGTAATATTTTTTTGCTTCTTTCACACAATAAAACAGTAACCATTTTATTCAAAAAGTGTGAAAATTTCATTATAAGTATTAGACTGGGTCTATCGCGATAGTATTTAGGTAAATATTAGTAATACCTGTGTCCCGACGTTACGACTAAATACTATCGCGATAGACCCGGTTTAATACTTAAAATGAGTGAAAGTGATCGCGAGTGCTTAAAAAGTTATAGTGTGAAAATGTGTTTTGTTTTTCACTGAATAACATTTTATTGACATACATACACATACATACACATATCACGCTTATAATCCCTTGCGGGGTAGGCAGAGCGTAAACAGCCGCAAAAAGCGGCCATTTACACCATGTCTGACAAATGTTTGAGGGTTATTCGAAATATTGTGTATCGCCATAGTGACAGGTTGACAGCCTATCGCCTAAAATTGCAATACACACCCTCGAGTCCCTTAGTCGCCTCTTACGACTCCCACGGGAAAGATATGGGGTGATGCTATTCTAAGCCGGCATCACACGGCAGATTCTAAGCCGGCATCACACGACATCATATTTTATTGATGTGAAATTAATATTATTTAGTAAAAAATAATGATATCAAATAATAAGTAATAATAAATAATGATGAAAAAATGACGACGCCAGCTCCAGAGTTAATGCAACCATAAAACAAGGTCGCTATCGCTACGTCTTACAAACATTTGAGGGTCATTCAGAAAATAGTGTATCACTATAGTGACAGTTTGTCAGCCCATCGCCTAAAATTGCAATACGCATGTAACTCTCGAGTCACTTAGTCGCGTCTTACGACACCCAGGGAAAGGAATAGGGTGAGGCTATTTTAAGCCGGCATCACACGGCAACATACCGAGCTATTACATAAAAAGATAGACATGGTTTGACAACGTCAAATCGTAATGAAATATATTTTGAGACTGTTTAAACGCGCATCTTCCTTTTTATTTGGTAAGTTACTACGTAGGTACTTGTTCTTATTTTTACATGGAATAAAAATATTTCGATTTGTTCGCAGTAGGTAACTACTTTTGGCTTGTGTAGCATAATGTTGTTATTTTGTTCTCCTTTTTTTTCGTGTGGACACCGAGTCGTCCAACGACCCGATGTACCCTATTGGCAGAGTTTTTCAACCTGACATGGTTTTGTAACGACTGCCGTCTGAGTAATCATAGACAGAAACCGGGCCGACGGCTTAACGTGCCCTCCGAAGCATAGAACTTGTACCTTTTCCGGCAATGAGGTGGTTCAGCCAGCAATGTCCTAACCAGACTGGGAACAAATACACAAAGTGATGAATATCAACTTTGTGAGTGCCCCACCGAGCATCGAACATGGATCCTTTGCGTCTTTGCACCAGCATTGCGCCATATCATTTTCGGGTCATTTTCGTTCTTGCTTATTGCTGTTTCAGTTTTGTGTTTGTTTTTCGTAAAGTATAATATTTTTTGTCTAGCTAAAAATAATAAAAAAGAAACTAAGTTTTACGTCTAGTAAGATTAATCCTAATCCCAAGTAACCTAATTATTACTTATCGTGTTCGCTACTAAATGCCTCTCTTGCTTAGTTTAAAATACAAACATTAGTTTTGTAGGTTATAAGTAGGTTAAGCTGCGTTGACAGGTGTCAGAAGCTTGATGGGTGACCGCTTGACCCTCTTCGGCCCGTGTTTATAATGGTTCCGTGCTTTGGAGGGCACGATAAGGCGTTGGCTCGTGTTTTATAATGCGGTCAGGCCATTAAACTAACTGTTATAGTTTGAACACGGGAGATAGTCGTTAATAATAATAAGAAAATGTTAATCTGTAAGAATCGACTTACAATTGACTACGGGATGTAACCAGGGAATAGCTAGCAGCGTTCACTGTGAATACAACATATTGCGCTGCGCTCGCCAATCCACCTGCCAAGCGTGGTGAGTGTGAAATAGGCGCATAAGCGAAAGACCCATATCCAACGGTGGACTGTTGTAGCTTATAAAAAATATCCTGGACATTTCACAAATCGCCATTTACCCCAAACTAAGCATAGCATGTATTATGGAAACTAAATAGCTGATATTATTACTGATTATGCAAAAATATACACACACACACATTTCACGCCTATAATCCCTTCCGGGGTAGGCAGAGCGTAAACAGCCGCGAAAAGCGGCCATTTACACCACGTCAGTGACATACATAGTGACAGCCCATCGCCTAAAATTGCAATACACACCCACAAGTCCCTTAGTCGCCTTTTACGACTCCCACGGGAAAGAAATGGGGTGATGCTATTCTAAGCCATATTCTATGCAAAAATATGATTACTATAAAAGTATAATACTTTTTTGTAAATAAATACATATTATACATAGAAAACACTCAGACTAAACACAAATATCTGAAAATTTTACTTTACAAGAAATACTTGTGTAGTGTAGTACATACATAAATCACGCCTATATCCCTTACGGGGAAGACAGAGCGTTAACGGCCGTTCAACGCATATTAACACCACGTCTGACAAAAGTTTGAGGGTCAATCAGATAACTGTGTATCACTATAGTGACAGGTTGCCAGCCCGTCGCCTAAAATTGCAATACACACCCTCGATTCCCTTAGTCGCCTCTTACGACACCCATGGGTAAGAAAATGGGGTGATGCTATTCTAAGCCGGCATCACACGGCAGTAGTGTAGTAGTTATAGTAATTCGTAAGAAAGATAGTTCTGTGTTTCAGAGTGTACGGCCTCCGTTGGTTCTAGTCACTATCTATGCTTGCTGGTAGTTTGTACCGTTAATTTGGGTAATCCCCGGATTAGGGTCTGCAGCTAAGCTGCTAACTGGGACCTCCACCATACATGGTTAATCTCTTGTGACTATATCTTATGAGTAGGGTTGTGTCCTGCCTGGTTGTTTCAAATTTGTGTCTAAAACTAGAATAGTTCTCGTACATATATCACGCCTTTATCCCTTGCGGGGTAGGCCGAGCCTTAAAGGCCGTAAAAACGGTCGAATTTGAGGGCCGTTTTAGAAAAATCCAGTATCACTATAGTGACAGGTTCTCAACCTGTCGCCTTAAATTGTAATGCACAAGAAACTCTTTGAGTCCCTTAGGCGCATCTTACGACACCCGTAGGAAAGAAATGGGGTGATGCTATTCTAAGTCGGCATTACATGGCTTTGTATTTATTTATTTTTATTAACCCAAGTACCGAATTCCGCGACTAAACTTTTATACGCAGATGGAATTTAAATTTCAAGCTTTCATAGAAAGTTAAATTAATAGGCACACAGTATATATAGGTGCCTTTTAAGGTTGGTTTTTAGGGTTCCGTACCTAAAGGGTCAAAACGGGACCTTATTGCTGAGACTGTCTGTCGGACTGTCACCAGGCTGTATTTCATAAACCGTGATAGTTAGAAGATTGAAATTTTCACAAATGCCGTAGCATTTATTGCCGCTATACCAACTAGTACTAAATATTCGAATAAGAAAACAAAATTAAGGAAGGCTCCCATTTAAAAAGTGTTTATTTTGCTCAATTTTATCTATAATGGCTCGAATTCTGTATCTTATGAGCGAAAATAATTGCATAGTTTAATCTTCCATGAAACATGCATTGCTGGTATAACAATAAATACTAAAAAAACAAAATGAAAGTTCATATTTAAGGGGCTCTCATATAACAAACGTAACTGTTTTGCCATTTTAATATATAATAGTACGGAACACTTCGTGTGCTAGTCCGACTCGCACTTGGCAAATTTATATCATTCTTTTATGCCTATAAATATAATTCTTGAAGATACTTATAGCACGTCTATATCCCTTGCGGGGTAGGAAGAGCGTAAACGGCCATAAAAAACGAACATTTACGCCACGTCTGATAATCATTTGAGGGACATCCAGAAAATTTATGTATCGCCATAGCGACAGATTGTCAGCCTAAAGCCTAATATTACAATACACATGTAACCCCCAACTCTCTTAGTTGCCTCTTACGACAACCATGGGAAAGAAATGGGGTGATGCTATTCTAAGCCGACTACACACACACAGTTCTTAAAGATAGGTACTTGTATCATCAATGTTTATTTAAATATTCCACGAACATCTACAATTTACAAGAATAATACCGCTGCTTAGTATAAATGTTGAATCTTTAAACACACGTCTACCTCTCGGCCCCTTGAAACTGTGTACCTTGGCACAATAAACACTCATTTTGGAAACAAAACGCCCGCCAGACAGACCTTCAGACACGTGGCATTCACGATAAAAATCAGCAAAAACATGCATAAAAATTACTTTTTAACACTTACCTTTATAACTGCAATCACTATAAGTCACTATTCGATTGAAACCGGGTAAACCAACTGTTGTGGGATTTGTTTATTTTCGCTGACGGCAACGCGAGCGGCGGCGGCAACTGGCGCGTGTACCCTGCACGGGCTACAGGCCTCGAATGAATGAAAATCAGGGGTAGCTTCCAGAGGGCGGGGCTCCTGCGAGCTGAAAACCCGTCCAAATCAAACGGCTATTTTTATCGGTGGTTCTCGCGCGAAAACTGGAGTTTTTAAATCGGCAGCGCTATGGAAAAGTCTCAACGTTTCAGTGTTGGGATTAACCTGGCAATTTCGGATGTATTACCGGGAGAAGGAGGCTGGAGCGCGTGGATTACTTTTTCTTTTATACGGTTTATCGTCTATTGAAATTTTTCTCGGCCGTCCTGGGTCGCGATTACCATCCCTATATAGCTGGCTGTTCTGCATATTATCTTGAGTAATGGGTTATTAAAATGCTGGAATGTCGTCCTTTTGTTCTGGAATTTATGTATTAGTGCGTCACATCTGTGCTCATAAATTTAATGGAATTTTATTGCAATAATTTATGATAACACTTACGATCGATTATAACTAAATTACATTACAATAAATCGGGTGTAGATTGAATGAATATAAAAATAACATAATTTTGGGCACTTACCATGAAACATGTTTATTTGTGGTCGACGATTTATCAAATTAAATTTAATAAAAGTAAGTTTTTCAATTAATAAGCAACGATTCTTTTGGAAATGGGCAGCAGCGTTCGTTGGCTTGTAATGCGCTTGCCAATCCGCCTGATATGCGTGGTGACTATGGTATTACCCCCCAAGGCGTCCCCTGCCTATGTCCAGGCAATACCCCCCAATAGGGGACGCCCTTGTTCAGCACTGGACTGTTGTGGCTGTTAATGTATTGTAATATAATGTATTGAATGAATTATGGAAATGCTTAGGTATAAAGTAGTCATTCATTTCGTATTGAGAAGTAAAAATTTTGGACAATTCACACAGCGCCATCTAGCCTTAACTAAGCAAACCTTGTATTATGGGAACTACATAGCTAATATTTTTACTTATATACTTGTTTTGTAAATCAATACATATTAAACATAGAAAACACAAAGACAAAACATAAATATATGAAAATGGCTTCATAAATATAAGTGTCTTATGGGGATCGAACCCACGACCCTCGGCGTAGCAGGCATGGGTACTGTAAGCTACACCATCGGGCCAGTATTTGATTGATAGTGTTTTTGATTGATCAATCACGCCGTAAGTCATGTTGGTTGGTAACTCGTACTACTATTGTTTTATAATAATGTTTGAACATAACGAAAACATCCGTATTCAAAAATACACCAATGTTATTGTTCAGAAAGCAAAGTTTACAAAAAACACGTCTGATACTTTGAGATCAAACAGTATCAATTGAAATGTTTCTTTTCTTTACGATGTAATTGATTTTGCGAGTGAGGATTCTATTACAAACGCTTTTATTGTCGACTTTAATAGCTTTGTATCTTATTTTATTACAATGCTTTATTAATGACAACGACTCGACGAACAACTCGATAAGTTTTTACAACCGTGTGATGCCGGCTTAGAATAGCATCATCCCATTCCTTTCCCGTGGGAGTCGCAAGAGGCGACTAAGGGACTCGAGGGTGAGTGAGTATTGCAATTTAGGCGATGGGCTGACAACATGTCACAATGGCGATACACAATTTTCCGAATGCCCCTTAAATATTTGTCAGACTTGGCGTAAATCTTCGTCTTTTGCGGCCGTTTACGCTCTGCCTACCCCGCAAGGGATTATAAACATGATATGTATGTATGTAAGTAAATACCGTGGATTGTGCCAGTCTTTCTTGTTTTTTTCTTTCTAGGGCGGGAGTGTCGTCTCTAGGTGTGCATACTCTGTAACATAATAACACAATTTCAGTACATGCGTAGGATTTTGCAGGCTGAACCACCTGATTGTTCGTAAGAAAGATGATTCCGTGCTTAGAAAGCCGGATAAGCTGTCGGTTCCGATTTAAGCAGGCGTCAAAAATGACACTAAATGTAATAAGTGCTTTTCAAACACGCATCACGCAACGTACAAAAGATTGCGACTTTAGAATTTTTATAAGTTATGCCCTCAAATAATGCCACCGTATTGGACTATAAATTGTAACTCACTCTGCAACTGATAGATACACAGCTCGATCTAGTGAAACTCTAAAAATAAATCTCACAAACGATTCCTTCCGAATTCCGACATAACGATGACGTCACCTATTAGCCATGCTGTAAATATTGACATTAAACTAGCGAATGCGAAGTTTATCACATAAATCGATCTTCACTTCAAAGTAACTATTTCGGTTCGATTACGCCATCTGTTGAGCACCAAAATAGGTAACTACTTACACGTGTTTAAACGCTAAGTATTGAAAGACTGAAACTCACCTACGTATAATTCAGTCGCTTCGCTATCGTATCGGGCGATGTGGCGCAGTTCGATTCCCGGTGAGGCACTCACAAATTGATATATATAGAACACCAAATTTTAGAACACTTCCCGTGTCAGGTATACAATTTTTGAAAACTTGCAATATTTTTAAGCGCGAGCTGGATTTGAACCTGCGACTTTTGTCATTACTAGTGACTACGCCTCTTCCATCTGGGCTACCACAGCTCGTTCCTTGCCCGCCAATTTTGCAAAAAATCCAACGTCATCAGGATTGGCCATATCATCTAATCTGGTAGATCTCTTCAATGAAATGGTATTTCATATTCACAATCTGTATTAATCAACCAAGTAATTTTATAATCGAGTATTCACGAAATAATAGCCTAGACAGTTAAAGAATAACACAGTTAGTCCTTTCAAGACGCTTTTAACATGAAACAATGCGAGATTACGCGGAACTAGGGATATTCCTCGCCTCGAATGATACGCTGATCCAAAGAATACTATACCTAAGAGGGGTATATATGTTCCTTGTACTATACTCACTGGCCGATTATCGTTGTCATCTGAAAAACCTTGACAGCGCTCAGAAGACTTGACGCTTCTCCAGATTGATGTTGTCAATCTTGTCCCGACGATTCTCTTCATAAACAGCAAAGAGACGGCATGCGTCTATATATCACAAGAGACCGGATTACATGTATTTGAATATTTCCGGCGCGCAGCCGCCAATACTTACTTTGTGATATTTCCATATACAGAAGCCCTTTTACCGCAAATGGCATATTTTCTCTAAAATCTAGTTATAATGCATATTCTTCTTTTTTCTTCCCTGTGGTTGTCTATCATTGCTTAGTTGACGATTGAAAAACTTCTACACCAAGGTTCACCGAGTAGTTCGTCAACTCGGTATCCCACACGAAAAGAAAAGGTCGCGAACTTTTTACCGGTAAACTTCAAGTATGTGTAGATGGCGCTGAGCTCAACTGAAATAGTTTCCCTCCATAGCTCAACGCTATCTATGGTCCTATGGCGTGGTTCTAAGTTTGTCAGTGTTCTGTCACGAACTGTATGATTTAAAACATAATTCAATTGAAGTAATTAGTACAACAGTCCACTGCTGGACCCCCTCTTTTTGGAAGGTTTCACCATATTCACCAGGCTTGGCGGTCGGATTGGCGAGCGCAGTGCAAGATGTTGCATTCACAGGGAATGGACGGTTATCCCTTAGTCGCTTTTTACGACACCTACCGTTAGAATTGGGGTCATGCTATTGTAAGCTGACACTAAAAAACTATTCTTATAAAATAATCCGTCGATCTACGGCTTGTAAATGGAAGATAAAACATAAACCTAGCAATGGTAGATGTTCTAGTTATTGTAAACAACTTTATTTTTATTCTGCTCATTGCGCGGGAATTCAATACAGCAAGTAGGAAAAACTCATGTAGGTAGTTATAATATAACTAATTTCAAACAATATTATTGTTTGAAAAAGGTAGTTTAGGTTAAAGTCTTCTCGAGTTTGATCACATGAATGGACATTTTCATTTATGGAACAAATCAAAATATTTAAGAGAGGTATTAAATGTTCTTTATTTATTTATACTTTATTGCACATTGTACAAAAGGCGGGCTTAATGCCAGACGGCATTTTCTACCGGCCAACCAGAAGGTAAACAGAGAAAGAAAGAAGCGGTGCACCCGCTTTACCGGTTCTTTCTGTCTCTGTTTATGAGAAAAAAGACTAAAAGAAAACAACATGAAATGTTTTTATGTATTTCGTTTTTTATACATATTTAATAGAATTGTTATTTTATTATGAACCTTGTCTTTGATTTTTTTTACCTTACGAGAGATATATTTAATCACTATGCTAATCGGATCATTCAGAGTGTGGAAAACTAAAGATCAAAACACATCACACTTAGTTAGGTTTGGTTTTTATAATATGTTTTAAGCTGTTAACGTACACTAACTAAGAACAATAACAAACAGTTATAGTACTACTATAACAAACAGATAATGGAGTTTGTATCATTTAAATATTACACCATTTTTTTTAAAGTTACTTACAAAATTAAGTTTGAGTTTAATATTTTATTTGCTATATCTACTTGAGAAAACACCAGATGATTAACGCCTTAAATGGGCTTAAAAAAAGCGTAACTTTTTAATCTGTCACAAAGAGCTTGACTATAAAAGAACATTAACATTCCAAGGTAAAAAAGCAAAAAAAAAACGATTGTTTCAGTTAAGCACCCATAAAGTGGACATTTTACGAGTAATGTTCCTAAAAGGAGCTTTAAGTGTAATTGACTCTTGAATTTCACGATAAACCCTTCATAAAACGGACGTTTTATTCAATATCTTAGTAGTTTATAGAATTAAGGGAAAGTCCTATCAGATTCCAAAGCCATTTACGAGTTGAGTCTGATGCACCTGTAAAAAACGTAATTAACTATCATCTCATCAGCCAATACCTCTGCTACGACGTAGCCTCGTAGCCCGCTGCTACACCTGCTACAACCAACTTGATTCCATCTGTGGGAAAACTGAGGTTCGCGACAGTCTATCCTTGTTACACATTAATGGTGGATACAACTTCAGATAATTTTACAGAAAAATTGCTGAATATATTCCAGGGGTGAACCAATTCATGATCATGACCATGAAGTAAGTAAGTAAAAAGATTTTATTGCAGAAAATTAAACAACACACGAACAGGCAGCCTTATCGCTTACCACTTTTCCCAAAAAATATGAATATGAGTTAAAAATTACGAGATAAAGAATGTGAATCAATCTTCCTTTTGACTTTGTTTACCTTCTGGTTAGCTGGTAGAGAATGGCGCGTGGCATAAGGCCCACCTTTTGTACATTGTGCAATCAAGTATAAAAATAAATTGAAAAAAATAAATAATGAAGGCTTTTATGGTCTGCTCTTACCTGGTACATACATCATCCAAATAAAAAAATAATAAATATCCTGGACAATTTACACAGCGCCATCTAGCCCCAAACTAAGCAAAGCTTGTACTATGGGAATAATATATCTGATACGATTGAGCAATTAAAAATAGTTTACTACTCACTAGTTGAATCTAGATTTAGATATAGCATTAGTCTCTGGGGTAATAGCTACAAGTATAATATTGATAAAGCCTTTGTGATTCAAAAGCGAGCTATACGCACAATAATGAGAGCTCCACCCTGGGAGTCTTGTGAGAATCACTTCAAGACACTAGGGATCCTGACCGTCCCAAGTTTGTATATTATACTGGTCCTCTTGACGGGACTCGTAAAACGTAGGTATATATATGAGTCAGATGCCGAACTCGAAGCTAGACTTAACACAAGGCGAAAGGACCTGAAGAGAATCATAGCACCAACCCTAAATGTATCCAGTCACTGCGCTCGCTCCCAAGCTGTAATTTTTTTTAACAAGATGCCTAATGAGCTTAAGGAGATTCAAAATGTGAATACCTTCAAACAGAAGCTAAGAGCCTTACTTATTGAAAAATGCCTTTACAATGTAGATGATTTTTAATACTATCATTTTTAAATACCTACTATTATTTTATTGACATCTATACTAGTTGACATCTATACCGCAATTTAATTAGTAATTTGATTTGACTTTTTTTTAATCCTATTTATGAAATACTAATTAAGTAAGATTTGATATATTGTTAAATTATTCCTATATTTTATTCTGATTGTTTATTGTACCTATTATTATTTCGAACACAATTTGTAATTGTTTGTGAATAAATAAATGAAATGAAATGAATGATATCAAAACGTACATACTTTTTTTGAAAATAAATCCACACTAATATTATAAATGCGAAAGTAACTCTGTCTGTCTGTCTGTCTGTCTGCTACGCTTTCACGGCCAACCCGCTGAACCGATCTTCATGAAACTTGGCACAGAGATTGCTAGCATACCGAGAACGGACATAGGCTACTTTTTATCACCATTCGAGGGTCTGGAGTATAGATGTAGACCACCAGGTGTACCACCAGGAGCCCAGCTAAACTATTAGAGATACAGGCATGGTGCCAAAACAAAAGTTGTTCAGAATGATGGGCCGCTTCTTTTCACAAGGACATTGGGGCTCTGGAGTACCTTATGTAGACCACCAGGTGTACCACCAGGAGCCCATCTAAACTATTAGAGATACAGGCATGGTTCCGAAACAAAAGTTGTTCAGTATGATGGGCCGCTTCTTTTCACAAGGACATTGGGGCTCTGGAGTACATTATGTAGACCACCAGTTGTACCATCAAGAGCCCAGCTAAACTATTAGAGATACAGGCATGGTTCTAAAACAAAAGTTGTTCAGTATCATGGGCCGCTTCTTTTCACAAGGACATTGAGGATCAGGAGTACCTTATGTTGACCACCAGGTCTACCATCAGGAGCCTACCTAAACTATTGGAGATACAGAAATGGTTCCAAAACAAAAGTTGTTCAGTATGATGGGCCGCTTCTTTTCACAAAGACTTTGAGGATCTGGAGTACCTTATGTAGACCACCAGGTGTACCATCAGGAGCCCACGTAAACTATTAGAGATACAGAAATGGTTCCAAAACAAAATATGTTCAGTATGATGGGCCGCTTCTTTTCACAAGGACATTGACGATCTAGAGCACCTTATGTAAACCACCAGGTCTACCATCAGGAGCCCAGCTAAACTATTGGAGATACAGGCATGGTGCCAGAACAAAAGTTGTTCAGTATGATGGGCCGCTTCTTTTCACAAATACTTTGAGGATCTGGAGTACCTTATGTAGACCACCAGGTGTACCATCAGGAGCCCACGTAAACTATTAGAGATACAGAAATGGTTCCAAAACAAATATGTTCAGTATGATGGGCCGCTTCTTTTCACAAGGACTTTGAGGATCTGGAGTACCTTATGTAGACCACCAGGTGTACCATCAGGAGTCCACGTAAACTATTAAAGATACAGAAATGGTTCCAAAACAAAATATGTTCAGTATGATGGGCCGCTTCTTTTCACAAGGACATTGAGGATCTAGAGCACCTTATGTAAACCACCAGGTCTACCATCAGGAGCCCAGCTAAACTATTGGAGATACAGGCATGGTGCCAGAACAAAAGTTGTTCAGTATGATGGGCCGCTTCTTTTCACAAAGACTTTGAGGATCTGGAGTACCTTATGTAGACCACCAGGTGTACCATCAGGAGCCCACCTAAACTATTGGAGATACAGAAATGGTTCCAAAACAAAAGTTGTTCAGTATGATGGGAATAAGTTGAGAAAGGACATTGCCTACTTTTTACCGAGGACAGAAAAACAAAAAATGTGGTATATAAAAATGTATTACAATAACTTAAATTACCTTTTTATCTGTCTTATCTACTTATGCTGACCATTTTAGTGTGCTCAAATCGGCACCTCTGGAGTAAGTAATCTGTTATCTACTGATTTTTGTATTCAATGGTTATAAATATTGATCTCTCAGGCCGGATAGCAAATTTTGAATTGTCCCTTTAACAGCAGAAGCAAGCAAGTCATCTTTAAACAGTAGAGATAAGAACTGTTCTAATATCACTGAAACACTTCCTATGAATACACATACCTACTTTAGAACTTCTGCCTAAAAAACTATCTAACGCAGACGAAGTCGCGGGTAAAAGCTAGTATGTTTATATACATAGAAAACAGACTTAACACAATTTCAAATATTTGTATCTTTTGAGGTTGAACCCGACCCTCGGCGTAATAGGCAGGGGTATTAGCCGCTGTGCCATCGGGCCAGTCTAGAGGTAGTTTGTTTAATTTATCACGTATTGTTGGTCTTACTTATTTAACGTGGAACGTATTCTTCGAAGGTATGGGTTAATTGCCATCATCGAATTGTAGATTGGAAGTCAGCATGTGGAAACCTACGCAGACTTGAGTCAGAAAAGGCAAGCAACAGAATATAAATAGGTAACCAGACGAGTAGCACGAGTTGTACTCGCACAAGTAATAACCCGTTTACCGCCACTTATATTTAGCCGTTACGATTACGACCGCCCTGAATTAGGAATCGAATTGGGAATCAATCACAATATAAGTAAATGCATCGGTCAACAACAACACATCGCTCAGACAGCTGTCAAACATGAGCACATAGTTGGTGTGGGGAAATTTAGATTGTCTAGGCATGTTATGACACTTTACGCGGTAAACACTTTCATTTAATAGCGGCACTTTATATCTCTAATTGAATTAGCGTAAAAATGAAATAACTGTATTTAATGTAGGATAGTATTACTCAATATTATCTATCACTTACTGACGTAATTTTTTTTGGCATGTTCGGTGAATAATGACCATGTGTAGAGAGTTTATTCGATGAAGTGTTGGCCTTATGGTGGGTGACAGGAGACATGTCAAAAGGCAGTTTAGAGAGTTGCAGGTAGTGTCAGGAAAAGGGTAGCTGCCCTAGCTCCGGGCCGTATAAGTATTGTATCCAGGGGAACGACTTGTCTAGCTGGATAGGATTGGAAGTTGTATATGAAGTGTAAGGATCAGCAGATAGGGTGCATGCAGACCATGAAACTAAACAACTTTTCCCTAGAAACATATGTCAGGTCACGACAAAAAAACGACCTCCCATACAAAACACAATCAGCAGACTGCATTTACTATGGGCAGTCGATAAATGATTCCTCAAATATTTATCTATTAGAAGTTATCCAGTTTCAACAATAAATAAATAAATATTCTGGACAATAACCCCAAACTAAGCAAAGCCTGTATTTTGGAACTAGGTAGCTTATATTAATACTTATATACTTTTTTTGTAAATATATATGTTACAATAGAATTCAATACAATATGCTTTATTGCACAAGAGAATCATAATAAAAACAAAAGGTGAAATTATAATAAAAATTCTACAATTGGCGGCCTTATTGCTCAGGTAGCAATATCTTCCAGGCAACCAGGTAGTAAGGAGTAAGCTTTTAAAAAGTATATATATATTACTTACATCTAAATAAAGTATACCTATAAATTGCTATACAAATATAAACAAATAATAAGTATAAAACTTATTAATTATAAATGAATACCCCCTCACAAATGAAAGAAAAATGAATATCTACGACGAAATACATGCACATGTTGTACAAAGAAAACTCCCAGACTAAACACAAAAAACTGAAATTAACTTAACAAATATTTGTGTCTAGTGGGGATCGAACCCACGACCCTCGGCGTAACAGGCAGGGATACCATTGGGCCTGTCGATAATATTTGACAACATGGGAAAAAAATCCCTTTTGCCCTTGAGCTAACCTTGAACGATATCCATCAGCTTGTTATTGGAGGTATCTGTTTGTTTTCGTCTGAAACAAACTTTGAAACAAACAGCGATTGCTTTGGGACAAATAAGCTATATTTTTTGGATAACGCGGACAAAATTAGGCAGAGATTGTTTGCAATTACAGTCCCGCGGTACAGGGTTTTCTTAGTGCGGGATCCAAAGGTTTATTGTAATTGGCTTAAGATTGCCGTTAAATAAAATAACTTAGAACTTTGAATTGCGAGGGGCTTGTTGTTGATGGACGGTTTTTTATAAATGCGAATGCCTGATTTTGATCTGTGGATTAGGGTAGGAACTCACCATATAGTTTGAGATATGACAACTAGAGAATCTTTGATGTCATGTCGGCATATAAAGACTGGCAGCTTCGTGCTTGCCGCTCCTTCATTGGTTGCGGTGAGGCGGGGGGAGGGTTGCACGTCACTAGCACGCGTATGCTACACACGTAGAGATTTCAACTGAAGATATCTCGAGATTAATACTTATAGGTAACTAGCTTTTACCCGCGACTTCGTCCGCGTTAGATAGTTTTTTAGGCACAGGTTCTAAAGTAGATATGTATATTCATAGTGAGTATGACAGTTCAAAATTTGCTATCCGGTGTACTGCCGTGAGTGATCAATATTTATAACCATTGAATACAAAAGTCAGTAGATAACAAAAAAATCCGCCGTAAAAGTTGCCAATGTCCTTTCTCAACTTATTCCCATCATACTGAACAATTTTTGTTTTAGAACCATGCCTGTATCTCTAATAGTTTAGCTGGACTTCTGATGGTACACCTGGTGGTCTAAATAAGGTACTCCAGATCCTCAATATCCTTGTGAAAAGAAGCAGCCCATCATACTGAACAACTTTTGTTTTAGAACCATGCCTGTATCTCTAATAGTTTAGCTGGGCTCCTGATGGTACACCTGGTGGTCTACATAATGTACTCCAGATCCTCTATGTCCTTGTGATAAGAAGCGGCCCATCATACTGAACAACTTTTGTTTTGGAACCATGCCTGTATCTCTAATAGTTTAGCTGGGCTCCTGATGGTACACCTGGTGGTCTACATAATGTACTCCAGATCCTCTATGTCCTTGTAAAAAGAAGCAGCCCATCATACTGAACAACTTTTGTTTGGGAACCATGCCTGTATGTCTAATAATTTAGCTGGGCTCCTGATGGTACACCTGGTGGTCTACATAATGTACTCCAGATCCTCTATGTCCTTGTGAAAAGAAGCGGCCTATCATACTGAACAACTTTTGTTTTAGAACCATGCCTGTATCTCTAATAGTTTAGCTGGGCTCCTGATGGTACACCTGGTGGTCTACATAAGGTACTCCAGATCCTCAATGTCCTTGTAAAAAGAAGCGGCATATCATACTGAACAACTTTTGTTTTGGAACCATGCCTGTATCTCTAATAGTTTAGCAGGGCTCCTGGTGGTACACCTGGTGGTCTACATCTGTACTCCAGACCCTCGAATGGTGATAAAAAGTAGCCTATGTCCTTTCTCGGTATGCTAGCAATCTCTGTGCCAAGTTTCATGAAGATCGGTTCAGCGGTTTGGCCGTGAAAGCGTAGC
This sequence comes from Tuta absoluta, assembly GCA_027580185.1. Lineage (NCBI taxonomy): Eukaryota > Metazoa > Arthropoda > Insecta > Lepidoptera > Gelechiidae > Tuta > Tuta absoluta. Next base: position 2,154,713 of record JAQAHW010000032.1, read on the forward strand.
AGACAGACAGACAGACAGACAGACAGACAGACAGACAGACAGACAGACAGACAGACAGACAGAGTTACTTTCGCATTTATAATATTAGTGTGGATGTGGATTATGGTTCTCAATGATTTCATATGTTTTTATTTTTGGTGGGATATTTTTTACGTTTGCCGCGAATGATTCCACGAGTAAATCTACACACACACACAACACACATAAGGCCTTTACACCTTGCAGCGTAAGGCAAAGTGTTAACAGCCGTAAAATATGGTTGCTATCGCCACATTTGACCATCTGACAAATATTTGAGAGCCGTTTCAGAAGTTAGTCGCTGATTACGACATCTGCGCGAAGAAAATGGGTCGATCCTATACATAATAATCCGTTCCAAATACCCACAACCTTCAATCAACATACACAGAGAAAATAACCAAATATGCCGACTTATCAATAGAGATTAAAACGCAGTGGAAAGTTGAAACCGTCAAAACCATCCCTATCGTAATATCTTCCACTGGAGTAATACCACACACGCTACACGTCAGTTTAAAATCCCTACAAATACACCCAAACACCTATATGCAGATGCAAAAAGCAGTTGTGTTAAACACCTGTAGAATTGTACGTAAGTTTTTATCAACGTCTACACAATAGTTATGATTATGTCTTCTTCTTCCTTTCTATCCTTTTATATAATCTTCATTTTCACTTTGGTCACAAAACCCGTGAAAATGTCGTACCTCCCCTGAAAAGGGTGAATATAGTTTAATACAAACATAATAATAATAATAATAAAGAGCCTTTATTGTACATAAAATATCTTAACAGTAACAAACGTGAGCATGAAAATATAATTATGTATCAAAAGGTGGGAGGCTCAGTTATTGCAGAACAGGTTACCAAAAGCCACCTGCCTGCACTGATTTTCAGCTCCGACCTTCTCATTTCAAAAATAAACATATTTTCCGAGGGTGAAGTTGATGACAAACACTAGTTAAGTATAATAATACAAACATTAATTAAAATTATAATTATAAGAAAAAAAAATAGGCAAAAATAACTTTTTGTTTAGAGTGTGTGTATGTGTGTATGTGAGTGTGTGTATGTGTGTGCGTGAGTGTGTGTATGTGTGTTTTTGTGTATGTGCAGAGAACAACACATTGTGGTGTGCATTAGAAACGTGGCGAAAAGTAGCCCTGGATACTGGTCTTTTGGTTGAATAACAAAATTTGTTTCATCCTCTTCTTAAAAGTAGTCGTGGTAATTTTTTTCCTTAACGGAGGTGGTATTATATTCCAGACCTTTGCAGCCTTGTACCCAAAGCTACCTCTGAAACCAGCAGTTCTATGCCGGGGAACCTTCAACAAGTTTTGCCCATTCGATCTTACGTTATTTCGTGTATTAAGGTCTTTCCATTTCAATTCAATTATTCTTATTAATTCAATTCAATTACATAACACGGTAACATGTGAAATTGCCATTATATTGTTAATTAATAATTAATAATAAAGTAATTAGAAATTTAGATATATATTATGTGCATATTTTATCCGCATATCAGTCGGGATAGCTTTTTTAACAGTATAAAACTGGGAGACTTTTCGCCGAGTCACTCCTAAAGTGAAACTATCAACCTCATTTCGCTTTTTTGGAAATAAGTTTTTCTTGGGAGATTTAAACTTTGAACTTCCCGCATCATTTGGTGTTCTGCCTTCGCTTACAATATTCCTTACAGATTTATCTGAAAATCCCGTAACGCTGGCTACTAACTTTGCTAAATTGACATCATTCTGGTGTTCCTGCGTAGAAGGATCTTTCTTGCGTTCTTCAAAGAATTTGTGTATGTTATAAACAACTTCCTTTGTTTGTTTTCTTATTGGAGGACTCATCTTGGGGTCGTAATCTCATGTGCATCTTGTAAAAAGTTTTGAGTTCCTAAGGCTAGCGCCACATCTGCGGAACGTACGGCGCCGAACCTTCGGAATGTACGGCGCCGCACGTTCGGCTTTAGTTTCGCGACACATCTGCGGAACGTACGGCGCCGCACGTTCGGCTAAATGCGGCGTCTTGTTCAGTGCGCTACGCGACGGAAAGTGACGTTGCCGCTCTAAGCTATAGACCGCGCGCCGCGACCAGTGCTGCCAACTCCCAAATCTAGAATTATCGGATTTCGGCAACTAAATTATCGTACAAATCTTTTTCATTAATTTCAAATAAACATTTTTCTTAGGTGTTTATCAAATAAAAGGCATCGTATGGCTGGTACAATTATTTACTATAAATGTTGTAAAAAAGTAAAATCAACGATAACAATCTAAATAAATTACATATAAAAACAACCACTGCAGTATTAATCTAATGATAAAACCCAGTCTATCTGACGGCTGGCGGTCCCTGGAACCAACACGCACGTTCAGTTACGCCCGCTGCCCGCCGAACTTTCGGTCGCGCAACGCGTCGCGTGATGTGTCGCTTGCTATGCAAAATACATTAAATGCGTTTTGGCTGAAAGAACAGCCCGAAGGAAGGTTACGCACTACGCAGAACGCGGCGTAATGTGTCATAGATAACTTGAAATACACTACGAGCGTATTTGGCGGAAGGTTCGGCGCCGTACGTTCCGCAGATGTGGCGCTAGACTAAGTACACAACTGACCGCGGCGAGTGACCGCCAGCAAATAAATGAAGTGATGTATACTCTTTGCAGCAAATGACAATCAGTGACACGCGTCGTGCTCGCGCCCATTCCCCGCACACTTTCCGCACCCCCGCAGAGATCATAATTACCCTGCCCCCCGAACGTCTGTAACGCCGCAGGGAGCGGCATGCACGACGTTGCCAGACAGATGCAAATGATAAATGAATGCATGTCTTGTAAAAGTCTCACTTTCTATAGGTCAGCTGGAAGAATTTTTTTAGTAGAAATAAGTTGTTCTGTTGTGTCGTCGTCATTCTTTGTATATTATGTCTCTTGTCATGTTTTTTGTGTGCAATGAATAGTAAATAATAATAAATAGCGGTTGTAATAACTTATCGGGTTGTTCGTCAACTGGATGTCCCATACGCCAGAAGAAGAATAACTACAGAGCAACTCTAACATTTAAATTATTCGTTTCGAGAGCCTGGTGTACTAAAACCACTTAATTATGTGCTACTTATCCGGACAGTCGTACCCGGCTGCCCTTGACCTGCTTACCAAAATAAGCGTAAAAAAACTCGCTACAGCACAACAGGTGCGCTATGAATTATACAGACCGAGGGATAAGTCTAATGTTTGTGAAAATTGGCCCAACCGTTATACTTATGGTAAATTATGCACCACTTTATCTAAACTGAAAGGCGGTTCACCCACTTGTAGTCCGTCTTGTCGTTTTAACACACCGTAACGCATGCGACAACTTGACAGACGCCTCCGTAAACGCAGCTTAGCCGTATTTTTATGGGAATAGAATGGGAAGAAATCCCTTTCATCCGACAGATGCATGCGTTACAGTGCATCAAAAATACGCAGCTACGGACTACAAGTGGAAGAATCACTTATAAGGAATATGAGTTTGTAAATTAACTAATTATATTTAAAGTTTGTGTGGCTACTTTCATTCCTGATGATCCGAAAAGAAGTTGGAACAACCTTTCGTCTTTAGTACTCCGGCACTCATCGCATTAATAGCCACATCAGTCCACTGCTGGACATGGGCCTCCCCCTATTGAAGGATATTGGTATACTCACCACGCTTAGCAGGCGGATTAGCGAGCGCAGTGTAAGATATTGCATTCACAGGAAACGCTGTTAACATAACATGAATGATAACTCCTTGGTCGCTTTTTCTACACCGATGAGTAGTATTGGGGTGACGCTATTCTAAGCCAGCACCACTCGACAAACCCGGCACTCATCGCATCAGCTTAAATGCTGTTGTAAATAATATAAGTAGCACCTTGAATTATCTGTCAAAACATAAGTACATGTTTATTTTGAATTGTTTAAATAGGTATGCAAATATCATACATGCTATAATGCCTATATCCCTTTCGGGTTAGGCAGAGCGCTTATAGTAACGCGGTCATCCTATCCTACGAAAGGCCGTATTGATCGAAGGGCAGAGCGTAAACGGCCGTAAAAAACGGACATTTACGCCACGTCTGACTAACATTTGAAAGTAATTCAGCAAAATTGTGTATCACTATGTAATTGGTTGTCAGCTTATCGTCTAAAAGTGCAATACGCATATAGCCCTCGAGTCCCTAACTCGCCTGTTACGACACACATGGGAATGAAATGAAATTTATTCTAAGCCAGCATCACAAAATAGGTATAACATCAAAAAATTACTGTACTCTACCTATTCTTGGCTTCTTGTGACCTACAGTAGGTCACAAATTCGGTACTTAATGATGTTGACATCCTGACTGAGTGGTAAACAACAAGACCAAAACAATGTTTTTACTGTTTTTATGTGTTTGTTTGTGGAGAAGAGTAAATAAGCCAGAGCGCCTAAGTTACGCCTATTCTAGTCCCAAATCATAATATCTACTTACTAACTTTTTGCCACTTGTTTTTCTTCTATAAATTGCGCAAGTTGTCGGTGGCCCCGATCAAAATAATCTTAAATATAATTCATATTATATACTAGATCCGCCCACCGCTTTCATCCGCTGCCACTCATTATCCCGTGGGAATAGTTGTTTTCCCGCGGTAATAAGAAGCCTATGTGTTATTTCAGGTTATACTCTACCTGTGTTCCAAATTTCATTCAAATCGTTCAAGCCGTTTGAGCGTGAAGAGGTAACAAACATACATACACACACAAACTCTCAGATTTATAATGTTAGTACGGATTTACTAGTAAAACCCTCTATTCCTTAGAGGAGATTGGCTTTGACTGGAAATTTGATTCGACCTTAGGCCGAACGCTGCCTTGAACTGCTGCACGCATCCCGCGCTGGAATGACAATAGGTACCTATAACCCGTCCGGTTTATATAAGTAGCTGTAATATGGCGCAATGTCATCGTGTTTTGTACTATTCGTGCGCGGGCGTGTGCTGCCCGCTCGACACAGCGTTGGTGCTGAACGCGTTCTTACGTATGTACGTCCCCGTGGTACCACAGAATAATAACTAGTAACTAGTGGTACGTCCTTACCATTACTTATCACACGTTTTTTAATATAAAACTCCGTGCACTTTGTTTTTTCTAAAATGATTCTGACACATTCTTGTTGTCATGCCACAAAGGTCATGTCACGCAATAGCAGCATTGCCACGTGTCACCCGCGTAGACCCACTTATTCTGTTTATGTTTGTGATTTGGAAAATGTTTTGATGATTTTACCGAATATTTTAGAATTTTTCTAAACATTTTGCTATCAAAAGGTTATAGCTTTTGCAGGTCGGTTACGACTTCTTTGTGTTTTATTGAAGACTAGAATAAAGAGAAGAATAATGTAGTTTAAAGGCCACGGTTTTCACCCGCTGATACACGCTTTTCCGTAGGAATAAGGAGTTATGTAGTTCATCCTGCTTTTCTCCCGTGTGGGACACCGAGTCGACGAGCGCCCTTTATGTCACAGTTATTTTTTTACGTTTTCCCATTTTTTGCAGAGACGGGGAAAACAAAGCTAATGAATGTGCTAAAATCAATGTTCGGCGTGTGTTCTGGATCCGGCGAGAAGACCGAGGTTCACGACACTGTCCGGAACATATTCGGCAACGACATGGTGCTCAAGGACAACACCGACAAACATATACAGTTAGTATGGATCAAGCTAAACACCCTCAAGACTTGCAGAGCGCCGCATCCCTGGTCAAATTTTCACGTAACTATGGCGGGTGACAGGAGTGATGCCAATAGGCAGAATGGAGAGTTCCAGGTGGTGTCGGGAAAAGGGTAGCTACCCTGCCTGGCCGGGTGTTGTGGCCAGGGGACCGACTGGTGATAGAATTGGAAGTTGTATATATGCGTTGCGCGGTGAAACACTTCGATACCGCGTTTCAGGCTCTTGTTCTGTCACGTGGCGCAATCTTGCAGATATGTTGGAACTTCTGTTGCGTCTTGCTTGCTCGTGAACCACTTTGAGTGAGCTTCTTGTCGTAGCTCCCAGAGGTCGCTACATAACACGGAACGACATTCAAGATCTCACTCTAACGGAGGAGAGTTCCTCGCTCAAAGATTCAAAGATATTTATTTGCTTAAAACACGGCATAAAGTTGGTAGAGTAACATCATTATTAAAAAAGTACATTCGTGTTTTGCTAAACAATTATAGCATGCTCAGCACGGTCTTTAACGCTTTTATAGAGAAGCGGTGGTAACTCAGTGTGGACCAAACAAAATTATCGTACCTTTACATTGTTATTAGATGTTCAAAGACCCACCCTTTTGGTCCACCTTGCAGAAGAGGCTCTTGAGGTCTCGCTGTCGGCTGTCGAGATTCAAAACCTTGACTGATTGTGACTTGTAGGTATTCTATACACTGCCCTAGACCACAATTTCGATCCGCCTGCATCCGATGGAGATTTGGTACCTTTACAAAGTCATCGGTGCACCTAGTAGGACACGAGGTCCACTTGGCTCCGGTTGAGATCTAGCTCCCCAACAAAGAGTCAGGTGTATATTTAAAAGCCTCGGGGCTAAAATTGCAATGTACAGCCGTAAAAAAGGTCCACTTTAGTACACGACGGGGTACCCAAAATAGTCGAATAGGAATTTGTTTACTCAGCTTTCAATCGTATAAGAGCCGAGTAACCGTTCTTAAAATACCCATGTATATATTAATAGCAATTATCTCGACTATTTGGCAATATTTGCTAATATGTGTTATAAGGACATCGAATAAACGTTTATAACACTATGTTATAGCACTTTTACTCCACCTTTTATCAGATGCTGAATTAAAGTGGCTAGTTTACTCGTTATTCGACCGATTGATCTTTGAATAGGGCGCTTTTATGCAGCAATATTAAGCATACGCTTTTGAAACAAACAAAACTGACTTTCAGGAGAACAAGGTACCTCAACCACATACGGGAGAACCTCGCGAAGCACCTGGATCTCAAGGTGACGACTCACAAAAGCAAGAATAAGAAACATTCGCCAAACATTATAGAGGTATTTTGTTACTTCGAATTAATTAATTTTTATTATTCTTAAAATGTTGTTACGCCAAAGGATGCGTTGTTTTTAGGGGTTCCGTACACACACACACACACACACACACGCACACACGCACACACACATATCACGCCTATAAACCCGGGAAAGAAAGGGGTGATGCTATTCTAAGTCGGCATCACACGGCGATTCCGTACCCAAAGGGTCAAAATTGTCTGTAAGTAACCAGGCTTTATCTCATTAGCCGTGATAGGTAGAGAGTTGAAATCTTCACAGATGCCATATTTCTATTGCCGCTATAACAACAAATACTAATAATTAGAATTGAATAAAATTTGTTTTGCCTCACCTTATTTAGAAAATCATCTAAATTATAGCTCCTACCTCTATTTTAATGCCAGTACAAATAAGCCAACCAAACACGGTCATTTATTTCCAAATCTACTAAGTAGTTTGACCTAATAAATGGTCTAATATCGGAATGGCTTGATAAATCAATACAATTTAATTCACTTACACTTTATATCACGGCATTATCCCTTGCGGGGTAGGTATCCAAACATTTACGCCACGTCAGACAAATATTTGAGGGTCATTCAAAAAGTTTTGTATCGCTAAAGTGACAGGTGGTCAGACCATCGCCTAAAATTTAAATACAGATATAACCCTCGAGACTCTTAGTCGCCTCTTACGACACCCACGGGAAAGAAATGGGATGATGCTATTCTATGCCGATATCATACGGGAGGAATATAAATTAATGATGTCAGTTTATGTGTTTGTACGTTAAGAATATGGTTTACTTTTGCACATACAACTTTGAGAGACAGGAAAACAGACAGATGAGTTTAATGAAACCTTGCGAACAGTCAGTCAGTATTATTGTTTAAGTAGTATATTTGTGTATTTAGTACTTACTCGTAGGTACTAATTCCACTATCTCGCTTCCACTGTCGCATGTTTACCCCGCGTGTTTTATGCGTAACTTAAGTATTTAAATTATTACTTAAGTATTTATATCTGTACTGCTTGTCCATGCTTACATGGATTTCTAAGACAACAAGCATATAAATTAAAAAAATTAAAAACACGACTGCTTTCTGAGATAAAACCTAGCGTATGACACTCGGAATAATGTAAGGATTCTTCTAATACAACTCCCATCCGAAACTGTTCAGTGGTTAACGAGTTTCAGTCCTTTTAAGAATCGTACATACATACTTACATGTAGGTACTCTTAAAACATTGCACTCCTTTTTTGGTAGGGCAGTGATGTGAAAATAGGTATGAAAGAAATAGCGAAACCTTTTTCTTCCTTTTCGTGTGGGACACCGAGTCGTCCAACGACACGATGAACCCTTGTGTCAAGAGTTTTTCAACCGCCTACTACTAGTGGTAGGCCTCTGACATGGCTGTGTAGCGACTGCTTGTCTAAGTAATCATAGACAGCAACCGGGACCGACTGCTTAACGTGCCCTCCGAAGGACGGAACCATTTCTTTTCGGACAATCAGGTGGTTCACCCTGCAATGTCCTAACCAGACCGGGAACAAATTCTCAAAGTTATAAATATCAACTTTTGTGAGTATCCCACCGAGAATCGAACCCGGAACCTTTGCGTCGCAGGCAGTCGCACTACCACTGCGCCACATCGGCCGTCATCATAGCCGGACCGAAAGCTACCGAATTAAATGGCCCACAAAACATTCATTATAAACTTGTTGAATCTGTTTTTAATTGTCATGTGAATATTTCAGATAGACAACACAAAAGATGAAAGGCATGGCCGGATTGGACCGAAGATAGTTGTGTTCGATGCTTCCACGGGTGAGACGGAAATAAAACAATCAATACGGTTTCGTTCATAAATTATAGCGCTGTAAAATAGCTGTGAATAGGCCTGGTCCACAAGTAAGTAAGTAAGTAAGTAAGTAAGTAAGTAAAAACACTTTATTGCACAAAATAACAAATAAAAATATCAGGAAAATTCATAGCTATCATGCGCAAAGGCGGCCTTATCGCTACAAGCGATCTCTTCCAGACAACCTTTGGGTGGAGGAGAAAGTATGGAAAAACGGAGCAGTGCGAGAGTAATCATAATAGAAGTGGTAACTTTTATAAAAAGCAACAAATACATAATACAAAACTATAATATAAATATAAACTTACATATAAATATACGTATACTTATATATACATATATAAATATATTATAATACATATCCATCTATATATATATATACATACAAATACATATATACATATATACATCATTACACAAAAGGATATAAGTACCAACTTATTTGTAGTTAATTCTTGCTTTTGACAGGTAATGTGCATGTACCTTCGTTTTAAAAGCGTCAAGTGTCCTGCAGTGGCGTATTTCACGCGGCAGAGCATTCCAAGTGTGAATTGATTTTATTAGAAACGACTCCCTGTAGTATCCCGACTGACTCATTGGGGCCTTCAAAATGTTATCTGATTTCGATCGCAGGTTTCTATCATGATCGAAACCAAGAAAGTTGAACCGGTCAGACAGGTAGGTAGGAATAATGGGATTATTTAAAACGTTGTAAACAATTGCAACTGCGTGAGAGTCTCTACGCTGTCTGATCGGCAACCAACCCAGCTGAGCACGAAAAGAGGACACGTGATCGAATTTGCGCAGTCCATAAATAAAGCGTATGCACAAGGTTATATTATACATAAGTACATACATAAATCACGCCTATATCTCTTACGGGGTAGGCAGAGCGTTAACGACCGTAAAACGGATATTAATACCCCGTCTGACAAAAGTTTGAGGGCCAATCCGATAACTGTGTATCACTATAGTGACAGGTTGTCAGCCCATCGCCTAATATTGCAAAACACATCTAACCCTCGAGTCCCTTAGTCGCCTCTTACGACACCCATGCCTATCAGATCATGAATTTCAGTATCAGTTAATAAAAATTCCGCCGCAATAAAATAAATATATATTCTAGACAATTCACACAGCGCCATCTAGCTTCAAACTAAGCAAAGCTACTGTGTGTCTACTATGGGACCTAAATAGCTGATATTAAAACTTTTATACTTTTTTTGTAAATAAATACATATTATACATAGAAAACCAAACTAAACACAAATATCTGAAAATAGCTTAACAAATATTTGTGTCATGTGGGGATCGAACGCACGGCCCTTGGCTTAGCAGGCAGGGGTACTATCCGCTACGCCACCGGGTCAGTCAACATTATGGTCTTCAGGTACCGGCAGGTTGGTGTTAGTAGGTGACGAGCGAGTCAGCGTGCAAGGGTTGTCAAGCTTTGCCACGATCAGGGCTACGGCGTGTGTCTACGCCGGGAAGTGGATGTACGAGGTCCAGCTCGGGACCAAGGGTATCATGCAGGTGATAATAGATTAATCGACTATAATCAAATAATAACATAAAATAATCGATAGTATCAATGTATCGATGATACTATCGATATAACCGATTATATCGCAACTATCGAGAGTATCGACCTATCAGGTACAATATAATTGTTGCACATCAGTTAACAACGAACTCGAACTCAGTGAACTCTTGCTTTGCTTTTTCAATGGGAAATTTTCTAGAGATTCTCGAATGTCATGTAGAGGGCGCTCAGCTTAATTGAAATAACGTTCCTTTACATGAAAATCTGTACCACTTTACAAAATATTCTTTTTTTTGTATTTATGTAATGGTTCTAAATTTATATAGATTTTTTGTTTGTTTACATGAATGACTTTCAATATAATAGCAAGACAACAAGTTTATTTTGTAGCAAATCAAACTAAAAGAAATAAATAAGTAACGAACACAACGTGAAACGGAACCTGAGACAAAACTATGGCTGCCGCCAGCCATATTAAACGTCAAATTTTCAGTTTAGCACAGTGCCCTCTGGTTTGACATTCAGAATTATCAACAGAAAAACTCCCATTGTAATGTTTGACTACCTTCACTAGACTAAAAGGATACAGACTAAGCAACGATTATATCGAAAACGATATACAAATTGTATCGATTATTGCAATATAATTGATTAAATCGATACTATTGTAGCAAAGGCAATAATTTAAGTATCGATTAATCGATTATATTTGGTTTATTTGTCGATTATAATCGATTAATCAATAATAATCGATAATATTGTCTGAGATATTGATATCGATTGTTTCGATTATATCGATAGGATCAATAATATCGATTAGGTAATCGATATTTAGATTATTTTATTAAAAAAACAGGTATCGATTATTAATCGATACACCATCGATTATGGGACAACACTAAGTAACAGTTCTTTTCCTTTTTTTTGACTGTGCATTTTCTTTGTATAAATTAGAATATGCTAAAACTGGACATACTTACCTCAAATAAGCAGCACGTTTGAATTTAGAAGTCGTATGTGGGTGGATACCTATAATTGGTTAAGTTTTAAATACATGTAGTATGTGTATCATATTGCGTGATTAAAATTTATTTATTAATTTATCTATTTTTTGCTGCCTAGGACAGACCTTCAGCATTTCCTTAGCGTCAACTTTGGGACAACTCTCAAGAAAGATATTTTCTTCACGTCTACAATATGAAATGTAGGGCTTTAATTTCGGCACTATCACAAAGGCTTGCTTTTTGTGTCGGCAATTTTTGACGAGTAGGTTTTCAGATCCTTGCTGTCATCTTTACGCAGAAAATGTTCGACGGCGGCATTTAATAAAAGCAATACTTTATTGGTTTTTCGCCGTGGCGCAGTGGTAGTGTGACTGGGTGCGGCGCATAGGTTCAGGGATCGATTTCCGTTGAGACACTAACAAAGTTAATATTATCACTTTGTGAATTGGTTTCCAGTCTAGTTAGGACATTGCAGGCTGAACCACCTGATTGTCCGTAAGAAAGATGGTCCCGTGTTCGGAAGACACGTTTAGCCGTCCGATACGGTTACTGTCTATGATTACTTAGACGGCGGTCGTTACACAACCATGTCAGAAGCCTACTATTATTAGAAGGCGTTTGAAAAACTCGTGACACCTGGGTTCATCGAGTCGTTCGTGAACTTGATAACCCAACCGAAAAGAAAGAAGAAAAAATACCACTTTTACTAGATATAGGTACGTATTTATTTTGATTATGAAATTTTTGTACCTGCGATTCTGAACTTAAATGCTTTTTAAATTGACTTATTGTATAAATGCTAGTATCTGACTTCTTCAATACCTATGTATTTTAATTACTAAACTTTTATAATTTTGTGAATTAATTTATGAATACAATGCTATATTATAATTACTATTTGGTACTAATATAATTTTAAACTATCTTAATACTAACAATCTATGGACTACGTAATTGTCTGAATTTAAACGAGTTATTATTATTATTTTGGCAAAAACAGAAGACCTACCCAGCCTCTAAAGCCCATTCTTTATTCATAGATTGGCTGGTGCACCCCATCCTGCGTATTCTCCATGGACACAGGAGTTGGAGACACTGCCAACTCCTACGCTTACGACGGTGGTCGCATCAGAAAGTGGAACGTGGTCACCAGCCCTTACGGACAGACCTGGCTGCCGGGTGACGTCATTGGAACCTGTCTGGATATGGATAAGGGGACGCTTGAGTACTTCAGGTTAGGTTAGGTTAAGGGTTTGGAAAGAGTTGTTTTGTTTAAAAGATGGCAGTTACCAAGGCTGTCGGTGGCGAATTAGATATCGATCTCCATCATCGGCCCCTAAGTGCCCTGAGTTTTGTAAATTTTGACAAATCAGTCATTTCCCCGCTTTGCGAAGATCCGCTTATGTCTATTTTATCAGAAATATAAACCAGCTACCCAATTTACTGAGAATTTTATCTGAGGACTGTAGTGTCATAACATAGGCCACTGGTGATAATAAAGTTTTATTCATCAGGAACGGTATATCCATGGGAGTGGCATTCAACAAAGTGGCCCACGGGTCCGGAGTGGCCTACTTCCCGGCTGTCTCGCTGGCAATGCAAGAACATCTCTATGCTAACTTCGGACATGTGCCTTTTGTGTAAGTCTTGATAGGATTTCTGTTGTTTACCTCATTAGGTAAACCTACCTTGAAACATTTTTCAATTCAGGTTCTCAATCTGGAAGAAAGGCAGCAAGAATTTCCATAAAATCAAGAAATTGAAGGCAGCAAGAGTTTTCGGGGTCAGGTCAAGAGTACCCTAAACCGACGAGCGTGCATGATGAGATTGATGAATGTAGAGGAGGCGAAAGAAGTATGCCAGGATCGTAGTAAGTGGAAGGAAGTAGTCTCTGCTTACCCCTCCAGGAAAGACGCGTGGTTTATGTATGTATGTATGCACGTTGCTGACAGCTAGAGTGAGTTCAACGAAACGAGATAAGGAATGTAAACAAACCACCAACATTATTTCACATAACTGACATAATACCATACCACAAAGAGGATCGATAGCTGTTACTCAGTCAAAGCAAGATTCTTTACATTATATAAATCGTTTCGTTGGCGTTACTTTACACAGTTACACAACAAACATTAAACTACGCTTCAGAAACAAGAACACTGAACGTTTAAGAATGTAACATCAATAAAAACATCCGTACCTCGTAAACTGCTTACAAACTTTACAAGGTGTCGATTTTATAGTGCACTTACAAAGTTGCTCGAAGTTTACACTCTTTATGTGACTCAAATTCACGACTTCTACAAAACATGCCGCTATTCTAACTCCTTCAGACGCATAAGGTACCATTCACAAAATGATCCGTTTCACTTTCCTCAATAGCCATCCCTTGTGGCCTGACTCAAAAGCCGAATATGACCTGGTTACAATGAATCATGGTTGAAGCTATCCCTACGAACTACAACTTAAGCTCTAACTACTATAACAGCCACAACAGTCCACTGCTATACATGGGCCTCGCCCAACGCTGCTGCCTGAATTCATACCTAAGTTAGTCAAACTCCTGTCACCCACCAAGTTGATGATCCCCTACCCCTACCATGGACTTCGCAGCCGTCAACCGCTGCAGCACGAAGTCAGGTACGACACGTCATCAGCAGCAACCACTGCAGTCAGAGCAAGGCAGCTTTACTGGTCTTCCATCGTCTCAGATGATCAGTGAAGATGGAAAACCAATGACTTACTGTAGACGTCACAACTAGACATTGGAGCTAGCACCGCATCACCTCACCACGCTCCATGACGTCATCAGCCTCATTTCGCTCGCTTACGGTATCGAACTTCGGTCTTGAGGCGGGGAATGTAACGACTTCTAGAAGCTACAGCACTAAGCTCACGATGGTTCTCAAGCAAGCAAGAAAGTTCTCAACACATCCTCAGATGGTTTGACGTGAGAGAACAATGGGCCCTGAAACATGGTATCGAAGTGTTCACTGCGGACCTCCCAATTCTGTCCAGGTGGAATAGTCGGTCCCCATGCCACAATATCCGACCAAGTAGTGTAGCCCTTTTCCTTCACCCCACCCATTATGCCTCTTAGCGTTACCTCTTGTATCTAGCTAAACAGTCATGTATTTGATCATGAAATGCAAAAATGTATGCTACTGAATATTTTATAATTTACCTTATCTCCTAGGTTTCCAGTGGATGGCTACGCGCCCTTACAATCGCCTCCATACAAGGAATGTCTGAGGGCCAGTATACTCCTCAACTCTCTGGATGCCCTTCTAGATGAGATGACAAAGATGTCCGATCTAAAAAACGAAGTCATTTCTAAGAGTAGTAGAGTAAGTATTTTTTTATGGTTATGGCTTGCAGGCAGACCGATTAGTAGTCAACCTTTTACCTGGTAGAATGTGGTCGCCGCCGCCATTTGACCTGAATCTAAAACATATTTGCCATTTATTGGCCTTTAAAGTTGTACAGTGAAACGCTGCTTAGATATATTATAGACATACTTGATATGATTTCACTTGCTGCAGCTCACTTCAGAAAAAAGTTGTCAGCTTAGTATTTCTCCAGAATCACTGCATAAACTCTCTTTTTTCCCTTCGTTCAGGCAAAATCAGAGGCCTCCCGCGCTGAAGAAGAGGTACCTATTCAAATGGGCACTTCCAGTAGTGTACATACGCCTCGGCAGTCCCCGCATGCCATGGTTGAAAGCTCTGACAGCATGAAGAGGATGTCCAGAAAGGTACATTACCATATCACCTATAAATTTCAAAAATTTATGCATAAAATTGCGACAAAAATTGTATATTTTTTTTTCTATGTATTTTTTTTTGTGCAATAAAGAATATTATATAAATCTAGAGCAAAAGCTTGTCACCCCTCCACCTTAACAATAGATTAAAAAGCCTTAAAGTTCTTTTTTTCTTATAATCTGATATTTAAGATGTAAATAGACCACTCCAACTATTCTTATTAACTGTCTCCAGGCGTTCCTTATGTCGATTGCCCGGCTGGTGGTAGTAGAACTAGGAAACAGTCTGAGGCAGTCCTACGTGGTGGTGGCAGAACTGCTACCAAGGTTCAGGGGTGCGCTTGGGATCAGTTCCAGGAGTCTGCAGATTGAGCCACAATCACTTGAGTTCTATATTAAAGCTAAGGAGCAGAAATTCGTAAGTAATATTATACTACAAGGTATGTTCAGATTATATTCGAGACTGAGTCATTTCATACTTTTTGTTGAGTGGCCATAATTGAATTTCTCATATAGATGTTTCACTTCACCCCTAATTTGTGAAGCAAATGTCTGTCTCAAAGATGACTTAATTTAGGTGGACCTGGGAGCAAAGTTCCTGGCCAAGCCTCAACCTCGACTCTGCTCGCTGTTGGACCTCCTCTGGACCTTCCTTGACGAGTCAGCCCTGTGTGACATTTTGGAGCACTGCGTGGTCAGAGAGTGCCTGCTCTTTGATCTGGTCTCTCCTGTAAGTCAATCTACGAGACTTGTTCTTAGGTATAAGGTATTTTTTAAGAATTTGTTGTAAAGTCCTTCGTTTCCGGGACAAACAGTAACATATTTGCGACACTGGGAACTACCATCATTTAAAGATGAAGAAACAAACTGACTTGGGATGTAAAAAGAGCTAATGTTTCTACCCAAGCCTTTCACTTTTTCTAAAGGATCAAAAAGAGGCAAACTAGAGCAACGAGACCAAGACCTCACTAAAATGACCTGCCAGAGTAGAACTACCTGTGCTACTATCCAGACATTATACCTCCTCATCGTAATTTGCTGAGCATTCTTATTTCCAGAACATGACCTTCTCTGATCAAATAGACGGCATCTACGTGTTGTGCGGTCTCATGCAGCATCGGGAGACGAGGCATCATCTCATCAAATACGTGTTCTTCAATAAGATCACGTTAGACTCATCTTAATATAATATAGCAATAAACTAGGTACACTGCAAAACATGACCTTTTACTACTCACCAAGCTTGGAGGACGGATGGTAAAGCCTGATCACTGTCGAAGTAATCACAAATTCACAATTCATAAGATAGTTCTACCATTACAACCACTTGTAAATCCTTCTGCTAAGAGGTTTTTATTTTATTTTTTAAGTATGGGTTTGCTCTAGACTCTAGTCTAGGTCATAGGACAGAGACAGAGTCTAAGATAGAGCGACCTCAACCAGAAGAAGCCTGTTCACTCTTACTTTGAAGAGACTAGGGTTGTATGCCGTTGGAAACACAGACGCAGGTAGTGAGTTCCACTCTTTAGCAGTGCGCATTATAAATTATGACTGGAAGCGCTTAGTCCGAATTGGTGGAATGGCAATCAGGTATGGATGGTATCCGGCGGTGCGTCTATACACAATGGATCCACCTCTCATCAAAAGGAGCCTTAGAAACTTATAAACTTATGTTTATTGTTCACGAGTTTTGACTGGAACAAATTTGGTCTTTGCACAAAACCCTGCCAACTCCAATAACTTCCTGCGACACTATGGAATCAAGGTAGTGTCATGAACTAACTCTGCAATTAACCCATGGCACTACCGGTAGTATTGATAGAGTCAAAGAAAAGAAAAATCTTCCATGACACTACCGGTAGTGCCACTTAGTAGTGCCTACGGTACGAAACGTATTTTTCCAGGTTCGATAATTTCATGAACATAAAATGTCCGGATGACAGCGTACTCCGCACCGTGATACGCAAACCTTGGTGGCAGCGGCCACAAGCAGTATATGGTGAAACTGATCCTAGAATACAAGGTAAGGAGCATTTTACATCATCATTATATTGTTAATTGAGGTGTAGCATATTAGCATGTACTATATTGGTACTTATTAGTATGTATTAGTTTATTTTTATTTTAGCTATATGTGTATTAGTATAAAATTCAGTATTTTTGTATGTTTAAATTATATTGTAAATTATATTTAACTTTTTTTTATTCTTTGTATCTGTTCCCGTGTATTCCCATCTTTCATCCCCGCTAGGTTGGCTGGAAGAGATCTCTTAAAGAGATAAGCTCGTCTGTTGTTTTAATTTTATGTTTCAACTGTATGTTTACTTGTTTGCTTGTGCCGTGTGATACCGGCTTAGAATAGCATCACCCCATTTCTTTCCCGTGGGAGTCGTAAGAGGCGACTAAGGGACTTGAGGGTGTGTATTGCAATTTTAGGCGATAGGCTGACAACCTGTCACTATAGCGATACACAATTTTCCGCATGTCCCTCAAATATTTGTCAGACGTGGCGTAAATGCCAGTTTTTGTGTCTGTTTGCGCTCTGCCTACCCCGCAAGGGATAATAGGCGTGATGTGTGTGTGTGTGTTTACTTGTCTCGTTTTCAATAAAGGATATAATAAAATAATACGGGCATAAGAAGGGCTATTTATTACTGACTGGACTGTCCCGATGGCGTAGCGGATAGTACCCCTGCCTGCTACGCTGAGGGTCGTGGGTTCGATCCCCACATGACATAAATATTTGTTAAGCTATTTTCAGATATTTGTGTTTAGTCTGGGTATAATATGTATTTATTAACAAAAAAAAAGTATTTTAGTATTAAAATCAGCTATAGTTCCCATAGTCGAGCTTAGTTTGCGGCTAGGTGGCGCTGTGTGAATTGTCCAGGATATTTATTTATTAGTTTTGTATGGCGTCACAGTTATGGAATGATCTTGATACATGGACTGATATGATGTATGACTGGGCGTGCCCAAGACATCCCAAATTTTCTAGTCGTTTGAAGTCCATAATATTCAGGTGTTTGATATTAAAGAAGATGCTTGTTTTTTATGTCAATAATCGATAGTTATGATTTTAGAAATGGCTGAAAAAGGCACCATTACTAAAACTGAAGATACACCACCACAAAAATCTGGTAAGTCAAAAGTTTATACAGGGTGTAAGGAAAAGAACTGCGTTCCTTTTAAGGGATGAACCAGCCCATTAAACTGAAAATTTTATCCTCAAGGAACATAGACCAATAAAAAAATAAAATACTGATACTGATACTGAAATCATAGACAGGCTGGTAATAAGGAACAAGTTATTCCAAAGAACATAGTTTGTTAGTTAGTTGCCGTGTGTTGCCGGCTAAGAATAGCATCACCCCATTTCTTGCCCGTGGGAGTCGTTAGAGGCGATTTAGGGACTTGAGGGTGTGTATTGCAATTTTAGGCGATGGGCTGACAACCTGTCACTATAGCGATACACAATTTTCCGAATGACCCTCAAATATTTGTCAGACGTGGCGTAAATGTCCGTTTTATGCGGCAGTTTACGCTCTGCCTACCCCGCAAGGGATTATAGGCGTGATATATGTATGTATGTATGTATGTAAACAAAAAAAAATACCTCACATACAAGACTTGGTCGGCTGCTACATTTAGTATGGGAGGTCTAATTTTTTTTCATATTTCTACCTATGTTCCTTGAGGAAAGTTTTTCAGTTTCATGGGCTGGTTCATCCCTTATGTAATGTTTAATAGCATCCTGTATGTAATACCATGTGATTTATATTAAAAACTGAATATGAATATGAATATTAATATAATACGGACATCGTTCTGAGTATGATACCTCGTCCTAAAAAAAACATGAATACCTACTTAGAATGAAGACTTATTTTTTTCTTCTCAAAAAGGGTTTTATTTGGAGGTCTGTTGAAGTATAATTTTTTGTCAAATGTAGAAGCAACAAACAACTCACAGTTAGCGTCTCTTTATATCCTCCATGGGTATCCTAAATCAAATGTAACATACGATGATACTATTACAGGAAAAAGACACAGCAGATCTGATATACACCATCTCGACGATGCCCTCATAGAAGCGCAGTATAAAGAAGACTGCAATAAGATCACCAGTGCTATAGAGCCATTGGAACAGATTCAGGTACAATTCAGTTCAGATTTTTTTTTTTTTTTTTTTTTTTTTTATTAATGATGGGTTTGCTCTTGACTCTAGTCTAGGTCATAGGACAGAGACAGAGTCTAAGATGGAGCGAGCTCACCCAGAAGAAGCCTGTTCACTCTTACTTTGAAGAGATTAGGGTTGTATGCTTTTGGAAACACAGACGCAGGAAGTGAGTTCCACTCTTTAGCAGTGCGCATTATAAATGATGACTGGAAGCGCTTAGTCCGAATTGGTGGAATGGCTACCAGGTACGGATGGTATCCGGCGGTGCGTCTGGATGTCCGATGGTAGAAGGGAGCTGGTGGAACAAGGTCGTGAAGCTCTTGAGCACACTCTCCGAAGTACAATCTATAAAATACCGACAAGCAGGCAACCTTGCGGCGATGTGCCAGGCTTGGTGTCCACCAGTTTTATGTCGCCTATGAGCCTCTTGGCCCTGCGTTCCACCGAGTCAAGAGCGGCAAGTTGGTATTTGGCTGAGCCATCCCAAAGGTGACTGCAATACTCCATGCAGGATCGGACTTGTGCTTTGTAAAGAGTTAAAAGCTGTCCAGGCGTAAAGTATCGCTTCACTCTATTCAGGACGCCCAGCTTTTTAGCCGCCGTCTGAGCCTTGTACTCGATGGTCGCGCCGAAGTTTAGATTTGATGTCAACTCCATGCCTAGAAGCTCAAGCCTGTCAGTGACTGGGACAGATGTACCCCGAAAAGTAGGTGTCCAGTCGAAAGGACTCCTTTTTGCAGTGAAAAGACACGCCTGAATTAAATAAAAAAGAGGACATGACACAATCTACTATTTTTAATCTTCCACAACCTTTACATGAAGAAGCTACAGCGTATACCGACCGCCTACAAACTTTCTCCTCTGCCTACAAACTTTTTTCAAGGTTAATCAGAGGTTTCCACATTTTTCTTTTATCATTTCATTTTTATGCCAGCTTAGATTTGCGTTTTTTTTGTCAAGCTTAGAATGATCGGCACAAATTAGGGTAAGGCAATAGACTTCTTTCTTTTTTCTTTATTTAATAAACATAATTACTAATACGTAAAACTATACAAAACAAATATGAGGCTTAACTATTTCCTAAACTAAGAATAATCATTCCTGTGTCTTAGGTAAACAGTTTGCCAACATAACTGTTCTAAATAAAATATAAAAATAAAATACGACTATACAAGTAAAATAAACTTAAATACACTTTAAAATATTACTATTCTAAAACCTATTCTAACGGTGAAGCCGTGAGCGGTAGCTTCCCTCGGAAGCGGCGAAACACGACTCCCTGCGGCCAAAACTCAGGTGACGTGAAGACGCTCACAGTAGCTGTCGGGACTCGCACCACGAACGAGTTGAAACCCACCCAATGGCGCGACTCCAACGGCTCCACGTATACTCCGAGTCTTGGCGTATCCTTGAAGGCACCTGCTTTATGCCTCGCGAAGATGTAATCCAGCACGTCTTGCTTGGTAGTAGAGTCGTGCAGGCGGGAGACATAAAGCGATGTCCTCGGCGTGAAGGCGCGCAGCTGTAGATTGGCCTCGACCGGGGCGGTGCCACACTTGTTCTGGCGGGGTTGCCTGCTGCGCTTCTTCTGAACCAAAGTAAACCCATCCGCGTCTACTTGGTCACAACGCTTGTTAAGGGGTGGCTCACAGAGTGATAGATGAGCCATGCCCTTTTTGTTTACCGCTGCTGCAGTGAGCGGCTTAGGAGGCCGGTTAGTGATGTTCCGGCGCCGACGTTTGATCGTGTCAGCAGCATTGCCGGGCGCAGCTGACAGCGTTGGTGCAGCGGGGCGGGGCGGGTCGAGCGGTGCGGCGGCGGCGGGGGGCGCGGGCGCACGCTGGTCGGTTCGCTTGGCGGGCGAATTAGCTGACGATGTGCTTGTCGCCGATGCATATGATTCACCGACGGCACGCACTTCGCGTTGTTCCTTGTCAGCAGAACTCGAAGTCTCAGCTGACCTTGTTGCTGAATTTCGTAACAAATCTACTTCGGCACGTAGTTCAGCAATAGTTTTCTGTGAGCATTCGAATTTCCGCTGAAATTCTTCCAGCTTATTCTCCAGGTTCTTGACGTCCCTTAGCAGCCGGGTAACATCCTGCTGGTCGAGCGCGATTGGAAGTGCCTTATGAGTAGCCTTCACGAACACTGGTACTTTGTTGTAGTCGGTCTCTTTAAGGATATTGATAATGTCCTGAAGGCTTTTCTTCCCATTTTCGTCCCCTGTTCTATGGGGCACACACTTGGCGTTCAGCTTGAGCCACTCACACAGCAACGCCTTCGCCTTGCATATGTCGTCCACCGAGAAGTAGGTCGTACACAGCTGGATGGCGCTGGCCTCATTTGTGAAGGTCAGTTGATCTTGCAGAAACGCCAGAACATCGTTGGCCAAGAAAGATGGCATCTTGGAACAAGCCGAGCGCAGTCGTTGCTACGCTGACGAATTATTATTTCACAATAAAATAATTTATGTCGGCAAATACGTGCGCATCGCTCGGCGCATTGCGACTGACTCAATACTATTTTATTAGACTCCATTAAATTAGGTCTTTAGCTGATATTCTGCTTTTAATTTTGCAACAGTTGGAGTTAATCCTGATGCTGATGGACAACTCTGACGGGACAGAGGTGGTGCCGTCTTCGAGGAAGATCTTCATGGAGAAGTTTAGACGGTACATCATGGACAACTGCATCTTAGACATGGTATCTGCATTTTTGATCTTGTCCTTGATTATTCCTTGGGTTTCAACTTCAGCTTTTTACTAAATTACAGCCAAAAAGTATTTGGTTCGATGCCATAACACCGGGAACCTATCAAGTTTTTTTTTCTAAAATATGACTTCTTGTGTGGAACAACAATTTTTTATTATTTCTTTACTGTTATAATTTTTTTCTTACCTGCTATCCTCACCACCATATCGAATAGTTACTAGTGAAAAACTCTAGGTTATATTTCAGAGACTGTTCAACATATCGAGGAATTCTCCTGCCATTTCCTGGTGCTGTCATGCCCGTCTCCTGACTGCTGTCCTAAAGCTGTGGAAAGAAGTACCAGTAGGGAATCCGTAAGTATCTCAGTTTTTATACAATTGGTTTCCTCATATCTAGGTCTGATGTTATCTAAACTGAGTGAAAGCCGAAGAAGCACCAGTTTTCTGAAGGGTTAATAGACAATTCTAAATAAACTATTTGCAGCTTTTGTTGTGATTTCTTGATGAATCCAAATAAATTTTGTGCCATACATAACAAAAAGTTCTGACTTTTCGCTAAAATACAATTAAGGTGTGATAATCCCACTTGAAAGTAATTACGTGGTATAAAATATAAATGTTTGATAAGTAATTTGAACCTTTTGAAATTTTCAGAAACCTGCCTCCACACTTTCCTGCAAGAACATTCGTTGAGGGTGAACTGGATTTCTACAATGTGGACCGGTTGGGAGGAGTGTTGCCGTTCTTGGTCAGAACTTTACGGTAAAAAACCTTTCTTTACAAAAAGCTTTCATTATTGACCTATCATCATAATCAGCTCGCTTTTATGTGCAGCGCCAATCCTTAAATTTCAGCTATTTATTAAAGAATAGTATGTCCTCTCCAGGACTGATTTGATCGCTCTTCTTGGAGAAGATAACCCTTTTATCCAAAGTTTCGAACCAAGCTACAACAGAGGCGGTGGTATTGATACAGGTATTACATCATCTGGCATTATCAATTAATTAATAAATCAATCAATCTTTTTAAGGTAAATCTTTCCACAACTCCGGTACAGCATGTGTACCAGTGATTTTGAAACTTACTACCCTCCCTGAAAGTTCAAAACCTATGATAAAACATAACAGTAGTAGGTACACTACCGTACAAAAATGCTAACAATTCTATGACAAAGAATTGACAACTTAGTTCGACGCCATTGAATGAATTGTATGAGCTGGGCGTTACGCTAACTCGTTTAATAAATATACAAATGGTTAGTCGCCCAATTTTGGGCCATATCATTTGTCGGTAGATACAGATTCAACATTCACCAGTAGGCTTTCTGGCCCAAATCTCAGGTGTAAGCGAGATGACGGCTGGTTCCCCGGGGCTGGCAACGCTCCCACAAGTCATATCGTCGATGGCGAGGTTCCTGCACCCGCCCATGGCGGCGACAATGCAGAATAGGTGAGATATTGCTGCAACATGCATGATATGCATATCATATCCTCGATGGTCAGATTCCTGCATCCACTTACGGCGGAGACGATGCAGAATAGGTAGATAAGAGCGTGTTGTTTGCTGCTGCTGCTGCTGGTTCCCTGGGCTGGCGACACTGCCTTAGGTCTTATTCTTAAATGGCCAGGATCCTACACTCGCCCATCGCAGCCACGATGCAGAATAGATGAGATATTATATTTTTTGCAATTTGCATTGCTGGTGCCTGATGTCCATGTAAATACCGCCTTCTGCGTAATTTTACTAGCCCTAAAAATATTTTACCATAGACTAAAAGTTTGAATAGGTTTCCAGTTGATTGATCAATACTTTTGGGCTGGTTATAAACTTAGTAAATTTTCTCGGAGAACTAAATTACAACGCAGTCTCCCCAGATTATCTACCAGCCTAAATGGCTTATTCAAACGCGCATAAATAAATAAAAGCCGGAATCATTCTTGAAGATATAATAAACGATGCTCACAAAATTTGCTTGCTGGGCCATGCTTATTATGCTACTGATAACCATTTTTAAACAAGAACAGTTCATGGATATACCCTAGGGCCGGCGAGACCGCACTGGCATTGAAAGGCACCAGGTCGGTGATGCCTGGCGCGGGCGCTGTGGACGTGCGACTCGCGATGCTGCGACTCATCGACGGTCTACTCGCCCTGTACCATGGAACCGCTATCAAACACGCAGAGAAGGTATATTATTCTGCTACTGCTACTCCTAGCTTGGCACAAGAAGCGTTTGTGAAAGGCCGTGATGCCAAGCGCAGGCACTATTGACATGCGACTGGCCGTGCCTTCTTTCTTCTTTGATAGTCTGCTCGGCCTTTATCATGGAACCGCTATTAAGCATGCTGAAGAAGTAAAAATGTACGATTAGGGAGTATTTATCAAAGACAATCCTATTCTACATCTTTTGGAATTTCATCGTCATCATCCACAGCCAGAATCGTCAATTGCTGGGCATAGCTTACGGCCTCCTCTTTGAAGTTATTTGTCATCCTCATCACGCTTGGCCAGCGGGTTGACATACATAGTTTAAGATTTTATTTTCCCGGGAATCACTGCTGCCTAATCCCTTGAGTTTTCCTTTAGTCACCTTCAGATGCATCCAAGCCGGCGGCAATATAAGGCACCATTGAAATGAACCTTTATTCTTCAAACTAACTCTTTGGTCTGTCCAGCTTTGTGAACTGCGAGACAATATCCTCGACATGGCGGACTGTCTCCACGACATCGAGTTTCGAATATACTCCGTGGAACAGGAGTTGGAGGCCAGAGCGAGAAAGGGGGAAAACATAGGTATGAAATATGTTTTGCTTCATCCCTTCAACCACATGTCATACCACAGAGTACTTTTTAATATATAGGGGTACGTCATACGCTTCATACGTATTTCTCATTATTCTTCTCAATAACTAACTACTTGCAAATCTTTTCTATCTGTCTCTCTTTTTATGTAAAGTTCGCCTGTAAAAGATCGCTGCAAGGCCGCCTTTGCTTTAAGTTTTCCGTATTGTATTGTTTCTATTGTGTTTGTTGTTAGCAATAAAGTGTTTATCTATTTCTCTATCTACTTCACTCTTACATATTTATGAATTTATCGTCAAAATGTTTTTGTACTAAGGTGAAAATGGAGAACAATCGGATCAAGAAAGAACTAAAAAACGGTTGATGGAGAAAATACTGAAGGAACTCGAAAGATCCAAAAGTGTGTATGTGGTAAGGTTTGATGATACCATGATACTTCCATAACGTGTGAAGAAGAGTAGTAACGAACTTGCCAGACACCTATTAAGTAGGTCAACTTTGATAAGTACCAAGTGTTATAGGATCATTCGCTGGTTCAGTACTTCAAAATATAAGAGAGGTTCATGCCACTAGAATACTATTTATGTCAATAAATTTTGCAATAAACATACAAAACTAATATTGATATTTTCCATTACCTGCACTTTCAGCCTTTTTTTAAATGTTACTGGACTGTACATAAAAATCCCCGGGTATCGTAAAAAGGCTTCGGGAGATCACTTTATCGAGAGAATGGGCAGCAGCGGTCCCTGCGAAAGTAATATCTTGCACTGTGCTCGTCAATCCGCTTGCCAAGCGTGGTAAATGTGGCAATACCCCCCAATAAGGGGAGGCCCATGTCTAGCAGTGGAATATTGTGGCCGTTTATGTAATGTATGTACTGTACATGATACCTGTCTGTTATAAGACCTATAGTTGGTTGTGCAATATCCCGTGACTACACATATTATTCCCACAGGAAAAGCTAGAAGCAGGCGCTTTACAAATGGCGTGGGTGATCGGCGCCATCTGGACTAAAAAGAGACAACAAGAGTTGGTTGACCACTTCGCCGGGACTCTTCACTCCCTGAGACTGGCTTCGGACCCTGACTATGCGGCACATGTGCAGGTATACAAATATGACGTCTTTCTCCCTGGCGGAGAGGCAGACCGTTACCGGCCGCAAAAAATGGTCTATCGCCACGTCTGACAAACAAATTACAGGCCGTTTCAAAAATGATGACTTAGACGGCGGTCGTTACGCAACCATGTCAGAGGCCTACTTACTAGTAGTAGGGTTTATCGTGTCGTTGGACGACTCGGTGTTCCACACGAAATGAGAGAGAGAGACAGGTTGTCAGCCCGTCGTCTAAAATTGTAAAACACATGAAACCCTCGAGTCCCTCAGTCGCCGGCATCACATGGCATAGACAATAAATATAAAGTAATCAGGTTCCTTGAGTGTGATTAATTTACTACCCTGTGGTTAAGGAATAGCAATCGCTTCAGCTGGGCTTTATGCCTTAAGTGCCCCGCAAGAAGGCTTTAGAAAAGTTTTGTAGGTGACAGCAAAGTTAATAAAGAAATAAAACATTTTTCAAATCTATCTATATGGCATTATTTAAAAGTGGTAGCAGAAAAGTTCTTCACTAGAATAAGAGCTGTTGAACCTCAAGAATTTAAGGCGAGAGGCTGAGAACCTGTCACTATAGTGATACACAATTTTTATGAAACGTCCCTCAAAGATTTGTCAAACGTGACGATAGCGATCCTTTTTACAGCCAAGGGATAAGGGTACGATATGATATGTATGTATGGCGGGTGACAGGAGTAATGCCAATAGGCAGAATGAAGGGGTTCCAAGTGGAGTCGGGAAAAGTGTAGCTACCCGTCTGGCCGGGTGTTGTAGCCAGGAGACCGACTAGTCCGCCTGGATAGAATTGGAAGTTGTATACCTATATTTGTTGCGCGGTGAAACACTTCGATACCGCGTTTCAGACTCTTTGTTTCTCTGCACATCTGTCACGTGGCGCCATCTTGCAGATATGTTGGAACTTTTGTTGCGTCTTGCTTGCTCGTGAAGCACTTTGAGTGAGCTTCTTGTCGTAGCTCCCAGAGGTCGCTACATATGTATATGTATGAACCTCAGAATATAACTTTCAGGTAGCCAGCAGAGAGATCTTACCGGCAAAAAGCTCCATAATCAGAAGTAGCTACGCGTCCCTGCAGTTGGAATACACTTCTAGCTCTGATCAGAGGTATGGTATTTATACAGGGTGTAAGGGACGGTGTACCTAAAACTTTGCAGGCATGATCAGGCCATGAAACTGAACAACTTTTACCCAGGAGTCCATAGAGTCTATGTTGGGAAACGGATATGATTTTTCTAGTTTACATAGAAAGTCAGCTGATCGGTGGTTTTGTCTGGACCGTTGAATATTTTTTCACGATACCAACATAGCTTTCAAACAAAAAGTTGTTTAGTTCAATGGTCTGATCATGCCTGCAAAGTTTTTGATAAACCGTTCCTTACACTCAGGATGCATATGTTGCAATGTTTGTACCATGGCAACAAGCGGCTCTCAGTAAACGTGAAATGTATTTTCTTTTCAGCCCTCGAAGTCAAACATCTAAGTCCGCCACACCCAAAACTCAATCACAAAGTCGGATAAGACGTAAGTTAAATGTAAACGGGATGTAAAGGACAGCCCTCTGAATATTTTTAGGGTGAATGCGGACCATGAAATTGAACAACTTTCTCCTAGGAGCATAATATGTCAAGAGTCGACAAAAAAAAACAACCTTCGAACACCTCGAACCCTTCGTCGTGGGTTCGATCCTCACAAGACACAAATATTTATAAAGTCAATTTTCAATTATTTGTGTTTAGTCTGGGTTTTTTTATGAACTGAACTGAACTGAAAATTATATTTTCTAAAAAAGTATATATGTATTAAGATCAGCTATCTAGTTCCCATAGTACAAGCTTTGCTTAGTTTGGGGCTAGATGGCCCTGTGTGAAATGTACAGGATATTTATTTATTATATTTATTATTGTAAGCAATAAAGTGTTTCTGTTTGTCTGTCACTTTTTAACAGTGGCCGAAATATTTTTTATAGTAAAAATGTTCTGTATCATAATCCAAATGCACCCTATCAGTATTCGCAATAAATTTAATATTTTTTTGTCTAGCTCGTACTTTCCGCGCCTGCCTTTAGGTATGGTACGTACCTACTACGTGGCGGGAAGGCAAGCATGAAAATGCTTCGTCACCCAACCCTGCAAACGTTCTATCCTACACAGGTGTGATAACCACTAACTTGTCAAACTAAATAAGAATGTTTTACAGATGAACCAACAGCAAGTCGAGGAGACTTCGCGGAGTCTTTGTTCGCTTTCGTACCTGAATACCACGTGGATGCTATGCTGGAGCTCTGCAACACCATCAGACTGTACATGCACCCTACTGTGCCTGTTCATCAGATACCAGGTCTGTAGATTGTCTAATGCTTAAATGAGTACAACATATAACAGGCCTTTTTGGCATATTAGAGACCAGAGTCGACAAAGTCACCTTAAAGTCAAAAATGGACAGTTATTTCTAGAGAACGACCAAATCACGGACAAAACACATAAAAAATTTTGACAGACGAATACGAGGGCAGGGTTTCAGCAAACTAGGTAGCCTCTTGTCCAGACTACAGGTTTAGTTGGACAGAATGTCAATGTCTTGTTACCCTTTCCCATATTCTTATGTCTGCATAGATTGGGAGGAGCTGGTAGTATCCTGCGCTTCGTTCCTCTGCTCAGAGTTTGCAGACACGCGTATAGTCCTGGCCAGCACCAGAGAGTCTTTGGTTCAGACTCTGGCCTCCTTTGCCACTCAGCCTGCTACCATGAGGGCTATCGAAAGAGTTCCTTTAAAACAGTAAGTAGACATAAAAATGCTACTGACGTACCCAATGTTTGGAGCGAAACACCTGTTCTATTTACCACTGACAGACTTTGAGCAAAGAAAGAAGATACAGGCAGAATTAAATAAAGCTGCTTTAATAATTCATGATCATAACGTCTATAGTTAATCCTTACCCTGATAGTAATGAATGAAGTCCACCCATTATAGGAACTAACGGATTCGTAGTGCTATATACCACTGGAGGAGCAGATTAAAATACGTTGAAAATGGTCTACTTCTAACGTCAAAGGGTATGGTTGCGAGCGCTTATATTGGGTTTAGGATGCCTCAAGGGTAGCCGCAACTGTCGATGATAATGATAATAACGTATCAGTTTGTTTTTACCCGTAACTGATTGCAGACAAATGCGTATGGTGGAAGAGCTGGTGCGTCCTTACCAGAACCGCGCCTGGGCGCAGAGCAACTGGGTGCTGGTACGCTTCTGGCACGGCTCGGGGTTTGGCTTCAGACATCGACAATGGCCGCACCTTGCTTACAAGTAACTTTTCCTTACTCTAGACCAAATAACCTGCGTCAGAGGCTGGCATTCTCTCACGATGACAGTAAAATGTTTTACGCCGGACTTCGGTAAAAGAGTCACGTTACGACCCAGGTGGTTTCTCACAGAACTCCTCTTTGGCCAGGCTAGGGCAAACGGCCTTTGCTTGATGTGAACTGCTTAAGTAGGAAGTAAATCACCATAACCCATACATATACCCACCAACTTACTTTATCAGCCGTACATCTATCCCACGACTAAAATAGTCGCCAAAGGTTTAAATCTAGCATGGCCTGCTAGCTATCCTTAAAAGTTTTGAATACTTTAATGACTTGTATTATATTTCAACAGATATGGTGACCGAGAACCTACGGTCAACAATCTAGGAGCAAAAGTAGACGCTGGGCTCATGAGCCAGTGTTTTGGTAAGTTAGAGCAACATTGTAGCAAAAGGCAATTCCATGAAGTTATGTTTTTTTCTTTTTCTGGTCACATCTTCAAACCAATTTGATTGATCTTGTTGGTCGAGTTTTACAGTCCTTAGATTTCTCCAAGCATCAATAACTAAATTCTAAGAAATAATACAAACTATTCTGTCTCTCAGGATCAAAAACTTCCGTATTTTTTCCAGGTCCCTGCCCATCAGAGGTGATCCAGAACAGAATCAGGGACTATCTGATCTCTCACCCTAAGGATGCCGCTGCGTTTCTCAATTCTCTTCTGAGTCAGCTCAATTGGTCGTTCTCAGAGTTCATCACCATGATGCAAGAGGTTTGAAGAAATATTTAACACAATTTTCATCTTACAACTTGTACAGTCTTGATTACAAAAATTAACTAAGATTCCTCTAAGGCGTTAGACTCTTGGCAGAGTGGTCGTGGTCGTCGGTTGAGGGTTGGTGGCACGCTGCTCTATCTGTTGCCAGTCTTCTCGAACTGCCGCTTTTCTGGTATACTCGTGAAGAGGCACATTAGCAGCAGCTTTCACTTGAACAGTCCAGCACATAGAGCATATTCCCCGCGGTTTTGTACGAAAACTAGAATGATATCCAGCGTATAATCAATATCTTGGCCATCAGATGGACAGAGTAAACTTGGACTCCCACCTGGAACCCCGCCAGATCAAGCTGTGTGCGACCTGCTTCGATCTGTACCATGGTTTGGCTCGAGCTCTTGAGATGCTCCTCTGCCTGTACCCGAACATGCTGACCAAGCCTGAAGCTTGTGACAACCAGAACGACCTGCTGCTGGGGAGAACTTGTCAGGTCAGAGTTCTTACTTTGCTCGGTTTAGGTAACAGTAGGTTTAATGTAAATACCAAGTGTGCTGTGTGCAATATTTACCACGACTTGGTTGGATACATTGCATGATTAAAGGTGCGTTTGCAATGTCTCGTCAATTATTCAATGCGCCACTGGGCTCCCATCCGTACAGCTATGCATCACCCTAAGGCGTTTCCAAAGATAATTACCTGTTTTAGTACAAATCAGAGAGTTTATTTTAAACTTAATTTTTGTCCTGTACTTAGAAACCTAAAGGAATCATGAATTCAAGTACTAACGTTGTTGTCTGCAGATACTGATGGCAGTGGTGTCTAGAGTATGCGTCAGAGGTGGAGGTGGTGCAAGTTTCGCTCGCCTGGTAGCCAGAGGGCTCCCAGATACTGACAGAGTGCATTACTATGTGGCTTTAGCTCCGGTGGCGGGCTGCATTATCAGGATGTTGGATCCTTCACTACCAGCAGAGGTAAGATTTCTATATGACTCAAAAAATCTCACAGGTTAATAGGACCCCTGGTGTCCGGGGCCATGGACAAACAAAGAAACACGCACACAGCACACCTAAAGCCGAGAATAGGGTGAAATTTGACTAGTGACAGAAGGCCAAAAGTCAAGGTGGGCTGGTGAAAAGGATCAATTTTCCTAAAGGAACATAGATCGAAATATCAAAAATAAATTTCGCCCTCCCATACACAATTGCTGATTTGGGTTACTATGGAATTTTAGAATATTTTTGTTGTGACATTATTTCGAGCTATGTTCCTAATAACTTACCCGTTCTCTGTTTTCAGAATCTGTCACAAATAAATTACACCCGATTTTCATCGTCTTAATATCTACCAGGGAACTGCACCGCATCGAACGTCAACTTTATGATGTGAATTCAGGAAAACATTGGCTATGCGAACCTAAGGGCTGTGAGAATTATCTATAACGTATTTTTGTGTTCCAGCATTTGGACAAGGTCGCAAAAGCACTTGCTACCGAACCACTGTTCCGAGTTGATGGGCTTGAATTCATGCTGGGAAAAGCGAATGACAAACACTTCTCATTCTACAAATGTTAGTATACGTGGACCTTACTGGGACTTAAATAATGCGTCTGAAATAAGGTCGCTGGCTGAGACAATCACGTAATGACTTTCCAAGGGCAGTTTGGATGTCACTTGATCGATGTAAGACTGGTGTAGGAAGGTGCAAAACTGATTGAAGTGGGGGTTTTCAGCCGACAATAGTGTGATTGTTGCGCCTTTCAAGCCTGCTGTGCTGCCCCAACTGTACCAAGTTGTGCTCATCCAGAGCTTAAAAGAGGTGTTTCCGACGTTTATCGCCGAGGCCAACAATAGTTAGGGTGAAATTTGACTAGTGACCGATAGCAAGAACTCAGGACATACTGGTGATAAGGAACAACTTCCCCTAAGGAACAAAGGACGAAATATGTAAACAAAAATTTGGACCTCATACAAAATTGCCGTACAACTGATTCGGGTTACTTTGAAAGCTCAAATATTTTTTGTCGACTGAGAAAGTTAATCCTTATCACCAGCCCGTTCACTGTTGCCAGTTCCAGTATCGGTCACTAGCGAAATTTCACACTATAGAAAAAAAAACATTTTGACCCAACGAAGAGGAAATCCATACTAATATTATAAATGCGAAAGTGTGTTTGTTTGTTTGTTTGTTTGTTTGTCTTTCTTTCACGTTACAACAGAGCGATATCATGCAGTGTTTTTAGGTGTGCAGTTAGGTGAGAGGCTGGAGAGTGACATAGGCTACTTTTTATCCCGGAAAAACATATTTTTCCCATCGGAAAAGCGATTAATGTTTAGCAATAGAATACACCCATACTACGAACATAGATGAGTATCATGCAGCGATGTAAAGCATTTTTTTTTTTGAGAGCAGCTAAATGAAAAGCTGGTGAGTGACATAGGTTATTTTTTATCCCGGAAAAACATATTTTTCCCTTCGGAAAACCGATTAATGTTTAGCAATAGAATACATCCATACTACATACATAAATGAGTATCATGCAGCGATGTAAAGCATTTTTTTTTTGGAAAGCAGTTAGATGAAAAGCTGGTGAGTGTCATAGGTTACTTTTTATCTCGGAAAAACATATTTTTCCCATCGGAAAACTGATTATTGTGTAGCATAGAATACATCCATACCACATAAAAAAGATGTATATACAGGATGTAAGGGACAGCCCTCCGAATACTGATATTCCCATAGTAAATGCAGTGAGCTGATTGTGATTTTGTATGGGATATAGAAAAAAAGAATTTAATCTATGGCAGGTTGTTCAGTTTCATGGTTTGAATACACCCAATCAGTATTCGAAGGGCTGTCACTTACACCCTGTATAGCACTACTATGAGAATGTCTCTTGAATATGAGTTTTGGGATATGAATGTGGCTTTAAGGGTGATGTGGGTATGTACTTGAGATACTTCTTACCACAGTAGTAAAGTTAATTTCTACAGTTAAACATGATTTGAAAGTCCATTTCTATAATAATAACCATTTTTAGCACAGTAAGTTTGCCCTGCGTATACTTGCGAAGACACATAATAAACTTAAATTTTTTGGTACCATAGTCCTGAAAATTGAAGACTAGGCAAAATCATTATACTGCGTATTCATATTATTATAATTCCAATCCAAGAACATCCATCCCCAAGTTAATTTGGTTTGGAGCTAATATAGGTTTTCAAATCCTTGATTACATACCCACTCCTTTCTTTCATGTCTTCTTGGAGCATGTTTGTATGTAATAAAAATTTCAAAATAGCAGGAATATTAAAAAAAAATTAAAGCTATATACAAGTAGACACGGTTATGGACACAGAACAGAGCACTTCATACCCCGTCGAGTTTTTAAATTCATTGGAGTTGTCAGGTGTGCCCTCACATAAGCTGCAATTAAAAGTAGGCGTTCCAGTCATGCTTATGCGAAATTTAGATGCCCCTCGATTATGTAATGGAACGAGACTTCGTGTGACACAACTAGGACGGAACATAATTGGAGCCACCATCTTAACCGGCGTTGGCAAGGGTGAAAATGTAATAATACCACGGATCCCAATTATTCCCACAGATCTTCCATTCCAATTCAAGAGGCTGCAATTTCCTATCAAGCTTAGTTTCGCAATGACAATCAACAAAGCGCAGGGACAAACTTTAAAGGTAGCGGGGGTCCACTTAGAAAAACCGTGCTTCTCTCATGGCCAGCTATATGTAGCATGTTCGCGTGTGTCCAATGCTCAGAACCTCTTCATTTTATCCCCAGATGGTAAAACTTACAATATCGTTTACAATAGCGTATTAAAATAGTGCTCTGTTCTGTGTCCATTAAGCTGTGTACTATGTCTTTAACACTCTTCTGGAAACAAACGCTCCGAAACACTGTAAAAGCATAAATCCCTCCCCTTTGAAAGACAATTTTTGTATACGCGCTCTCCATCAAGATATGTCTTCCATATTACTCACGATAATTTTTCCGGTTTAGTGACTGCGTCTCTATTAAAATTACGTTATCTTTACTTTTAACATTAAATGCCTGTTTTTCCTTACACTATAAATGTGTCATAATCTTCTTTCTAGCGTCGTAATATCTTCATTATTGAAGGTCGTAATTCCCCTGATGGGAAATATTTTTCTCATTCAGGATTCTTTTCCATCGCTGCGTATCTTTGGCGACATAGAGCGCTGAGTGTATTTAATGAGACCACCTAATTGTACTGAAACCTCTTGGTCGTTTGCCATCGACTTTTCCAGTGATCATGAGTGCAAAGTGGCAAAAGAACTCAAGGATCATTCTTGCGCCTCATTACTTGATTTTACAATAGCCTGTATTAGTGATGGTAGCGCCCAGGTACCACAAATTATATACTTTTTCAAGGAAGTGAACCATTCCAGTGTAGTGTCGTCTGTGTATCGGTGAATAGTGATTTTAGTGCCCTCCCAGTTTACACAGTTGTTCGCCTTACGATGTGTCGTTTAGAATACACAACTAATTAATAAAACTCTATGAGTACGCGGGCGAAGCCGCGGGTAACAGCTAGTATTCCATGAATTGTAGCAATCATTATATCCCACAGATCCTGACGACGTAACCGTTGAAGAAATAAAAGCTCTGGAGGTGGCAGTAGACCGTCTCCGAATCGTCCGCGACGGCATAGTTCGAGCGAGGTGAAATTGTGTTATCTCATCATCTGCCTTCTCATATTCCAATTCAATTATATGGGGTTTATATAAAAACATGCATAAGTTTTACTACAGTCTTCATCAACTAAATATCAATATTTTATATATGAGATAGTTTAGGTAAAGCTGTTTCAGTAAAACGACTGAAGTAACTATAAGTTTACTTTTAAGATATCATGTAATTCCTTTTGTTTCGTGTTCCTCATTCCTCTTCATTACCTGCCAATGTGTTATATAGGGCGTAAGGTACAGCCCTCCGAAAACTGATAGCGTGCATGCAGACCATGAAAATGAACAACTTTCCCCTAAGGACATATATCAGGTAATGACAAAAAAAAACCTCCCATACAAAATCACGGTCAGCAAATAATTTCTAATGGGAAGTTTTTCAGTTTCATGGTATTCGGAGGGCTGTCCCTTACATTCTGAATATTGTACCTACCTGTTGACACCTGAATTTATGTCCTTTGACTTTTTTTGATCTATTTTAGGTCCCCAGGAGGCTCCAGCGGTGGGCAGTCAGACCTTTTATGCACCATCTGCTATGCACGCCCAGCTGACACCGCCTTCGTGCCTTGTGGCCATCACTCTTGCAGGTGATTGATCAATCTCGGTACCCATAGTTCGAGCGAGGTCTCCAGAGGACTCTAGTAGTAGTTTTATTTTCGTTACCAAGAATATAAGTTAATTTTTTTTTTTTATTAATGATGGGTTTGCTCTTGACTCTAGTCTAGGTCATAGGACAGAGACAGAGTCTAAGATGGAGCGAGCTCACCCAGAAGAAGCCTGTTCACTCTTACTTTGAAGAGATTAGGGTTGTATGCGTTTGGAAACACAGACGCAGGTAGTAAATTCCACTCTTTAGCAGTGCGCATTATAAATGATGACTGGAAGCGCTTAGTCCGAATTGGTGGAATGGCTACCAGGTACGGATGGTATCCGGCGGTATTAGATGTTTTTATCTAATATTTTCGTCAAATTGCGACAGGTATTGAAGTCACGGCTTATTGTGTTGGCTTGGAACTAACCTCGTGTATCTCGGGCATAATGGCGCAAACCGATTTCAGTTTGATAGAGAGAGCTAACGATTCCATTATCGGTGCGAGCAAACGATAAAGTTCACATTCAATTTTCTAATTCAAACGGCTTGTTGCCAAATGTCGCTAACTTTCGAAGACATTTGCTGGCAAGAAATAGGAAGATACTAATACTAATGAGCATTCAAGTCTTCTTTTTTTTATTTTTATTAATGCACCTGCTTTGACCCTTTCCACGTGCCCTAAGGTAGACTGTGAGATAACGCTTTTGGTGTTAAGTCCGCCCGTGTACATTTTTGTGCATAAAGTTAAATAAATAAAATGTGACTTCTGGGAGGTACTTCAATAAGCTCACTCAAAGGTTCACAAGCAAGCAATTCTCAACATAAGTTCTCATCATGGCCGCAAGTTGGTAAAACATTACAGGACAATGGGCCTAAAACGCGGTATTAAAGTGTTCACCGTGCACCGCGTACATACAACTTCCAATCCTAACCAGGTGGACCACTCGGTCCCCTAACCACAACACCCAGCCAGGCTGTGTGGCTATCTTTTTCCCGATAACAACTGCAACCCTCTATTGTGCCTACTGGCATTCTTCCTGTCACAAACTTATCTTTTTCAATGATCATAATCTTTTCTAGGCCATGCGTAATGCAGCATCTACTGAACAGCAAACAGTGCTTCTTCTGCAAGGCTGAGATCACGTCTGTGAAGGAGATAGAACCCGCTGGGAACAACTGAGTGAAGATACGTCATCGTGAGGTCATATTAGAAGTAATGGATAAGGTAGGATTGAAGTAAAGGTCATGGAGTTTGTATTGGGAATAGACAGAAATTCAGCACATTTTTGATAGGAATTTTACCTTAAAGATTATCGAAAAGCAGGTCACAGTTGCCGTGTGATGCTAGCTAAGGATAGCATCAATTCTATCCTACCCGTGGGTGTCATAAAAGGGACTAAGGGATTCATCCAGGGTATGTGCAGCAGCGTTCCCTGTGAATGCGCTATCTTGCACTGCGCTTGCCAAGCGTGATGGGTATGCTGTAATCTTAGGTCACAGTTACTATAGTATAGTTATTTGATTGATACCGAGTAAAAGAAGCACTTGTAGAATTCCTTCGTAATCGCTACGGAGGCTCTACGTAAGTGCTACGAAAGTTGTACGAGAGTGCTACGGTAGCTCTACGGAAATGCTATGTTTTTTTTTTTACTTCGAAACCTGTCAAAGTCGAAAATAAAACGTAGCACTTATGGCTCGCTTATAGCAAATTCGAACTTGATGTTAAATTTTTTATAACTTTTTTCATAGCGGAGAATATTTTACTTTATAATTCCAGATTAGATCGGAAATATATTATAATTCTATTTCTATACGTCAGTTTTGGGTAGTTGAAATAAACAGTAAAGTGAGAATTTCTTCAAAAGCAATTTTATTTTATTATTTAAGTACAAAATCTTACATTAAATTTGACTTGATACATGTTTGTTTTTCATACTATTTACATACTTACACATATAACTGATTTTATAACTATACACGGTTTGATTTAATATCGAGAAAAAGGGCATAGACCCCTAATACAAACTGACGCAAAGCATGACGTGACAGGATCTGTTAAGGACAGTTTGTATGTGGGGTCAATTCCTTTTTATCGAGATTAAATAAAACCTGGTCTAAGAAAAGGCAAAGTTAAAATTGTTCTCACACAGTCCCGCACAATCACGATATTGCGGATTTCGGCTGCCAGCAAAGCAAATGACAGGCTGTCACAGCCACATGACAATGCGGCGTCTTCATGTAAATGTAAATATCCATACTAATATTATAAATGCGAAAGTGTGTTTGTTTGTTTGTTTGTTTGTCTTTCTTTCACGTTACAACAGAGCGATATCATGCAGTGTTTTTTAGGTGTGCAGTTAGGTGAGAGGCTGGAGAGTGACATAGGCTACTTTTTATCCCGGAAAAACATATTTTTCCCATCGGAAAAGCGATTAATGTTTAGCAATAGAATACACCCATACTACGAACATAGATGAGTATCATGCAGCGATGTAAAGCATTTTTTTTTTGAGAGCAGCTAAATGAAAAGCTGGTGAGTGACATAGGTTATTTTTTATCCCGGAAAAACATATTTTTCCCTTCGGAAAACCGATTAATGTTTAGCAATAGAATACATCCATACTACATACATAAATGAGTATCATGCAGCGATGTAAAGCATTTTTTTTTTGGAAAGCAGTTAGATGAAAAGCTGGTGAGTGTCATAGGTTACTTTTTATCTCGGAAAAACATATTTTTCCCATCGGAAAACTGATTATTGTGTAGCATAGAATACATCCATACCACATAAAAAAGATGTATATACAGGATGTAAGGGACAGCCCTCCGAATACTGATATTCCCATAGTAAATGCAGTGAGCTGATTGTGATTTTGTATGGGATATAGAAAAAAAGAATTTAATCTATGGCAGGTTGTTCAGTTTCATGGTTTGAATACACCCAATCAGTATTCGAAGGGCTGTCACTTACACCCTGTATAGCACTACTATGAGAATGTCTCTTGAATATGAGTTTTGGGATATGAATGTGGCTTTAAGGGTGATGTGGGTATGTACTTGAGATACTTCTTACCACAGTAGTAAAGTTAATTTCTACAGTTAAACATGATTTGAAAGTCCATTTCTATAATAATAACCATTTTTAGCACAGTAAGTTTGCCCTGCGTATACTTGCGAAGACACATAATAAACTTAAATTTTTTGGTACCATAGTCCTGAAAATTGAAGACTAGGCAAAATCATTATACTGCGTATTCATATTATTATAATTCCAATCCAAGAACATCCATCCCCAAGTTAATTTGGTTTGGAGCTAATATAGGTTTTCAAATCCTTGATTACATACCCACTCCTTTCTTTCATGTCTTCTTGGAGCATGTTTGTATGTAATAAAAATTTCAAAATAGCAGGAATATTAAAAAAAAATTAAAGCTATATACAAGTAGACACGGTTATGGACACAGAACAGAGCACTTCATACCCCGTCGAGTTTTTAAATTCATTGGAGTTGTCAGGTGTGCCCTCACATAAGCTGCAATTAAAAGTAGGCGTTCCAGTCATGCTTATGCGAAATTTAGATGCCCCTCGATTATGTAATGGAACGAGACTTCGTGTGACACAACTAGGACGGAACATAATTGGAGCCACCATCTTAACCGGCGTTGGCAAGGGTGAAAATGTAATAATACCACGGATCCCAATTATTCCCACAGATCTTCCATTCCAATTCAAGAGGCTGCAATTTCCTATCAAGCTTAGTTTCGCAATGACAATCAACAAAGCGCAGGGACAAACTTTAAAGGTAGCGGGGGTCCACTTAGAAAAACCGTGCTTCTCTCATGGCCAGCTATATGTAGCATGTTCGCGTGTGTCCAATGCTCAGAACCTCTTCATTTTATCCCCAGATGGTAAAACTTACAATATCGTTTACAATAGCGTATTAAAATAGTGCTCTGTTCTGTGTCCATTAAGCTGTGTACTATGTCTTTAACACTCTTCTGGAAACAAACGCTCCGAAACACTGTAAAAGCATAAATCCCTCCCCTTTGAAAGACAATTTTTGTATACGCGCTCTCCATCAAGATATGTCTTCCATATTACTCACGATAATTTTTCCGGTTTAGTGACTGCGTCTCTATTAAAATTACGTTATCTTTACTTTTAACATTAAATGCCTGTTTTTCCTTACACTATAAATGTGTCATAATCTTCTTTCTAGCGTCGTAATATCTTCATTATTGAAGGTCGTAATTCCCCTGATGGGAAATATTTTTCTCATTCAGGATTCTTTTCCATCGCTGCGTATCTTTGGCGACATAGAGCGCTGAGTGTATTTAATGAGACCACCTAATTGTACTGAAACCTCTTGGTCGTTTGCCATCGACTTTTCCAGTGATCATGAGTGCAAAGTGGCAAAAGAACTCAAGGATCATTCTTGCGCCTCATTACTTGATTTTACAATAGCCTGTATTAGTGATGGTAGCGCCCAGGTACCACAAATTATATACTTTTTCAAGGAAGTGAACCATTCCAGTGTAGTGTCGTCTGTGTATCGGTGAATAGTGATTTTAGTGCCCTCCCAGTTTACACAGTTGTTCGCCTTACGATGTGTCGTTTAGAATACACAACTAATTAATAAAACTCTATGAGTACGCGGGCGAAGCCGCGGGTAACAGCTAGTATATATATATATATGCCAACTGACTTACCGGCGCTTCGACTGAACGTTTCCAAATTTTCAAACCCTTGATACTCGTCTTGAAGCGACTACAAGCGATATCTAGTGTAACATTTAATGTTATTTTGTTTGTAATGTAATGTGTATGTCACTAGTTTTATAGTGCAGGCTTCGCGGCTGTCATGCTGTAAAATGTATTTTTTTAATAAATCCTGTTCGTGAAGATCCCTGGGTTCAAGCCCAAGCCCCGGCCGACGACAACATTTCTTTAATTTCTTATTTTCATTTATGATGTTAATATAGCAATATGAATGCAACATAAACCATAGCATATTTGCATTTCATATAACTCTTTCGTCAGTAAAACTGAACTTACAAGTACCGCAAAATCGTGAGATATAAAGACCACAATAAAAGAGAATAGGCGTGGAAATGGAGGGCGCCTCTGTGCCTCAGTATGAGAAATGTCATAGCAACCTATGAACAAATTATTAATTCACTTTTTGCTCACGCCTTTTCTCTTTCCGCAAAGACTCAAACTTATCTTTCTCTCTCTTTATTCTTCTTGGCTTCTTTAGATAATTTTATTACTAAGGTCCCTTGGTGTTGCCCTGTGGCGCCATCGCGTAGTAAGCCGATGCTATCGGGCAATCGCAGGTACCCCGCGGTCCTTGTATTCCACGGGGGCCAATCGGGCCTAGAAAAATGAAACGAGTTAACTTTGTTGTATTACTGCTTTCACAGCAGATAGAATACAAAATGTAACACAAATGGCTGAAAATATAGGGTGAAATTTTACTAGTGACTGATAGCAAAATCTCAAGTCAGGATGGTTAAAAGGAACTAAAAAAGTATTTGAGTTTCTATAGCCGATCGGCAACGTTGTATGCGAGGTCCAATATTTTTTTTTTGTATTTTGACGCATGTTCCTTGGTAAAAGTTATTCATTATCACCAGCCAGTTTTGAGTTTTCGCTATCGGTCACTAGTACAATTTCACCCTATAATTCATTCAAGAAGTGAACCAGCCCATGAAAGTGAAAATATGGTCTTACCTTCTTTACCAGGGTCTCCTCTTGCTCCAGACCTTCCTTCGGGACCAGGGGGGCCAACAGGACCTGTATTAAAAAAATAACACACTTTGTATAACCATAGGTTAAATGAAATGCGTTTAGATATTTTACAAAATGTATATTTTATTTTAATGTATATCTTCTTTGGAAGAAAAAACAAAACTTTGATATTTACCATTGGTGTTTGGTCTTTGAATCTGGGTATCCTGTAGTTTCTACGGTATTCTGATTCTACGGTGTAGAATGTTTTTTGTAAAATATCTGAATAATAAGACGTTGAGTCTGGTTAACGAGATTCAATAATCCAAAGGGTGCCTGCAGCTTCGCAAAGTAGGAGGCCGTTCCACGCTTCTCTTTGAGCCGTCACTCTAAGCATCAGCCACTGGTATCTTCTGGAATATGGTACCCTCCGGGGCCTGTTATCCTCTGGTACCTTCTTACACTGACCTGGCATGCCCCTAGGTCCTTCTTCACCTGGTAGCCCGACACCTTCCGGTCCTCGTTCCCCCTTATCACCCTTGGCTCCATCAGCTCCAGGGTTGCCTGGTCTGCCTGGCTCGCCTGTTTCACCAGGGTACCCCCTGGGACCAGGAGTGCCAGGGTCGCCTGGGGTACCTTGAAAACATAATTAGGGTTTAAACCTATACCTTGCGTATTATAATCATAAGATAAAGGCAAAGCTGTAAGAATATTGCAATTTTGAAAATATTTTTCTGTCAGAAAACTAAGACCTAATATCTAGTGGATAAACTTGATTTAAACTGTTGTTTCAGACAGATACCAAAGGGTTGAAACTGAATCATCCAATGTGTAATCTCTAATGTTAAAAATTAAACAAGTTACTTTTTCTTCGCGTTTCGATCGTTTCGGCTTGAATATTAAATAAATTTAGATAGAGCTTCCTCGCCTTCCCTTTTCCCGGACCCCAAGCCCCAAAAAATACAGTTCAAGATATTTTTGCTATTCATGATACAATCTGATAAGGTTTTTAATATCAAATCCTAGTTAAATTCAGATTACTTTAGCCAGGGTTTCACATCCGGAATTGTGCTATGGCAACTATAGTTGTCAATGGCGTCTAATAGGTTAAGCTTTCATTTATCTTCTGTTTTTCCCATTTACCTGGTGCCCCAGCAGGGCCTGGTCTCCCAGGTGGTCCGCGCTTGACGTGCAACCGCGGTGTTGACGTCACTATACTCGCAGACAACTCTTGGAGACGAGCTGGAAAAAGTCAAACAAATAGCAGAATTTTTAAAAAAAACATCATCATCAACTATAATGTTGGACATGATTCAGGTTAGTCGCCGGGAAATTAGTTGCAAAACTAACCTGGTAGATGGAGCCA
The DNA here is from genome assembly GCA_027580185.1 of Tuta absoluta. Lineage (NCBI taxonomy): Eukaryota > Metazoa > Arthropoda > Insecta > Lepidoptera > Gelechiidae > Tuta > Tuta absoluta. The sequence continues at coordinate 2,197,291 of JAQAHW010000032.1, forward strand.
TGACAAGCGTTATTGGCATCAAGATACACTAGCATAATTTTGCGGGCAATGTATAAGCCGTCGTAGCCAAGATTAAAGAGGCGTGGCTACTATTATTCTGATAGCGAAAGTCGCAGGATCAAATCCTGCCGTGGTAGAAAAATTTGCAAATTTTCTAAAATACTTGATATTATAACTTTTTAAGCACTCGCGATCACTTTCACCCATTTTAAGTATTAGATCGGGTATATCGCGATAGTATTTAGGTAAATATTAGTAATTTACCTGTGTCCCATTGTCCCATGTGTGTTAATACATGAAACTGTATTGAAACTTCGGGACACAAGTAAATTACTAATATTTACCTAAATACAATCGCGATAGACCCGGTCTAATACTTAAAATGCTTGATATTCTCTGTATTCCAAGTGAACCAGTCGCAACCAAATAGTAGGTCTTAATACAAAAGTCAAACGCATCTCGCACTCAAACTAGCCAGTTCCTTTATTGCCCGTTGCCACTCATTTTCCCGTGGTGATAGTTATTTTCCTGCGGTAAAAAGTGGCATATGTATTATTCCAGGTTATACTCTACATGTATTCCAAATTTTCATTCAAATCGGTCAAGCCGTTTCAGCGTGAAGAGGTAACAAACATACATACACACACACACAAGACTCAGATTTATAATATGTACGGATTAACTGAAAACAAACACGAATAGAATAAATAAAGAGCTACCGCTAAATAATAATATAAGAAAAACTACACGTGTCTGTGTAATAGATAACTGGTAAACACGTGTCACGATTAGGCATTCCAATCTACATTCTAAGAACATAAAAAATACATAATTCCTAAAATAACAATAATCACATGTACGTATGTAAAGTAAATCAGTATATAAACAGCAATCTTCAGTCCAGTATGTATTCTGAAGGTGTTGTTTCGATAAGAAATTCTAATACAATGAAACTAGTAATAGTACTTTGTTTGGCCGCTGGTGCGCTGGCCTACATGCCACCGTGGCAGTTGCCTCAAGGGCAGCGCAACAGGATTGCTGTACAATATGGGGAAGAAACTGAAGTTTCAGAGACTAACTTTCTAGATATGTTCAAAAACTTGGGCTTGGCGATAGAAGACGACCCAACTGCCAACTGGAAAAAATATCTAAAACTTCTCTTGATGTATGGTTTAGATAAACAGCTTTACGTAGATGCTCAAAAAGTTTTGGAAGAAATCGCTACGATTTTGGCGAACCTCGATCGTATGCCTGAAGATAAGGTTGTTAACACATTAAATTACGATGTAACAGTGTTCCCGGAAGATATGATCGCGTATTTCATGAAATTAGAGAAAGCTGGTGTGCCTGCAGACATTAGGAATGAATTGACAAGAGTAGCATACGAAATAATGAAGTTTTATAAAAGTCTTATAGGCACGAGGCTTGGGAAACGCTAATGACAATCTTTGATGACTTAAAAGGTACGTCAAAAATAATATACAGGCAGACAGTTTCATTATTTTTCAATCAATTTTATGATTTTATGTGTTTATTTATTCACAGGTCATTCGGGGGTGCGCACAGAAGTACTTGGTTACATAAAAAAATATAAGATATTTCTAAATGTAAGTAATTTCGTGCTACTTACAAACTCTTATAATTTCTTCTACTATGTCTGTTTGTATGCCCCGCCTTAATAACTTCGGTATGAATTACGAAAAGAAATTTGGTATGAATATAAATTGTATTGACGTAAATTTAGAAATGCTAGCAAAAAAGTTTTTTTAATAGTAAAGATATTGTATAGTGTAAGGGAAATGTAGATAAAGAGAGGTGCATTCCTTACGTTTCGCAATGTCAATGTACCAAAATGTCCCTCTCGCTAAAAGTCCCTGTAGCTAAATGTACCTCTCGCTAAAAGTGCCTGTAGCTAAATGTCCCTCTCGCTAAAAGTCCCTAGTTAAATGTACCTGTACGTGAGTAATGACATGTTAGGTTCGGTAATGTTAGGTTAGGTTAGGTTTGTATTATTTTGTTCATTTAATAAACTAAAACACTTCAGTTCCATAATTTATTACTTTGCCCAAGGTAGGCTGGGTATTGGTCATAATTTTTATTAAAATATGAAGTGATGGACTGTATACGGGGTGTAGGGGACAGCCCTCCGAATATTGATAGCGTGCATGAAGAACATGAAACTGAACAACTTTCTCCTAGAAACATATGTCAGGAAACGACAAAAAATATTTGACCTCCCATACAAAATCCGATCAATTCTTATGACGTTTCCTGAAATATTTTTTTTGGAAAGTTGTTTAGTAATATGGTCCGAATGCACCCTATCAGTATTCGAAGGGGTGTTTCTTACACCCTGTATACTTCAACAAGTGTAATTTTGCCGATTCTTTTCAATTTTCAATTTATCCCTTAGTCGCTTTTTCCGATACCTCCCAGAATTGGGGTGATGCTATTACATGCAACGCTGGTATCACACTTTAGGCCAATTCGACTATATTCCTTACTTTCCACATCAAGCCCGGCAAAGACACGGGGAGATGCTATTCTATGCCGGCATCACACTTTAGCCCCATACTTTCCACATCAAGGTCGACAACAAGTGTCAGTAAGTGTCGTTGGTTATTTTATGACCCGAACGTCAGAGAAGGAACAAGTTTAATAACGTAGCGATTTTACGAGCACTCACCTCTTATCAGGTCCTCGCAGATGTTCCGCACTTCACTCTCGCTTATTGAAGCCTTGAGAAAAATGGAAGATTAGTCAAATTTTACTGACCAGTATCGAAAAATAGTTTGTATCGTTAATAGCCATGAAACATCCACTGCTGGCCATAGGCCTTCGCAGGCGACTTCATCATAGGGTTGCCGTAAGGGTTGTTGTAACTCTTACAAAGTCTTTGGTCTATCTGGTAGGAGGCCGTCTCACGCTGCGCTTTCCAACTGCGCCTTAAACTTTTAATTTGTGTTTTAAAAAAGTCCCCTGCTTTATCCTCTTTCACTCATTTACCTGGACGACATGCTGTGCTGGTGATGCCGGTATTCCTGGTGGACCTCTCTGTCCTGGGGCTCCAGGTATACCATCCAGTCCATCCTTGCCTGGCAGGCCCGGGGTACCAGCCTCACCTTTCTGGAAATTGACGCAAACTGATGAGAGAGTGGAATCACCCTCGCCACAATGCCTCAAGACCAAGGTGATCGATCAGTGCGTCCTGCCAGTCATGACCTATGGAGCCGAGACGTGGAACCTGACAGTAAAACTGGCCCATCGGCTACATGTCACTCAGAGAGCTATGGAAAGGTCTATGCTCGGTATCTCTATAAAGGATAAAATCCGAAATGAAACTATCCAGATAAAGGCCAAAGTAACGGACTTAGTGTGGAAGTGTAGCAAATTGAAGTGGCAGTGGGCTGGGCACGTCTGTCGTAGAATCAACGGACGGTGGAGTAAGCGGGTTCTCGAGTGCAGCCACGCCGGCGAGATGGACCGATATGACTTAAAAAAGGCGGCAAGTAGCAACTGAATGGCGAAAACGAGAGATCGTGCTTAATGGCATACCTGGGGGAGGCCTACGTCCAGCTGTGGACTGCAATAGGCTGATCTGTGTATGTATGTAATTATGATGAGAAAATGTTAGCAAACTACAATTGCACTTTTTATTTATTAATGATGGGTTTGCTCTTGACCCTAGTCTAGGTCATAGGACAGAGACAGAGTCTAAGATGGAGCGAGCTCACCCAGAAGAAGCCTGTTCACTCTTACTTTAAAGAGATTAGGGTTGTATGCGTTTGGAAACACAGACGTAGGTAGTGAGTTCCACTCTTTAGCAGTGCGCATTATAAATGATGACTTGCAAGTAATAACAGATTGGAACAATAATGTGGCCCCTAAGTTTTCCTTCAGCATTTTTCCTAGGTACCTCTCCTTTTTCTCCCGGTGGCCCTTGTGGTCCGGGAACAGGGATGGTGTTAGATCCTTCAGCCGAGGCACCCGGAGGCCCTGGGGGCCCTGGGGGACCATGAGGACCTTGTGAACCCTGAAATTAAACATCGTTAACATTGAGTACCAAATTTTAAAACACTTCTGTGTTAGGTATACAATTTTTGAAAACTTGCAAAATTTTTCCTGCCCGCCGGAAATGAGCTGCGGTAGCCCAGATGGAAGAGGCGTCGCCACTAGTAATGCGAAAGTCGCAGGTTCAAATCCTGCCCGCGCTTGAAAATTTTGCAAGTTTTCAAAAATCGTTAACATGTTTTTTTTTTATCTCATTAGTCGAATATACTTTGGAATATGCATTTTTTTTGTGGCCAACATTCTCTACTCCTGAACACGATTTCAGTAGACTTAACTTGTGTAGTAATAATGGAGCCATTTCATCAATGGGCTAATTAATTCTACAAAGCTAAAATAGACTCACCTAATTTTATTTATTGATAACATACCATGACCTATTTTTCCGTGAATAAATGTTTTTATCAGCTCTATCTATCTAACAAACCATTAATTTCTTGAACCTTACCTGTGGACCTCCAGATCCTCTCTCGCCAGCAGGCCCAGGACTTCCTGGTTCCCCCCTAAGTCCTGGTAAGCCCTGTTGACCTGGTAAACCATCCTGTCCTGGCGGGCCCTGGAATTTTTGATATATAAGGATAACTTCTCATATAGAAAGAAAGAAAGACAACACATTTATGTACTTTAAGTTTACAAAAAAAATTAAGTATGTGTTGTGTTGTGATGCTGATTTATGAAAGTGTTTATATCACTAGTATTAGATTTTTTACATAACAAACGGAATATAAGATATTAACAGGACCAGCCATTTGTTTTATATCCTGCACAATTCATACAGCGCTATCAAGCTCCAAACGAAGCAAAGCTTGTACTATGGTAATCCAACGCTCGCCAATCCAACTCAGTCCACCTACCAAGCGTATGGCAATACCCCCCAAAATATGGAGGCCCATGTCCAGCAGTATACTGTTGTGGCTGTTAATAGTTGTATGTATTTCCTTACCCTGGCGCCGTCTAATCCAGGATAACCTCTTATGCCAGGTTCGCCATCTCTCCCTGGTTTACCAGGTAAACCTCTCTCGCCTTTTGTACCTTTGAATAACACATGAAACATATTTAAGTTTAATGTTTATAAAAGTACCTACTTACGGCGCGCCCAGCGGTTTTAAATTGAAATTGAAATTTTATCCTACATTGAATAGTCATGTCACGACGTCATGAACCGTCATTGTAAAAAAAAAAATTGTATCACACAATTTTCTTTTTTTTTATAACAATTTTGTAATGTCCTAATAGAAAACCGGCTCAGGCGTAGTAAAAAAAATAACTCTGCCACGGAGCTGGCCAGGTTAATCACACGGCATGTAACTTTACGCCACCACCATCTGAAAACGATATTTGTTTTAAATTTAAGCCAAGATTTTTAAAGCGTGTAGTTTACATGCGTATAATTAACCGGACCTCCTGATCCGCTGCTAACTGTTTTCTCGCGGGAATAAGACATTTTCCCAGCACGTATTAATTGTATATTATGTTTTGGGGTACTTCTCGTCGAAGCCCGACGTGGGGTAATTTTTTATCTAATCGATACGAAAGAAGATGCTGAAGCTATGTATAAATTTTACCGTATAAAACTGAAGAGTTGAAATCGGCTGCGGTCCCAGGGGGCCCCTGTGGACCTCGGTCTCCTGGAGGCCCTGGCTGACCAGGCTCGCCTGGCCGTCCCTGATGGTAAAAGAAACCATGTTAAGATTTAATGTAATATTATTTTTTTATCGATAAATATCAACAAAAAAATATCACTGCGAAGTTTCAGTTGACGTAGATTCATGAAACTTGCAAGTTGCATCTCATCCGAATTCTCGGGTAAAATTATTAGCCTCTAGAGTCTGTGCGGAAAAAAAATAGGCGTGGAAATTGAGGGTGGCTCTGTGCCTCAGTATAGCAACCTAAGAAAAAACATTAGTTCCTTTTTACCCACGTCTTTTAGTAAAGGAGTTAAGTAAGAGCGCAAGTGCTTAAGGTAATTCTTTTGAGTCTAAGCAGATGTTATCTGTAACGAGATTTTATCCTTTTTTGCCAAAACCACTTCAAAAAGCTACAGCGCGATGTGCGATATAGAACCTATACGTGCCAGAAAACATTATTTACTTACATCTCTACCATCATTTCCGGGTATTCCAGAAAGTCCTACCAAACCAGGGTCACCTGTAAATAACACGTTGTTGAAACGCTTCCTAATATATCTTATTATTATCTGAAATTATTTTTTATTACGGTTTTTTTCTGTTTGGGGTAAGTTTCAATGATTTAAATGCTGATTGGCAGAGATACAAAGAGCCTGAATCGTGGTATCGAAATGTTTCTCTGCCAATCATTCACGTGGCGCCATCTTGCTGATATGTTGGAACTTCTGCTCCCAGAGGTCGCTAAATGTACTTTATGTTATCAGCAGCACCTCAATATACTCTTTTAAATGATTATTAATTTCATTTATGTAAAGCAATAAAATTTGTAACGGTGCTAAATTTTGTGTTCTTAAAACTCAAAATGTTATTTTTACCTTTTTCCCCAATATCACCCTTATCTCCTTTTGGTCCTTGCCTTCCAGGGAGTCCGACGATTCCCGATCCATTCACCTATAATAAAATAAACTGTTTCATAAGTTCTATCGTTGATAATTCCGATGCGATGCTAATTTTGAAGTGTAAATTACCACTATGAGTTTTATTTGTTGTTATCTGGCCCGATATTCAAAAAGCATTCAGTCCAAATAACCACATATTTTTAAAGAAGGTCAACTCGCCTACGGCCCAGATATTTAGCGGGCGACATGCTTCCTAAGGGACATAGATGGCGCTGAGCTAAAGAAACTAAAAAAGTTATATGACTCAAATTACAAAATTTTTACTGAGCACAACGCCATCTGATATGGCAATATAAACAAAGATCAAGAATTGTCTGATAGAAAAGTTCCGAGTAGCTAGGATTTGGACCCCTTAGACCAAGAATGATAACAAAATGTAAATTCATAACCTTCATACCAAAACACGTGTTTTAATTTTTTTTTAAACTTACGTTGATGTAACCTCCTGGCTCTCCTTTTTCTCCTCTGTCACCTTTAGGACCTTGAGAGCCGATTGGTCCAGGTAGACCTTCAGTACCTCTGATACCCTATAAAAGCAAAAAAAAAAACATGAATCTCTTAACCTCGCCATGTCTCAAGAGTTAGAACATCCCATAATATTAGTTACGATATCTGAAAAATACCAAGGAATATTTTTTTGTACTTAGCAAAAAAGAAAATTACAGTGTTATTACAAAAAACGCTAGCTTAGACAGTATTTAAATTATTTTTCCATACGATTTGACGTTGTAAAACCATGTCAACTTTTTTGTAATAACAACATTGACCTCTATAATATTGAAAGTAAATAACAAGGTATAAACATATTTAAATAATAGAGTAGTTATTTCTTACTGGCAATCCTGTGAATCCCCTGTCCCCTCGAGAACCTTTTTCACCACGAAATCCCGGCGGACCCTGAAGAAAGAAGTATTTTGAAAACTTTATTAGGCGGAGATATGATTCGAGCAAAATTTTTAAACCAGTTTTATTTAGACAATTACAGCTATACAATTTTGAAAAAGAGATATGTTTTTGTCGAGGATCTAACGGATAACAAAAACCTATCAGTTACACAATTAGACAAACTTTATTCGATAGAAGAAAAAATCAAAGTAACCTCTATTTAAAAAAAAAAACAATTTTATGTCTACAGTTTGAAAGTTACTACAGAGAAAATATGCTGTAATTTAGATACATACCGTTTCTTGTACGAATATCGTTTCTATGTCAGAAAACAGTAAAATTGCGCGAAAGTTTGAGCACAAAATTAGTGTTTGTTTCTCTCTCTGGCGCAGCGCGAATGAAAGGGACAAACTTTTCAGGTGAATCAGGGCCAGTGATATGTGTATGTATGTATGTATTTTTAAGCTTACCGCCGGACAGGTAGCATTGCAGGTAGTGGATCCAAAAACTGACGAACTGGACGAAGATTCTACAGCGAACTGAAAATATTCAATATTTGGAAATCTACGGGTTGATAACTTGATATACAGGGTGTAATGGACGGTGTGCCGAAAACTTTGCAGGCGTGATCAGACAACAAAACTGAACAACTTTTGCTATGGAGGGTATGGTGTTAACGAAAAAAATTTTAGTCCTCCCATACAAAGTTCCCGATCAGCTGACTCAATTTCTATGGAAACATAATATTTTTTTTCGTTTACCAACATAGTGTCCATGAAAAAGTTGTTAAGTTTCATGGTCTGAACATGCCTGCAAAGTTTTCGGTACACCGTCCCTTACACCCTGTATAGGGTGTAATTTTACACATATGTCGAAATTTAAAAGCTAAATCTGGACAGCCTATACAAAATTGCCGATCTGCTAATTTGATTTACTATGGAAACTCAAAATATTTTTGTCATATTTCAACCTATGTTCCTTGGAGAAAGTTGTTCCTTTCCACCGGCCTGTCTTTACATTTCGCTATCGGTCACTAGTAAAATTTCATCGTATATAATTCAGTGTGAATTAAATTCAAATAATTTTAGGATGAGTTCTACAACTTTCACAATGAACATAATGAATTTACTACGACCTTGTAGAAAAAGAGCTACATGGTAGCAACAGGCGCGTCGTAACAGTATTTGAAAACGCTTTGGTGATGATAAACTGCATCGTGAAGTCAAATAGTTTATTGAAGACGGAAAAAAATATGACAAAACAAGAAAAGGTGCATTTGTAAGCCGATGTTTGCTTTTGTTAAAAATAACTGACCAAGTGCGAGACAGGCTCGCCCGTCGAGGGTTCCGTAACATGCAGATCAGCAATTTTATAATGATATACCTCACTTCAACTATAAGCCTTAAAATTATAATTTATTCCGGCCCCTAAAAAGACACATTTAAAAAAAATGGAGTGATTCCTTTAAAACGAAGCTAATTTCATAGTTCTAGCTCTAGCACAAATTAGGGAGATGACGGTTTGACAGGATACCTACGTGATACCTTCACTGTAAAATGCATAAATGTCTGACCGAAAAACTAGCTTGGAACCCCTTCATGCACTTTCGTAACTAGCTACGAAAAGACACTTTTTAATCACTGTTTCGTAACTAGTTACAAATATACACGGTTTTTTGGACATTGTATAATTACTGATTTTAGAAACCTTTTTCAAATAAAGGTCAACGCTGTATAAACTCAAAAATGCAAAGTTATAATTTATAACAGTGTGTGGAGAAACATTTATAATGTTTTACTTTTTTGTAAAATAAATATTGATGTTGGTATCATAAAATTTTATAGTGCATTTATTATCTACATTTTTTTTTTTTTATTTATTTATTAAAAGGTACATAAATTTTACAAATAAATTACATCTCGCCAAACTGATAGTCAGTTTGTTGGCGAGCTTTGCGCTCAACATGCTAAGGCACAACATAAAAGATTATTTACAATGAACAAACATCTGAACATTTAAAAAGCAAGAAAAACAAAACTAAATGCCATTGCGTCCCTGTATGTTTTACTTACCATAGGAGGGGTCTGCGTAGCGATCAAAGTTTCGGGTCTCTCCTGAACAAATTTCACAATTGCCAATTATTATGCCAATTTCGTAACAAAACCCATCCTCTTGGGTCAGTATAAATTAAATTTGAAATAGAAATGATTTTGTATGTATTGGGAATATATAACTTTGAAAATTTAATTGGAATGATACTTACAATTTCCTCACAACTTTCTTCAGTGATGTTGTAGCGATTACAACTGATGGACAGCCATTGAAGATCTACCTGAAATTCACATAAAAGTTGTAAAAAACCAAACAATTGGATTTTCTTACAAACTTCATGTGAAAATGTTGTCCAATTTTCTAGACAATCTTTTAGTTGCAAAGTAACTTACTGGAGCTGGAGTGCCATCCTCATTTGACACGATAGTGACTTTCGTCGCATTGGAGAAATCGTGTTTTCCGATGCTCAGAGGAATTAACTGTAAAGTATAAATATTACCATTACTTTATTTAGTTATCTCATCATAGTCATAATTAGAGATGAACCGACTAGACGCTGACTAGTCACATTTTTGTAGTTGGTAACTAGTCAGCTGAATAGCCGATTAGTCTGCTGTTATTATGATATAAAAATTTATTGATAAACACTTCGAGCAACCCGGTTTTCCGTCTCGTAAGACGCAAATTTCTAGCAAAATAACTTCCCAACGAAGTAATAGTCGGCTCAGCCGAGTAGTCGAAAAAGCTGAACATTATAATAGTCAGTTACTAGACGGTTAATTTGAGACAAATTAGTCGGTAGTTGGCTAGGCGCCTAGAACCATATTCGGTGCATCTCTAGTCATAAAATATTTAAAACTCTTACGCATTTTTCGCATTCTTATTGACTTTAACATGAGTGTACAATACTTAAGTTAAAGTCTATTTAACTATCCTTAACTTACATCTTTGCAATCAACAGCAGCGTAAACCGTATCGTTGGTGACAGCGACGTGAAGCTTGTGCCATCCAGCACTATACAACTGGAAGAAATATAAATCCTGGATAATCCACACAGCGCCATCTAGACCAAAACGAAGCAATGCTTGTACTACTAAAAAGCTGATGTTAATACTTATATCCTTTTCTAGAGGTAGTATAAGTACATAGAGATGCCCAACCTACATATCAATATCTGAAAATTGCGCAACAAATATTTGTGTCTTGTGGGGATTGAAGCCACAACCCTCGGCGTAGCAGCCATAGGACTATCCGCTACGAAATCAGGCCAGTCAAAGATAGATAGGTACAAAAGTAGGTCTCAAGACAATGTATATTTTAGGATCATTTTATAAAACTAGCATAGCAGATATGACGAGGCGCCGAGAACACACAGAATCAGTAACTCCTGTCATCGCATTACACGTATTTCTTATCTGTACGTACCTCAGGGCACTTAAATATGACCCTGGAATCCACCACAGAAACCACCAGTCTCCTGTACTGAGGCAGCAGAGTCAGCGAGAACTCTCGGTGCTCGTTGTCAGCCCTGGCCCTGATGAGGCTCCAGGCCTTCTTTAGCCCATGGTCGTTGAAGGTCGCCACCACGCTGAAGCATGATGGTAGACCGAAGGGGAACACGCGTCTGAAAGAAAAACAAGTAAATGTGTGTATCCAAACGCATACAACCCTAATCTCTTCAAAGTAAGAGTGAACAGGCTTCTTCTGGGTGAGCTCGCTCCATCTTAGACTCTGTCTCTGTCCTATGACCTAGACTAGAGTCAAGCGCAAACCCATACTTAATAAAAAAAATGTTGATGATGTTAAATAAATTATATACCGTGAAATTTTACTAGTGATCGATGGTGAAACCTCAAGACTGGCTGGTGTTAAGAAACAACTTTCACCAAGGAACGTAGGTTGAAATGCGAAAAATTATATTGGACCTCCCATACAAAATTGCCGACCAGCTGATTTGAGTTACTATGAAAACTCAATATATTTTTGTCATCTTCAATTCAACCTACCTCTATGTTCCACAGGGAAAGTTGTTTCGTTTTAAGAGTACCTTGACCTTCTTGCGGCATGTTATAGGTACCCTTTTTGTTACTTCCTGAAGAATATCTTCAATCATAATTACTTTAATCACTTCAAATGCCGTGTGATGCCGGCTTAGAATAGCATAACATCACCCCATTCCTTACCCATGGGTGTGGTAAGAGGTGACTTAGGGACTCGAGGGTTAGATGTGTTTTGTAATTTTAAGCGATGGGCTGACAACCTGTCATTATAGTGGTACACAACTATCTGATTGACCCTCAAACTTTTGTCAGACGTGGTGTTAATATCCGTTTCACGGCCGTTAAAGCTCTGCCTACCGTGTAAGGGATATAGGTAGGGCATGTAAAATCGGAAGATCCCCAAAACCGGTTTTGAGTTCCGATATTGGACGCTCAAAACCGGAATCCCGGTTTTAATTCCGGTTTTGGTGTATTGCTTGAAAAATATAAAAAAACTATTTTTTTTCCTTCCGGACCATAAAGTTGAATTCCCATTAAGTTGAATTTTCTGAACGTCGGATTCCCAATAAGTTGAATCCCATCATGTTGAATCCTAATATGTTGAATTCCCATTAAGTTGAATCCGGTCGAATTGAACAATAGAAAATCAAAAAATTAAAAGGGCGCGGTGGTCCCTCATTTGTTCCCCATTTTGGGAACTACCGGCACGTTCCGGGTAGATTCAGTCCAATCCGTTCTTCCCAGAACAACTCGATTGGGCTGGTTGTATGAACAACTTCTCTGGGTAAGCTCCTGCTCCCCACCATACAGTCAGGTTTAGATTTCATAGCCCCGGGATTTATATACAATAATGTAGTAGAGAGCAGAACTAAAAAAAAGCGACATGAATGCTAGTACCAAAATTTGATCGAACAAACACAAGGCGACCGTACTCAGTAAAGGCATGCAACTAATAAACGGCATAATCAGTGTTGGTCATTTTTTAGAAAATATGCGTTGATTGTATATTGCCGTGTGATGCCGGCTTAGAATAGCATCACCCCCTTTCTTGCCCGTGGGAGTCGTAAGAGGCGACGATGGGACTCGAGGGTGTGTATTGCATTTTTAGGCAATAGGCTGACAACCTGTCACTATGGCGATACACAATTTTCCGAATGACCCTCAAATGTTTGTCAGACGTGGCGTTTATGTCCGTTTTTTGCGGCCGTTAACGCTCTGCCTACCCCGCAAGGGATAAAGGCGTGATATGTGTATGTATGTATGTATTGTATATTGTAAATACAAAAATTAAGTTAAGTTAGGCTAATTTTTGAGCTGCTGACCTTAATCGTAATAGTCCTAACCTAACTCTTTATACGGCTTTATATGCCTACTTCGCGTTTTGCCTAGTCGTAACGCGACATAGTCAAAGTACGCTTTACCTAAAGCGCCCGGCTAAAGGGATTAAAAGTTAAAAATTCAACATATTTAAATTATTGTTTTCTTTTTCCCTTAGAAAGTTGGGTTTTATACTGACTTATTGCAGTACAAAATATGCTTTAAAGAGTGTGTATTTTTTTATGAGAATTTCCTCGAAATTTAGCAAACTATCCTTGAACAATAATACGAGTATTTTTAAATCGTAGAACAAGGGGGACCTATAATGTGCTCACTTGTTCCACTGTAGAAAAAATATGCCTACCTGTTCTATCATAGAACTGATCAGTAGAACAACTAGGAACAAAGCATCAGCTTCAGAATACATTTACTTTTTATGGGTTGCCAGTTTATGAACCATGCAGAATTATCGTGGTCAGACTCTAGGGATCTGTACAAAAAAAACGACTGTTCCGTCCGTGACCGAGAGTCCATACATTTAAAATAATAAAAATACAACTTTTAAAAAACTCAACTTAATGGGAAGTCGACGTTCAAAAAATTCAACTTAATGGGAATTCAACTTTTGAAAAACTCAACTTAGTGGGAAGTCGACGTTCAAAGAATTCAACTTAATGGGAATTCAACTTTATGGACCGGAAGGTTTTTTTTTAAACTAGCTTTTAAATCAAGTTATTGTCACAAAACTAATTTAGTAGCGTAATCTACAGTAACAAAACAATCTTGTACTATGTATTGTATGCAAATAACTAAGCATAAAGTTATGCACGCACATTTTTGATCATAACTTAATATAATTTTTGTCTAAAATGGTAATAATTAAAACAAATTAGGAACTTGCTTAGTATATTAAATGAGATCAAATCAGATAGTTCTTCTAGGCATATATACTACTTTTTCTAAGATAAAATATTATGTGTATAAACAAAAACAATCATATTTTATGTATGCAAAATAATTCAAGCATAGCATTAGCATACTCGTACAAGTAAGCAGGTGATCATAATAAAATAACTTAAGATTCTTTTTCGAAATTGATTGCGCGAAAATGAACGCGGCGCACGCGGCTCAGTAGTGTAGGTAGTTATGTTTTTTTTCGACAAAACACCGCGACGGGTGCTACGAAAGTACCGAGCGCAGGTGGTAGAAAAATGAATGTTTTTTAAATATTTGTTTTAGGAATAATCAAAATTATACCAAAACAACTTTGTTAATTCAACTTCTCAAAACCGGTTTTACGATATTGAATCTGCCAAAACCGGAATTAAAATATCGGAAAAATTAGTCCGATATTCCGGACTTACGATATTCCGGAATTCCGGTTTACATGCCCTAGATATAGGCTTGATTTATGTCTGTTTAATCACTTTAATCACCTCGTTCCTCATTCATAATCACTTTATGGTTAAATGACCTCTTTTCTGAATACATATTGGGTACAGCTGAGTATGGCTCTTCCATTTCAATGTCCAATCCAGATGTGATTCTGCGAACTTGGCGGACTAGATTGATAGATTCATGACTTCTGATAACTGGTTGGTATTATGATGAACCCCGGCTGTTTATGCGTCATGCCGCCGCCGTGAGCTCATGAATGAATTCATTCTCTTGGATACCAGTTTTCCGAATTAACAATTTTCCGAATGACCCTTAAATATTTGTCAGACGTGGCGTAAATGTCCGTTTTGCGGCCGTTATTGCGCTCTGCCTACCCCGCAAGGGATATAGGCGTGATGTGTGTATGTATGTGTATGCAGTTTTAAAACACATAGCCCGGCCGGATTATGGGCATCCTAGGACTGATACAAATGTAGGTATGTAGTGTAGCGGAAGCTACAACTTAGCATATTTTCACGTAGGGGAATTTAATCATATCTCAATTCCCTACGTGATTTGCGTGATACTTTTACTTAGGTTTAGTTACTATATAAGCTGAATTACATGTTAATATATTGTGCATTAACTACGGAGACGTCGAGTACTAGTTACCGCCACCTCGAACCAACAGTTGGTATAACTGGTGACCCCGCGTTGAACATGGAAGCCTTCAGCGACGGCCGCGTTGGAGCGCTGTCCACCGCCATCTGGAGTCAAGAATCACAGCTTCGCGAGCAGCTACCTACGTCTGCAGTTATTCATCGCAAGTCCCATCGTCAAGACCACGGAATGAACCTGCCCGCTTCCTGGTCACACTTCGGCGGCAACTGCTCATCTCCATAACTCCCGACGCACCGAGGACCTGGAGACAGCATCGGCTCGGCTGTCAGAGTTCGCCCGCTCCAGCCAAAACGCCTGCCGCATCGGACTTTAAGATGACACCGCAACGCAAGACTACACGAACAACTGCTCACACCACGACCCCACACGACGCCAAGCCCTGTCTGATTTCATAACATCTCTCGACGTAACTCCAATGCACCACTTCAGACAGGAATTCATCCACCCTCCCGAGAAGTAACAAGGAAGAATCATCGTCTACCTACAGGACGCCGCACATAGCCACAGAAACCGCAAACTCCAACTACGTCGCAACGCCGCACCGCGCGGCAACTCGCCGCACCGCATCACAACTCGCGTACCGCATCGCGCGCAGCGCACGGCAATATTCTGCGCCACACCACCGTAACATGCCGCACCGCAGCCCGACAAAAGAAATGTATAAGCACTACGGTCGCATCGCCGCACACACAGCAAGCCTAGAAGAAATGGAATAAGGAATATCTACGGGACCTATATAATCGTCGCAAGATGTCATGTAAAATGTTTATCGTCGCACACGCACTGCACTTTCCTGACACAGTGCCCCATCCTTTCGGATTTGCGAAGTCGGTCGTAATTTGTACGTACCTGCTGAGCTACAGCAAAAGGCGGCCAGTCAGTTGAAACTAAACTCGCCCGATCAGGAGCTTGAGTAATTTACGCTCGTCCATGGCCCAGGACTGGAGCAGCCAGAAACTACGAGGATGCAGCTTTCCCTCAGTTTTGTTCGAAATAATTTGAAGCAACGCGACGCAAGGCAACGATAACAAGAGATGTCATATGATTGAAGAAGGTCAATATCACCACAACAAGCGAAAAATACAAGTTGGCGAAATACGGAGTTACATCAATCTGCCCGTCAGCACATTCCAACGAAGACGACAGACGGCAACTAGTCGAATCAGCGGTTCAAGCACGTTCATCAAGCGTTATCAAATCATAATGCTCATTGTTTGCTATTTTTAGATATTATTGTAACTGTCCTGTATTTTCAAGAGTCCGTAAAAAAATCTTTCTCTAAGGGGGGTGTACTGTAGCGGAAGCTACAACTTAGCATATTTTCACGTAGGGGAATTTAATCATATCTCAATTCCCTACGTGATTTGCGTGATACTTTTACTTAGGTTTAGTTACTATATAAGCTGAATTACATGTTAATATATTGTGCATTAACTACGGAGACGTCGAGTATTATTTACCGCTACCTCTGATCATTAGACGGTATATGTAGTTGATGTCACGTGTCAAGAACCTATCGTATCAGGATAAAATATGAACAATTTTGCAACAACAAATACATATAAATGGTGAAATTTTACTAGTGGCTGGTGATAGGGAACAACTTTCCCCAAAGGGGCATAGGTCCAAATATGAAAAAAATACTGGTCCTCCTAGACTAAATTGATGGTCAGCTGGTTTGACTGACTATGGAAGTTCAAAATTTTTTTGTCTTATTTATTTCTTCCTTATCACCAGCCCGTACTAATCGGTCACTAGTAAAATTTCACCCTCTATTCAAACTCACAAACCACGTTCGTGAATTCCCTTAGAGTCCAACGCTGTTACGCCACGCGAGGCCGGCTGCGTCAGCCTAACAATTAATTTATGGGATAAAAATTAATGTTACGTAAAGATGAATACGTTCCATCTCGTCATCGGTCTAATCTGTTCACTCGAAAGGCAATGAAACCAACTTACTTCAGAGGCAGAGTGAGATCAGCTCCATCCCCGATCCTATAAGCTCGCTGCAGATCCTGCGACCCCTGCACTAGCGTGACTCCAGTGGTGGTGGACCGGTCCAGATTGTACACCGCTATCAGGTCCACTGTCTGGAAGTCTACATCGCCTGGTCGTAGGGGCGAGCATGGAGCTTGGTCGAGCAATGGGGATACTGTTGTGAGATTATCGTAGGGGCGAGCATGGAGCTTGGTCGAGCAATGGGGATACTGTTGTGAGATTATCTGAAAAGTCAGCGAAGAATTAAGAGGTTTAAGAAATTGTTCTATTGATTGATATGTTGCCATAATTTTATGGTTCTGCGAAGGTTAGCGCTTTGGGAGTGCTGCTCAAGTACACTCTTAAAGCATTTTGCCGGGTACCTTTTTGTTACCGTGTTTTAGTTTTATTAACTAGTTTCAAAATCTGGTAACAAATAAACATTTTTCTTTCTTTCTTTTTTGAAGTGTGATTTGTAATATTTATTAATTTGGTGCATTAAAGAACTAAAAATGTAATTTATGTCTTACCTGACTGAAAACTTTGTCCATAACTGCTAGATATTAAAACTACGAGTGATAAGAATCTGCAAAAGATAAACATAAAAATTACGATGATGATGAAGGTTTACGCGACCTACTCGTTAATTATTCGTTTGAGTGTTCGGCAATCACAGCTGAAGGATGATCTGTCGACCTCCGTGAAGAAGGTAAACAGCCTAAACGTAGAGGGCTAACTAAACTCTCTACTAAATAATTAACAAGTAAGTCGCGTAAACCTACATCATGTGTATCTACTTATACGTTTAGTAATAAAAAGATAATGATGATTTTAAAATTTGCAGTTAGTAGAGAAACTTATAAATGATTACAATCTGTAACGATAAACCCTACTTCGCACCTAATTTGACAAGGTTAATAATACTTACCTTTATTCCTTGATTGTAATTTAAGCGCAATTAAAAATTACTTATATCTCTTTTTTTTTAGATTTACGACTTACGTTAACCATTTCTTCAAAAATAAACGAATTGCATCGCAAACCTGTAGATAGCGACACCTCGATACCAACCTACTGTGCCCTATGTTATCAAACTACAGGCTACAAGTGTATAGGTGAAATTCTTGGTATCAATGGCTAACCGACTAAGTAATGAACATCGTAAAATTATAGCCTGTAGCTTTCCACACCGTCGGTAATATTGATCCCTGAAATGGGTAACGAAGTCAAGCTGCTACCTAAGATTAAATCCACAAATAATTTGTGCAAGCAACTTCTTAAACTAATATAACTAACCCAATTCCATCTAAATAGGCCGCTCACGCATATCATATCCGTTGGCTGAATTGCCAACCTGATTGACTCCTGAAGGTCGCATCTCACAAGTGGTATAAAATCAGGATCAATGAATTTGTTGACCCATCGGCATTCGATATGGAAAGTGGGGCAGCGGCCCATCAGACGAGTGAACGATACACTTCAGCATTGTATTAGTTCCGGTCAATGTTATTGGGGCAATATGGCTGTGATAGGCGGTGCGTCTGGATGGTTTGGGTTGGATATGGAAATTAATGGAAATAAATTAAGTATTGTCGCGCGTGGTCAAGAAAGATCGACTGCTACAAGGAGACGTCAATACCTCACGCACACATCTACACGCCGCCGGTGAAATGTATCCAAATCCCCCTAGGACCACAAGAACTGACTAGTTATACCGTTGCAGTGTTTCTGGTTCTTTAGATACAACAAAAGACATATTTTTCATGTTTAAAGATCCCCGTTATATGTAAAATACTAAGATACAGTTTAGAACTGAAGTTAAAACCGAACTCCGAAAAGACAAAAACTTACTGTTTTGATTGATAAAATATTTTATTTAGCTTCAATTCAAATGCAGTAGATATGGAGGGTATTTTTCCAATAGCATATTTCAAACTCGTAGAACACTACTGTTAGATGAGTACATATGAAAAATTAGGTAGGTTCCGCTTGAGATTTAGCTGAGGTGCTTAAATTAAAATCCTTTACTTACAATAATTGCGTATTGATGCCTTATGATGCGGGCTTAGAATAGCATCGCCCCATTCTTCCCCGTGGGTATCGTCAGAGCGGACTAAGGGATTCGAGGGTAACATGTTTATTGCAATTTAAGCCACATCAGCCGGCGATAGGCTGACAACCTGTCACTATGGTGATACACAAATTTCTGAAAGACTATTATTAGTATATTTGTGGATATTAGTTAGTATTTTGTAGATCGTGTTTAAATTTTCTCAATTTTACGAGTTTCTTACCACGAGATTCTGGGTCAAAATATCATTATGTATTTTTTATTTGTACCACTTTTAAAAGAGTGCTGCATTAGGTACTTAGGCGACTTCATTTACTTACTTGGCCTACCTATCTATTCTATCACATTGGTAAATCCTAAAACAGCGAACGTTATAGAAATTAACTTTTTATTCAATGTAGGATAGTAATCTTTATCACTAATTGACGTCATAATCCGTTCTTGTAAGAAAAAGTAAATTTTATAATTCAATTTTCATATTTTATAACATTTTTGTATTGACCGAATAGAAAACCGGCTCGGACGGCATAAAATGGTTAATCACACGGCATGTAACTTTACGCCACCACCAGTAAACGATTTGATTCAAATTGAAGACAAGGTTTCCTACGAGCGTTATTTACATGCGTATAATAAACCGGACCCCTGAACAGGAAAACCCTCCAAAAACCTGCCCAGAATTACGACCTACCTTTAATTTAAAATAGGCGATTTTTTTGCATAGATAATTGATTGAGTGAACAACAATCAGTGACTGTTTAGCGTAACTTATTCAGTGCGATTGAATATAAAAACTATACCCAGATCAAAACTTTTTAAAATTAGCTGTTTATAATTTAATTAAGTCCCTAAATATCTACTAGGCAAATTACATAAAGCATAAATCAGCTGATGTCCATTCAAAAATAACATTAAATAAGTAGGTCAAAAATAACAAAATTAATACATCTCCTATACCATAAACCATACTGAAATTGTAATAATAAGGTAAACAGGTAGGTATTTAAAACAGTAATGATCAAAATGGCGGCCTTATTGCCATATAACAACATTTATAACGCTTTGGTAAATGTACTGTTATGTTATAAATTGTAATAAATAAATAAAATAAATAAATAAAAATATTAATAATTGAATACGAAAAGCCCTTACCTAAACAGCGTCATTGTACCAAATTCAAACTGCATCAACTATCGTACATGCTTCCCAATTCCCAACGGTCATGCTAGACCGGGACCCGCACTGCACCGCGCGACTGACTCCAGGCCAGGCTCTACAATCTTAGTACTGTAAAGATGGTAACTGAGCTATTAAAAACCTGGCAAATAAAGATGCACACTGATGGTAAAGTTTTCCAATAACAGAGTAACGTCTTTTATATTTAGTAGCATAAAATTTACTTCTTATTAACTACGATAATAGATGGCGTATTACGGCTTCTCCTCAGATTCTTTACTACGTAATATCTTTGTTTGTCGAAAGATGTCGCCTATTGTAAAAATCAGTATGTTATCCTATGAATTGCCAGCTCGTTCATATAATCCCTGTTAGTAGAATTTCCTATGTTTAGCCCGAGGCTTTGAAACCCATACCTGACTATTTGGTGGGGAGCGAGGGCACACCCAGAGTTGCGTGTGTGTTTGATCAAACAACCAGCCAAATCGTGCCCGGAGTTGTTGTGGGAAGAACGGATCGGACTGAATCTACCCGGTACTTGCCGGTTATGCCTTAAAAAAGGGCATTAATGAGGGACCTTCGCGTTTGTGGAGTGTGATCTACAGCCATTAGAGTACTTTTTATATACGCAGCACCGCCTACGGTGATATTTTATTTTATTTTACTTTATTGGAGAACAAACAAACATAAACTTAGTTGGTAAATACATTAGTGTAGCTAAATATTAAGAAAAATAAGTTTACATTCTTTGACATTCTCACTAAGGCATAGATTGTTTTAATATCATCATCATTATCCGATAGGACGTGTCTGGGATGGCGTTTAAGACGCAAGGTTTTGACGTTGATCATCTTCTGTCTTTTTTTCACTTTTGTTTATGGCATTGTGATACGAAAGGGTAATATTAATTTTAGTTCTTTAATTTGTACACTACTGAACTCTCTTTTCTTAGTAGTACCCAGTACCTAGGCCTCTGACATGGTTCACATGGTTAAGTAACGTCGGCCGTCTAACGAAGTGATCATAGACAGTATTAGACAGCAACCGGGACCGACGGCTTAATGTGCCCCTCCAAAGCACGGAACGAAACCATCTTTCTTTTCGAACAATCAGGTGGTTCAACTTGCGATGTCCTAACCAGACTAGGAACAATTTCACGAAGTGATTAATATCAACTTTTCGCTAACGCTACGTTTTCAAACTATTTTTTATACTGTTAAGCTATTTGGTACTAATTATTAAAAAATATTAGTGCCGTGTGATGCTGGCTTAGAATAGCATCACCCCATATCTTTCCCGTGGGAGTCGTAAGAGGCGACTTAGGGACTCGAGGGTGTGTATTGCAATTTTAGGCGATGGGCTGACAACCTGTCACTATAGCGATACACACTTTTCCAAACAACCCTCAAACATTTGTCAGACGTGGTGTAAATGGCCGTTTTTCGCGGCTGTTTACGCTCCGCCTACCCCGCAAGGGATTATAGGCGTGATATGTGTATGTATAAATAAATATCAACTGTGGAAAGCAAAATAACACTTTTGGTTTGTATTTTTGTGCTTGTCTAATCGATTGTGGCATGTTTCAACTCTGGCCGTAAAATCAAAAAAAATCTTTTTCATAGTCACTTGGTATGCCAGGCTCCATACTTTAATGTCGGATACTCTTTTTTTTTACAAAAAACACATGTCTTTGACGCTTTCGTCTGCGGGCCCTCTTTCGTGTCGAGATCAAAATTCAAAATATGTAGGATGTAGATCGCGTCTGCCGCCTTCGCCGGAAGTTTTTTTTACCCTGCATGGCAACCCTACAAATGTCAATGCGAATCGAATTTGATTGAAAATCAACGGTTTTTGCGCAGGAGTTTTTCATTTTGATTTCACTTGTTTTTCTACTTTCAAATCGTTATTGATAGCGTTTTTCCACGTAAGTCCGTTGAGTAGAGCCTTTGCTCCTCCGGTCGTGATAAAATAGTGTTTACTTGTGACAATTATAAACAAAAGACAGATAGGACTGAATTTGTTTGTGCTAATAAAGTGTTTTGAATATTTTAACATGTCAAACCACAAATGTTGTGTCCCAGGATGTGCAAACAGGGAAGGTATGAGTTTAATACATATTTATATCGATTATTAAAGAATAGAGTGAACCGGCCGGCATCATAGCTACCGATTACCAAGTGACGGTTGGAGTGCACTTATGGGGGCTGTCATACAAATGATATTTTTTCATTATTTTAAAGTGTTTTCCACGGGTTGAGGTGCACTTAAAGGACCTGCCTATAGTTCCGAAAATTTTCTATGGGCAAAAAAACAATTTATACTTCTAGGGAACCCACCTAAGTGCACTCCCACGGTAGAGATTTAAAAGTTTTATTTTAATTTTTGCTAAGTGTTGTGGCCAGCTCCCCTAAGTGGACCCCAACCCAAGTGACCACTCATTTTTTATTTCAGGGTCTACCGCAGTTTTGCATAAGTTTCCCAATCCTGCTAAGGACAGGGAATTATTTAACTCTTGGCTACATGCTATTGGTGGTGAAATTATTGGACTAAATAATGTGTTCATCTACAAATACCGGCGTGTATGTCATCTACACTTTGAAGAAAAGTATTGGTGTCGGAATAATCGACTTAGTAATATGGCCATACCAACAAGAAATATGCCAGGTCAGTAGTTTACTTCTCAGGGTATGCTGATGATTGCTTGTGTGGTGTCCCCCATGCATCAGATAAATTCTTTGTTACCTTTTACAACTTCTTTCCTTGGGTAGACCGACATGGGGCAAATAACCCATCATCATACAGGAAACTTAGTAGTAAGTAATAAAATTTATTTCCAAAATAACATTTTAATGCTGCAAAACATATCATATTATGTGACCTAAGACCAAAATTACTTTGCATCGCCTATTATAATAGTAGTACAAAGTAAGTACAAAGATGTTATTGAATTACTAGCAGCCGGCCGAGCGGTTGCACCCACTGCTACCCAAACCGGGTAGCTTGGGTATAAGATATTATCCGCATGTATTATTTAAATCACTCTATGTTATTAAAACAACTGCCTCAAAATGTATTGCAAGGTTTAGTTTAGAAGGAGTTAGTGGTGTTCATGACAGACTGACATAGAAATGCGAAGAGTGACTTTATAGTATGTATTTATTTATCTAACCTACTATTCTTTAATTTCAGGCTTGACAACATTGAAGTTCACCATTGACCAGCAAAGATTGTTGAGACCTATTGAAAATATAATGGATGCCATCCCTTCATCCCAAGGTAATTTTTTTGGTTTACATTAGAGTTCAATTTAAGGGCTCTTCTCCAGCAGTTTGCCACAGCAACTTAAAGAGTTAAAATATTAAAAAAGGAAGAAAATGATTCTATGGTGGATGTATGCAGCAGTACCTGTTTTACTATTTTTTCTTGTCATCTATGTCAATGTATTGTATAGTTACAATATATTTTTAAATAAGTATAAGCAATGAATTTGTAACGTTATACATACACACGCTTTTATCCCTTGGGGGTAGGCAGAGCTTTAACGGCCGTAACAATACGGTCGCTATCGCCACATCCGACAAATATTTGAGGGCTGTTAAAAAAAAAAAAGTATCACTATAGTGACAGGTTGCCAGCCTGTCGCCCAAAATTGCAATACACATAATACACTTTAGTCCCTTAGTCGCTTCTAACGACACCCGCGGGAAGGAAATAGGGTGATGCTATTCTAAGCCGGCATCACACGGCACTTGTTATGTGATAAATAAAAAATTATCAAATTTTAATTGCAGTACCAGGAACTTTGTATGATGTTGACGTGGATGAGCAACATAGATATCAGAGATCCATTGAAGATATTAAATCGGCAGAATCTTCATCAAAAGGTAATTTACCTGGCTAATGTTCTGAAGTTGTTTAAATGCAAGATTTAAAAAGATACTTTTGTGGACTGTTCATGCACTGCTATATCAATGTTATGAGGCAATGGTTGGGATTCTATTCCTATCTATTTGATATGAAACCATAATCTATTCTAATCTTGCAGCTGAACCAGTGACTATTTGCGATGTGGCTTTGCAATGTGATCCTCAAATTGCTAAGGACAATATTCTAACTAAAACAAATCTTGGTAAGTCTTTTTCATTAATACAGTATGTACTAGGCACAGAGTAGTAGGGCTTCTGAACAAGTGTGCATTTGGGAAGTGTATGTTAGTCCTCGCATATCTCAAAAAGTACTAGTCCATTTTCAGTGATTCTTTTTATATATAAGGTTTTATAGATAGACACAATTTTAGTGCACAGATATAAAATTCTGGCACCAGGGTTCATCGTCGGATCGTTGGACGACTCAGTGTCCCACACGAAAAAAAGAAGAAGAATTACAAAACAAAGTAAAGTGATGTTTTAAATATTTCTAAATTACTAGTTGTTTTAAATACTAAGTGCAATCTAATGTAAGGAAACATTAAGGATTTGTAAATAACAATTTAATAATTTATCATTACAGAAGAGATTGCATCTATGACACAACTCGCTGAAAGTACAACTGTTACAAAAGCTATAAAAGTATCTACTGGTAAGTAAAAAAAATTACATTTCAATACAAACATTTAACAGATAAAATAAGAAACTCAAAAGGACCCATTAAACTAATTCTTTATTGTCTGGTTGGAGCCATAGGCTCTCTAACTAACTATAACAACCACTACAGTCAACTGCAGAACATGGGCCTCCCCCTTTTAGGGGGGTATTTGCCATACTCACCACGCTTGGCTGGCAGATTGGCGAGCGCTGTGCACGATGTTGTAATCACAGGGAACGCTGCTGCCTATTTCCTGGATGAATTTATCCCTTAGTAGCTTCTTACGACACCCACGGGCAGAATTGGAATGTAATATAGTATGGTCCCTGACTTATGACAATGTATGGAAGGTGACAGAAATTAATTCAGCAAAATACCTGATGTATAGGATAGGGGGACCTTATCTATTTTAAAAGTGTTGTTAAATTTTAATAATTATTTATTGTCTGTCATTAATTACATTACAGAGTCGGCAACTAAGCCGGATCGTCTAGATACATCAGATCTACAACACCAAAAAACAGCTGGTAGTGGCACTGAAATGGAAAAAAAGGGTGGGTGAAGTTACCTTATTTCTAACTAGGTTTATCTGTGGTTGTGGCAGTTAATGTGTACACCACATAATAACGTTTTTTAGCACTTAGTCATGAGCATATAATTTACTAGCTTTCAATTAATTATGCGTATTATAAGAGATATATTTATTTAATTAATTGTGTCCTAAATATTGTTATTGCAGGGCGACGAGGTGGCCCGAAACTTGTTCTTAAGAAGTTACGGAAACGTGTGCTTGTTACTTCCGCTGAAGAGGAATTATACAATAAAGTGGTACGGCTTGGCGTCAAATTAAGTAAATGCCGAAGTAAAGCTAAAAAACAAGCCAAAAAAATTAAAGCATTGAAAAATATAACAAGTAACCCAAATTTCTTACAAACACTTGATAGCATGAAAAGCACAGCAAAAATCTTAACGATAATGCAGTTTCGAGAACATAAAAAAGGAGACAAAGGCCGACGGTTCACTTTAAAAGAAAAGATTCTTGCATTATCTATTATGAAACAGAGCCCAAAGGGATACAGATTTTTGAGAAAAATATTTATTCTACCATCGCCCCAGACTCTGCTAAGAGTATTAAGCATGGCAAATATAAGACCGGGAATAAATAAGAATACCATGGCACAAATAAAAAAAGCCACAGAAAAAATGTCAGTGCAAGATCGCCTCTGTATTGTTTTATTCGACGAGATGTCACTAAAACCAAATGTGACTTATAACGATAGAAAAGACAGAGTGACTGGTTTTGTAACAAATGGTGAAGACACAAAGCCTGAATTTGCTGACCACGCGCAAGTCTTTATGGTAAGAGGCTTGATGAAAAATTATAAACAACCGGTTGCATATACATTTTCACAAGCTGCTACAAAGGGCGCAGAACTTGCTATGCAACTGAAGACTGCGATCACTCACCTCCAAGCTGCTGGGCTTATCGTGGTGGCCACTGTATGCGACCAAGGTACAAATAATACGCAATGTATTAAACTCTTGTTGCAAGAAACGCGCGGGTATCTTTTGCGAAAAGGTGAAGAGCCAAAAGATAACATAATTTTGATCAACGACCAGGAAATAATTCCTTTGTATGATCCCCCGCATTTGATCAAATGTATTCGAAACAACTTGATTACGAAACATTTACAATATAAAGTTAATACAAGTAATCAAGTTAAAACAGCGAAATGGGCGCACATTGAAAAGTTTCATCAGGAAAACCCGGGGTACAAGGGTATCCGCTTAGTGCCCAAATTAACTGACGCGCACTGCATCCCCAGCAAAATTCCAAAGATGAAAGTAAAATACGCATCACAAGTTTTTAGTCAAACTGTGGGTTCTACAATGGGATATCTCGCAGGTGAATGTGTGCCTTAATGCTATTTTAGATAGGTAACTACTGTCATAAACACGTAGGAAAACTACGCCCCAGATATGACCTTATACATTCTATAAAACCTGGTGTCAGAACGTAGATAATAAAACTGAAAGTCTTGCTGACGCTTAGCGATTGCGAATCGCGAATCTTATTATCTGTCTGAGGACATAACTCAGTCTCATATAATCTAATATAATCAATATAAAAGAAAACTCACTTGAAACTCAATGTATTTTTGTTTTTACAGACAAGGGGATTCTACCATTGGAGTGCAAAGAAACAGCAGACGTATTGCTCTTCTTTGATGATCTTTTTGATTCTGTCAATGGGAGTTTTGAGAAAAATAAACATGCAAAACCGCTCCTGGGACCTGCGACCCCAACATCCTGCCACAAAAAAGTTTGGCAAGAAAGTAAAGCGGTATTAAGGGAAATGAAGTTTGTCAACCCCAAAAAAAATGCGATCGAGAATGTTCCAACATTGAAAAACTGGGTGTGGACGCTGGAAGGCATAGAGTTGTTATTAAATAAATTGAAAACTGATTACCAAATAACATCGGTTTGGTTGCGGCATTTAAACCAGGATCCAATCGAAAACTTCTTTGGGGCTATAAGAAGCCACGGATGCCGCAACGTAAATCCGACACCCGAGAAGTTTGAATCAGCGTTTACTACGTTATTAGTAAATAGCTTATCCAGCGTCCATGCCCCGGGAGCAAATTGTGAAGTGGATCCCTGCAATGCACTTCATGAAGTCATCATCACAGCCAAGGACTGCAATTATACTGATTGTAATCTACAAAATATCCCTGACATAACTATTACACCCCTTGAAGAAAAGAATGACCCACGTCAAATTGCAGGACTGCAATATGTTAGTGGGTACTTCGTGAAAAATGCAAGAAAGAAAGTTTTCAAGGGATGTAAAAAATGCAGGGATGATTTGATTTCTGAGAATGAACCCGAGTATCTCAGATACAGAGAATTTGCTAATAAAAAATGGCTTTGCAGTCCTAGCGATTCCCTTTTACGGTGCATATCAGAACTGCAGGATATAATTTACAACACAATTAAAGAAAATTTAGAAAAACCGAATTTGCGAGAGTTAATTAAAACTATGATTTTTATGTGTATAGATTTTAATTACATATCTTGCGAAAAACATAAAGATGATTTGATTGAATTTCTCAATAAGATATCCTGCAGATTTTTTATCTACAATTATTGTAAAGAAATTAATAAAATATTATGCAACAAGAGGGAATGTGATGATGACGAAGACAAATTTAAAATAAAAGCGAAAAAGATGTACATGAAATGTTTTAAAAGAAAGAAATAAAAATGAAACCAGAATAAACTTTTGTTTTAATTTTTAACAAACTGTTCAGCCGTTTTTTAAAGCCCAAGACTTAAAATATAATAGGAATATTTTAAATCTTGGGGCTTAAAGAACGGCTGAACAGTAAAAATCAATATTCAAAAATAAGCTCTTATAGTACTACAGTACAGTACTATACTATGGTCTATCGATACATATATTGTATAGGAATATAGTTCCTAACCTCGAGTTCAGAGAGCGCCACTTTCGCGTTTCCCATTTCGGTCATTGAGTGAGACCTCTATTACCCGTATTATAAAAAGTACTCTGTGACTGACTCTAACGCAATAGTCCAGGAGCCAGCGTGACTCTAGCTCGATCGCGGAGTGATATATCAATTAATTTGTTTGTGTGACAAGCTAAAGCTTGCCTTAAAAGGCGAGTGTAGCCGTGAAATGCCTCGACAGTGGCGCCACTGCACAAAAAAAGCTTTCTCGTCATACAAACAATCTATCAAAATGTCCGTTGCTAAAGTTTTTAGTATTATCTTTGAAACCTGCAAACTCGCAAAATATTCATTGTAATTAAAGTTACAGTTAAAGCTTAAAGACGCCCACTTTTGGTATTAATTGCCATAACTTTAATTACAGCTGATATTTAATTGAGTTTGTAGGTTGGTTCTAATTTTACATAAAGATAATAGGTACTAAAAAACTTGAACAACGGACATTCTGATAGATTGTTCGTATCTAAATAAATAAATAAATTTTATTTATTTTCTCACTAATAAGTACAAAAGTTATGTATGACACAATAAAATAATAATTATACACTATAATGAATTCTTATCTTGCCAATACAATTTGAACAGACTTGTGAGACTGGCGCCTAAACTAGGTTTCGAGCTGAAACCTGTATCATAGGCCACATGTAGGTCACTAGACATCTCTCTCTCCTTGGCAATGATTTTTCCCATGTTATGTTGGTATAGAGAAAATATTTTTTGTGAAATGGCGCCACTGTCGAGGCCGTTCGCGAGTACACTCGCCTTAAATAAGCGCTGCTGCAGTTGTAGAGGACTTGACTGTGGTGATTTGTAGAGCGATATTTTCGAGCAGTTGCTCAGGCTGACAAAATCGCTGGAGATAAGTAGGTCCTAATTTCAGAGGGTGAAAAATTATTTGTAGCTGCCACTTGTTCCAAGGAACATAGGTCCTTCTATACTTAGGCCATTTCATACAAAATTACTGGGTCAGTAATTTTTTATGGGCCAATATTTTTTTCCACGTTCGGAAAGATTTCTGTTTCATGGTTCGGTTTCCTTGATTGGTTTTCATTGTTAGAAAAGTCTTCTTATTTATTTTCCAACTATATTGTTAAGATATAAATTAAATAGGTATATACATACATACATCAGCCTATTGCATTTATTAATTAAATAGGTAGGTAACCTAAATGAATTCATAAAGGCATCGTCTATCAACTCTCGGTTCTCAGGATTTATCTTGGGATCTAATAATGATTTCTTCAGAGCGAGTTTTGATTTTACAGTTCAATAGGTTAGGTATATTATTTAACATTAACTTTTTTATTCGTACTCATCGTCATATCTTTTAATTTTTCATTTTACAACAACAAGTACTATATTGAAAACTTTTGATATTGCCGGTCAATATTTGCCTGTATAATAACGTTACTATGTTAATAACGGTTTATAGGTATAAATTATGGCAACGCTTAGACATGGACATCATGGGTTAACTCACTCGTGCGCTCTTAATGTCACATGTTTTCCATTGCTGCTTTTGTATGTAACAATCACAAACATACAAGAAGAACACTATAATTTGCAAGCGCTCGCACGAGTGGAGTTAAGCGCACGTTCTGTCAAATGAAAAGTTGAGGTTATGATAGAGAAGATTGTTTTCGGTTCGAAATATTATGAATTTCTTTTAAACGTTGCAAGTAAAACATTGCAAAATATTACTATATGAAGGAACAACTGTTTTCTGAACTTAAAGTACTTAGTTCAGCGAAAAAACATGACTAAACTGTTCAATACCCACCGCATTCTTTCATCGGTTTTATTCCGGTGTAAATACAGTACTGCGACTAAATCTGTAGCTTCAGTGCAACTGAACAACAAGGAGTACATAACGGATGACTACACAAACGTTACACCTAAAATTATATCGTATTTGAACAGAAACTTACACTTGCAAAACGACAACCCTTTATCATTTGTGCGGCAAAGAATCGTGAATTATTTTTATTCTAACTTCACTAAATGTGGCAACCCGGCGTTCAGCGTGTACGACAACTTGTCTCCTATCGTCTCGACTAAGCAGAATTTTGATGATTTGTTGATTCCGGCTGACCACCCAAGTAGAGCGAAGTCAGACTGTTACTATGTAAACAAGGATACTCTATTGAGGGCTCATATGACTGCGCACCAGAGCGAGCTGCTCAGGGTCGGGCTGGCTAACTTCCTTATGATTGGAGATGTCTATCGGAGAGATGAAATAGATTCTACACATTTTCCTGTATTCCATCAGGTTTGTAATTTAATTCAAACAATATTTATTATTTACCAAATTATTTGCTCCAATTTTTTAATATCGTTGAAATCACGTTCTTATCTTTCTATGTTTTTGTATTATTTATATTATATATAACTATTATTCTCCAGTAAGTCACATAAACCTACATCATACATAAAACTCTTCAATAAGTAAATCCTCTAACATTTGCTAAACCCCTTTGAAACAACTGCATATAATCAAATTTGACTCAGCTTATAGCAACATTATATGAAAGAAAGGGCCATGAAATTAATTTAAATAACTATTGTTTTCAGGTGGATGCAGTAAGGTCACAGTTAAAAGAAGAGCTGTTTGGTTCCAAATCAGATTTACAACTGTTTGAACCCTCATTTGACCCAGAGAACCCGCATGCATTTAAAAACACAATATCAGACCCAATGAAACAAAGAGTTCACACATTAGAAGCAGTGAAATTAATGGAAGCTCAATTGAAGAACCATCTTATCGGTCTCGTCAAATATTTATTCGGTAGTGACATAAAACATAGATGGGTTGAAGAATACTTCCCGTTCACCCACCCATCTTGGGAACTCGAAATATACTACGAAGGAAAATGGATGGAAGTCCTTGGATGTGGGATAGTACGGAATGAAATTCTAGTCAACGCTGGCCCTAATAACAGCATTGCATATGCCTTCGGTCTTGGTTTAGAAAGGCTGGCAATGGCACTGTATAAAATCCCAGACATACGGTTGATGTGGAGCACAGATTCGGGATTTCTTTCTCAGTTCCAAAATAAAGATTTAAATGACAGGATCACTTACAAACCAGTATCGCAGTATCCGCAGTGTGTAAATGATATTTCTTTCTGGTTGCCTCCTGATACTACAATAGACACATTTGTCAGCAATGATTTCTATGACCTAGTCAGGGATATTGGTGGAGATATTATTGAACAGGTAAGGTTGCATCAATCCACCAAATCAGTTAAATGAGGGTCTGGGTTCATTCCCCACAAGACACAAATGTTTGCGAAGTAAATTTTCAGATATTTGTGTTTGGTCTGGGTGTTATCTATGTATAATATGTGTTTATGTACCAAAAAGAGTAGATTATATAAATAAATATTAATATCAGGTATCTAGTTCCTATAGTAGGTACAAGCTTTGCTTAGTTTGGAATTGAATTGAACTGTGTGAATTGTCCAAGACATGTATTATTATTTACATAACTAAATCAGCTGGTCATTCCAGCTATTTATTATAAGTTTTGGAGGCTATAAATAACTGAATCAGAATAAATAAATAACGATTCTAATAAGTTTCTTTGTAACTGTTTGTTCTTTACAGACCAAATTAATTTATCATCTTATCTATTCAACTTCCAGGTAAAACTGAAGGACAAATTCATCCACCCCAAGTCGAAAAAACACAGCCTATGTTTCAGCATAGTCTACCGCCACTTGGAGAGAACCTTGAAGCAGGAAGAGGTCAATCAGGTGCATAAGAAGATTGAGGATGCGGTTGCGGAGGCTTTTAGAGTTGCTATCAGATAGTGAGATTGTTTATTATAGTAGGTAATTAAAATATTTATTGGTTTATAATGCATTTTTCTTTTTATCACACACACACACATATCACGCCTATTATCCCTTGCAGGGTAGACAGAGCGTAAACGGCCGTTATAGTAGGTAATTAAAATATTTATTGGTTTTTAATGCATTTCCCTTTTAATCACACACACACACATATCACGCCTATTATCCCTTGCAGGGTAGACAGAGCCTAAACGGCCGCAAAAACGGACATTTACGCCACATTAAAATAAATTTGAGGGTCATTCAGATTTGTATCGCTATAGTGACAGGTTGTCAGCATATCGCCTAAAATTGCAATACACACCCTCACGTCTCTCAGTCGCCTCTTATTCATATTCATATTCATCTTTATTGGTATCTTTTAAAATACAAGTCACACAAAATATTGGTAAAATTACACTAACTAACTTACGACTCCCACGGGAAAGAAATGGGGTCATGCTATTCTAATCAAAGGTTTAAATTTACTTTTGGAATTGAAGAACTGCACTGAAAGTACCTAGGTATGTAAAGGTGCTATTCCGAGCATCGCGATCGATCGCGGCCGCGCGCGGCCCACGACAGTCGTCAGCCGCGGCGACAATAGTCGGAGTATGAGAGTGTATGGTACCGCATCCGAGCTCAGCGATAGACGCGCGCGTCACTCTCATACTCTGACTCTCCGACTATTGTCGCCGCGGCTGACGACTGTCGTGGGCCGCGCGCGGCCGCGATCGATCGCGATGCTCGGAATAGCACCTTAAGCGCTAACGCTGTGTCGACGCGCGGTTTGACATTTTAAGATGGCGGGTCGTGCTCGTGCCTATGTAGTAGCTATTACATTCAGCTGTAAATACGGCAAGATGTCGTCTATCTATCCCAGTGTTACCGAATTCGGTAGATCTACCGGTTTGGACTCTGATCTATTTATTTATTTTATTTTATTCGGTAAATACAACAGGTAACAATCAAAATTGTCTATTGCGGATACAAAAATTGTTTAGAACTAGACTGATACCCTAAACGCATTTACACAGCTTGATTAGCATATTATTACAGTGAACAATTAAAAAAGTCGTACCTGCAGGGTAGGTACTGAAAACTTTTTACCTACTAAACAGAACAAAAGAAAAAAATATTCTAACTTACCTACTCATTTCAGAGTGTTTAAAACAGCTTTTTTAAATCTACCGATGAAGTACCGAATTACGCATATAATCAACCGATTTATCCATTTTTATTCTGCAATCCTATAAATTAGGTACCGAATTTTCATCTTTCGTTTTTTCTTCTTCTGTCTGGGAGACACCGAGCTCACCGAGTTGAAGAAAGATCCTATAAACCATGGTGTTAGTTTCTTTCAGATGCTCACTAGGTAACTCGTAGGCCTCTGACATGGTTGTTAGACATCGCCACCTAAGTAATCTCAGAGAGCAACCGGGAACGACGACTTAACGTGTCCTCCGAAACAAATTTAGGGCAGAATAGGAATCTACCTCTTCTACCGATATTTTTATTTTTGTGCTGCTCTTGTATTTTTCCAAAACTAGTACGCGCGACACTGCGTTGGCGTTAAGAGATAAAATTATTTTCAAACGTTGGTGAAGCGCAGAATATTTATTATTAACTTAAGGGCGGGGCACACCGGCTCCGTATCCGTTCCGTATCCAGCTCTCGTCCGTAGTCACGCACGAACTGATGAAGTTGTAATGATACGTTAGTATCTCTATATAGTTTGTGTTGTAATGTATAGGATCGTATGAGATACGGCACACCCGGCACACCGCTTGCGTTGCGTATCCGTTCCGTGCTGCACGCAAGCGGTGTGCCGTATCTCATACAGTCCCATACATTACAACGTCATCAGTTCGTGCGTGACTACGGACGAGAGCTGGATACGGAGCCGGTGTGCCCCGCCCTTAAATAGTAATTATTAAAATGTTATTATTAAAAATATTTTTTTTAACTTTTTTTTTTATATTTTTGCGTTGCTTTTGTATTTTGCCAAAACTAGCGCGCGCGACACTGCGTTGGCGCTAAGAGAAGAATTTATTTTCAAACGTTGGTGAAGCGCAGTATATTTATTATTAAACTAAATAGTAATTTAAATTTTATCAAAAAAGTAAAAAATTGAACTGAAAAGTATAACAAGTTTATTTAAAAAATTTAAAACCCTCTCACATATTAATTAATATGATGAGCTCGCTTGACTTGTCCAGTTTTTAAGTGAATTGACGAGCTAACTTCGCTTGTATATTGTATGCTTTGAAACGCTTCGCTCGCAACACATATTGATAGATATCTACTGCTTAAATGTGAAACTACGAGTGACTTACAGGAGTTTTCAAATTAAACGCCAGATTTATATATAAAACAGTTGTATATTATGTGGTAGTATGACATCATCATCAATATAATATGGTGTGTATACAATGACGTCTGCGGAAGGTTTAGTTGTCGTCTTCGTCATCGGAGGCGCCATTCTGCGCGGGCTCCTCCACGGCCGTCGCGTCGCCCATGCCTGCAAACAGAGTTAATAAATAAATAAATGTGCAATGTTTACAAACAATCAATAATATTAAAATTATAAAGACAAATGTGGGTAGCAGAACATCTCGTTACCCGCCGCCTAGATGACAACTCGCTGGGACGTCAGTATTGAAACGTCGGGACACAGGTAAATTACTAATATTTACCTAAATACTATCGCGATAGACCCGGTCTAATACTTAAAATGAGTGAAAGTGATCGCGAGTGCTTGAAAAGTTATAGAGTTAATAAAATTAGATTTCGAAACTGTTGTTATCTTTTGACCCATGTTTTAGACAGTTTTTTGACGTTTTGCATTTATGACGTTTTACTTTAACGTTCCAGGACCGGTATATGTTTTGGGAAAGTATTCATTTTAGGGAGATTTAAGGACTACAAAATTTTGGTAAAGTGGTAATTTTGGGAAGTAGATATTTCGGGAAAGTAGACTCAATGTGCCTAAAAGATCAAAACAATATGTTTTAGACTTGTTTTATGTTCCGCCCATAAACTAAGTTCTCTTCTACCAATTTTTACTGCCGTTATACTCTTCTCGCCGCAATATGAGTAAGCAAGATAGTAACACATTCAATTTTCGTTAGTGTTGCCGTTATTGAGGCCGTACGCGGTATCGCGGGATCCGCGCGGCGGTCTGACATCGCCGCCATTATTACTCGTCCAAATTTAGAAGGCGCATAGTGCCTAGGTAGTTGTAATATGGCAAGTGTCGTCGTGTTCGTACGGGTTATATTATGTCGCGGGTTGCTGAAGCCGCGGCGCGGGTGACCGCAGGCCGCGTCACGGGGCGCCAATCTTGTGTTTTGTCAAATCTGGCCCGCGCGGGCCGTCCCGCGCGTGAAACCGCGTGAGCGAGCGTACGGCCTT
Source organism: Tuta absoluta (assembly GCA_027580185.1). Lineage (NCBI taxonomy): Eukaryota > Metazoa > Arthropoda > Insecta > Lepidoptera > Gelechiidae > Tuta > Tuta absoluta. The sequence goes on from JAQAHW010000032.1 coordinate 2,232,840, forward strand.
CCTCGCGCACTAAAAGCCGACAATCGCGGGAGCACGGGAAGTGGCAGCGGCATGACGAGTAGCAGCGCGAGTAACCTGTTTACACATTCACGCTGCCCACTGTTTGAAAACTTGCAAAATTTTCGAGTGCGGGCAGGATTTGAACCTGCGACTTTCGCATTACTAGTGGCGACGCCTCTTCCATCTGGGCTACCGCAGCTCACTCCTGGCCCGCCAATTTTAAGTGTATTTTAATTCAACCAAAGGGCCTCCAAGGTTTCGGGAAAAGAAGAATCAGTGCTGTCAAATGTATTCCAAGGGCTCGACTATTAGAGGTGATCCCAGGGGACGTGTACCTTGGTCCTGATGTAGCCTATTAGCAAGTAAGTCGTGTAAACCTACATCATGAGTGATACTCGTTCGTTTAATAATAAAATTACCTTGGTCTTCGTCCTCCTCGGCGGAGTCCCCAGCCACCTCCGCGTTCTCAGCCTCCGCGCGCTCCATCTGCCGCGCCAGCTCCGCCTCGTCGGTCGCAGTCACTACCTTCGGCTGTTAAATAAACATATATATTTTTAAAGTCGTGACGTGTCGTTGTAAATTTTGAATTTTAATTTCAAATAGTTTTGTATAAAATTAATGCTTTTCAAAATGAAATACTATTCAATTAGAGTCCCTTAGTCGCTTCTAAGGAGACGTAAGGGACGACTAAGGGACTCTAGGGTGTGTATTGCTTTTTAGGCGATGGGCTGACAACCTGTCACCATGAATTTTCCGAATGCCATCTCTTGCATGTAGACAACCAATTATCTTACCGCCATCTGTACATTGAATACTCCTCCGGCAGTGGTAATAGTCTCCTTGATCTTGTCTATGGCATCCTGCAAAGCTTTCAGACCATCCGTCTTCTCCGGAGTTGAGGTGGTCATTACTGTAATGTTAGATTATAACAATGACCTCAATGACATATGGTGGAAATCCCAAAATCCATGAATATAATTTATATATATTCGATGTAAAGAGAAATGATAGTTAAATATAGTAACATTCCAGACATCAACTTCAAAATCATAACATTCAACAAAATAGACTTGATTGCAGTCATCCATCACATACAACAATGGCCTCAATTTGGGCAGTAAATTCTCTAAATTTACTTTATATTGCGTTGTTACCTTTCATCAAATATGTTTAGAAAAGGATAAGAGATATTGTCCTGTAATTTTTGTCGCCAATGCCCCCATTCAGGATGTAATTTCTCTAAACGTACCTTTAATTGGCACTGTCTCGTTCGCGCTGTTCGTCGCCATTGTTTTCATCGTCGCCTTATTTTGACAGATTTTGCATCAAATTATAACATATGACATGACTAAGATATCTCCTATCCTTTTCTAAACCTATTTGACGGTAAGTGGCAGCACTAATTTAGGGAAAGTTAAGACTTTACGTCCTAAATTGAGGCCAGTGTTTTCCTTTTCATTGTCGCCTAATTAGATAACGCGTATTTTACGTCAAATTATAAGACGTCATGACTTAGATATCTACTATTATTTTCTAAACCTATTTGACAGAAAGTGACAATGCTAATTTAAGGTAAGTTTAAAGAATTGATATCCTGAATAAAGGCCAACATTTACTTTATTAGCAGTAATTAAGTTGTGACCTCTAACAAAATACACTTAGTTGAATTGAAAGTCATGACATCTTGATGACTGTGGCAGGCCTAGGGTTAAATACTTACCATATAAAGGTGGTGCGATAAGATTGATCTTGATGGGCAAGTCCACGGTAGACAGTGCAAGACCAGCTTTCAATGCAGCCCGGACGGCATCAATGCCCTCGTAACCGTAGCAAGCACACTCAATATCCGCTCGGATCTTGACAGCTTGGGATGTGAGTTTCCTCTTGATGTTGGCTAAGAGGACCTCCTTAGTGTTTTCATCTAAGCCACACTCGTTTAGTACTGATGGGTCACTGTAAGTGAAAATAATTATTTTTTTAAGTGAATAACTGTAAAAATGAATTATAAAAGGAAAAAACTTTTTTGTATGTGTTCAAATCAATTAGTTGGAGTGAGGATAACAGGAGCAGCAATTACTTAATAGAGCTGCTGTTACACATGACAACATCTTTTACCCATGGGAAAACAGAAAAGTGTTAAGGCGAGTGAACTTGTGAACGGCCTTGACAGTGGTGCCACTTCACAAAAAAAATACTTTCTCTTTATACAAACAATCTATCAGAATATACGTTGCCCAAGTTTTTAGTATTATCCTTAAGTAATATTAGAACCTACAAACTCGAAATATTCACTGTGATTAAAGTTATGGCAATTAATACCTAAAGTGGCCATTTTTAGGCACTTTTTTCCATAACTTTAATGCAGAATTGCAGCAAATATTTCATTGAATTTGCAGGTTCTAATTTTACTTGAGGATAAACTACTAAAAACTTGGGCATCGGACATGCTGATAGATTGTTTGTATAAACAGAAAACTTTTTTTGTGAAGTCACCACACCACTATTGAGGTCGTTGATGGCTACACTCGCCTAAAAAAGTACAGCAAAGTAGTGTGAAGCCATACTTGTAAAAAAATAACTTTGTTGCTATACTCACATGGCAGCCTGTTTAAAGAAGTCATAAGCGGAGGCTTTCTTCTTGTATTTCTCCTCGAAAAGCCACGCAGTTTTCTTGTACAGGTCTTCAAGCTGTTCAGAGTTCTCGTAGTGCAGCAGTTCAGCGACGTGCCTCAGGATTGAGTTCACAGCTTTGGCTTTTGCGTACCGTTCAGTACATTTGTCTATATCCTCTGCTGATACACGACGCTTGGATAAATCTATGTAACCTGGGGAATTGATACTTTAATTTAGAGACTGCAACCTTTATTTTATGAAACAATTTTCTACTGCGGGCAGAATATGAAAATTTAAAGTTTTCTAAAAACTAACTACTAAACAAGGTAAGAGTTTTAAAGTTTGGTAGGCTGAGATCTATCTTATGTTCTTATATTTGAGAAACTATTAGAACATAAGATAGATCTGTAGAGAATAAATCAATAAAACATTGATAATGAGGTAATTAACTGATTAATAGTACATCTACTAATAATTCAACTGCAACATATGAGTATATTCAAGTTATAGAAGGTGTTATTCTATGTTGTGTGCTCCACATTCTGAGACAGTTACCCTTGCGGTACAAATTCAATTTACGAAACCAGCAATGGCTCCTACGACTCTAAACTGTAGGTGTTATATGTTCTATTTTATATCATAACTTGCATTATTATCAAAGAGTAAATAACACAACAGGATTAAACCAAGTTTGTTTTTCTTTCTATTAAAGAACACAATAAATCACCTTTCTCTTTATCCACTCTGATGACGACCACGGGCTCTGTCTTGCCCACTCTGATCAATTTGTTGATTGACCTGATACGCCTTCTGGACAACTCCGACAACAAAATCATGCCCTCAATGTTGTTGTACTCGAGCAAGTGGACGTAGGCGCCCATCTCGGCGATGGAACGAACGTTAACCATCACTACATCTTCCACTTCAGGATATTTCTCCTGGTAAAACCGACACGACAACGGCATCTGAAAAATTCACACATAACCTAAAAGTTTCACAGAAATGTAGTAGATCACTTCAGTTTACGAGGGAATAATGAAGATACTGTACCTTGTGTGAGCGTTTTGAGTTCAATTGTTATAAATAATTTGTAATATTGAAAATAATGACGAAATACTGCACTCGTTCACGTTGACCGTCGACAACTTTTACACTCCAGTTTACGCATTACATTGCATTATGAAGGCTTGGTATTCAATTCCTTGAAAGAAATAACTGCTTGAAACAAAACGTAATCAGTGTTGCCATTATCAAAATAACACAGAATTTCTTGAAAATAACGTTATCACTAGCGTTATCACCGACTAGCAATCAGCTGTTTACTGTCAGTCAACTAGTAACTCTGTGGTCAACTCAACGCTGAAATTGATTGCCTAACAACATAACGATATTGATAGATAACCTTATTTGTTTTAATTATGTTTAATTGTAACTAAAAACCCAATTATTTGCATCAGAAAAATTATCGTGTGAAAAGTATCCTTCGAGTGGCGAGTGAAAAGAGTAAAAATGTTCCGCAATAGACTCATAAATCTGGTGCAGTTAAGTGCGGTTGGGTGTACGGGTTACCTAGTTGGTAAATATAATCAAACAAACCCAAGATCTGATGAAGAGAGTTTGCTAGTCAATGGGAAGGTTATCAAGAGTCTTCCCGCCCTTCCTTTATTTGCTACCGTGTCAGCGGCAACCCCTTATACTGACAGTGGGAATACCAAAGATAGAGTAAGTTTATTTTGTTTGATATTGAAAATTACTTGTTCTTCTCTTGCTGATATTAGGCACTAAGTTGCTCAGATAGTTCTTAACCTGAAACCCTGACCATAGAAGTCAAAAGTCCTTTTGAGGGCCAAACCTACCTAAATAAAAGTATATATTATATAGTCAAGAAAATAACTTTTCATCTCCTAGGCAGTACAGTACAATACAGCAAAAATGTCGTAAAGTGCTGCACTTCATATATTGATAAACATTTATTATTTTACAGATATCACAAATAATGAAATTCGGCTTCCCAAGCTTAGACCAGGTGCGTTCCTATGATGACTTTGTCCTATCCTATGACCGTCGCAACCGTGTGCCTCACTGGGTTTTTGAACACATCACTAAAGACCATGTGGCCAAGAATGACAAGGTTGACCGGAGCAAATGTGATTTCAAACCTGATGAAAGTATACACCCATTTTTCAGGTTAGTGATATTTTATAGTTAGCTGTGTATTTAGTCAATAAATAAAAAACTTTTAGAATACTTTCCATGTTAGTAATACAATTTTCAAAGTCCTAGGCTTAAATCCTGCCTTCAGCAGAAAATTGAGCAAGTTTTCTAAAAAGAAACATTTTTTTTGTGTTTTAAAGACCAAAATAGTTAAACACAACTTACCTAAAATAAGTATTATATTTAGTTTTTGTTATTAATAAATTGTTTATTAATTTATCTTGCTATTTTTTCATTAGAATATTGATGAAACTAAATTTTAATTAAATGTTGTTATTTCCTGATTACAGATCTCATAACACAGATTACAAAGGATCAGGATTCGACCGGGGCCACATGGCAGCAGCTGGCAACCACCGGCTTGCCCAGAAACATGTTGAACAGACCTTCTTCCTCACTAATATGGCTCCGCAGGTTTATTTATTTATTTATTTATTATATTATTAAATTTTACAAAACATGCAATCATTACAGGTTAGACCCAAATCGATAGCATACAATAACTTAACATAACTTAAATAATCTATAACAATAATTCCAATATGTATTGTAAGTAATTATAAAGTATAATAATTTTTAACTAAATATGAACATAAATTACATTTGCAAATGTCAGAAAAAAGAAACCTCAACAATGTAATTAAAATATATCAATGTCATAAACAACATCATAGTTATTTGGTCAGATAACAAGCAACAGCCTGTGTCAGTTTGGCGAGAGAGCAATTAAATACGTCAATCCTAGTTGCAATTTCATTCAAAATACGGAGGGCTACAATTAAAGGAGCGAATTTTAATATATTTGTCCGACACCTAGGAAGTGCGAATGTTTCATTGCGAGGCGCTAATCTAAGCCGAGTATTGGGAATTTTCAGGGAAATGCACTCTAACAGTCTAGGGTTGAACAATTTACCACAGAATACTTTCCACACATATGTTACAAGATTCAATAGCCTCCTAACATCCAACCTATTGTATCCAGTCATTCCCAACACAAACAATGTGGGATACATTAGAGGATAAAACGGATAAGTGCCATACTGTCTGAAATAAATGTATCTTACGAATTTATTCTGCAGCTTTTCAAGCATTTCATTATATTTAGACTCATGAGGGTGCCACACCATTCCACTATATTCTAATCTGCTTCTTACCAAAGTACCTAATCTCTTCAAAGTAAGAGTGAACAGGCTTCTTCTGGGTGAGCTCGCTCCATCTTAGACTCTGTCTCTGTCCTATGACCTAGACTAGAGTCAAGAGCAAACCCATCATTAATAAAAAAAAAAAAAAAAAAAGTACTATAAAGAGCCTTTATCGTATCGATATTGTCAAAACTCTTTGCTTGGCGCAAAACAAACCCTAAAATTTGGAAGGATTTTTTACAAGTTGCTGTTATATGCTCTCGAAAATTTAAATCGTTTGTGATGTGGACACCCAAATCACGTACCGAGGCTACCCTATCCATGTTGGCCCCATCTATACAGTAATCATAGTGCATGGGCGATTTAGCACGTGTGTACGACATCAAATTATATTTTGATACATTAAAATGGAGCTTGTTCTGTCTACTCCATTCCACTACATTTTCGATGTCTCGCTGCAAACGTTCACTGTCTTCCCTATTTTTGACCGTTAAATATAATTTTAGATCATCCGCAAATAATAAACAATTCGCTTGCTGAATGACGTCCGGTAAATCATTAACCATCAGTATAAATTATTAAATTAGTAAAAAGGTGATCTAACATGTTGACTAGAGAAATAGAACCAAAATTCAAAGTTTTCCTATTTATGATTTTAGTTTTTAGTATGCTCTTATACCTTGCGGGCTAGACAAATTGTCTTGCAACATCAAATACTGCCTTTTTACCTTGAATCCTGGTTATTATTTAAGGCTTATCCCAGAAATTGTATATCAATTCAGGGAAGAAGAGGGGTGATGCTATTTTAACCTGACATCATATGGTTTTTCTAATTTAGTATTAATAATTTCCAGGTAGGACAAGGCTTCAACCGAGACGCGTGGAATTCACTAGAGAAGCATGTCAGAAAACTGACAAAAGTTTATGACAATGTGTACATCTGTACTGGACCACTCTACTTGCCCAGGTAACAGATAATGTTGCTGCTTTATAAGAAAGAGATATTCTCAGGTTGAACTTAATTACTAAAATTATTTTTACATTTTGAAATAAATTGCCCAATCACTGTCTGCTTTAACCCCAAGTTTTACCTTGCATCATCAACTACCTATACAGGGTTAATTTTTATTCACCCCGGAAATTTTACAGGGCGATTCTTCTCATGATTCTGAACAACTATTATTATGGGGTCAACTGCGAAATCACGAAAAAAAAACTAGCTGTTCCATACATTTTGTTCGAGTAGGTATGAATTTTTCTATGGAGCAGCTGTTTTAATTTTCGATTTCGCAGGTGACCCCATAATAAAAGTTGTCCAGAATCATGAGTAGAATCACCCTGTGAAATTTCCGGGGTGAATAAAAAATAACCCTTATCTATTGTTACTATTCTATATTCTTTAGTCCTTTCCTTTCTAACTAAGTCCTACTGCAAATAATGCTCACCATAGTTATGATGACATGATATAATATTAAAGTAGACAGTCTAATCTAACCTTTATTTTATGCACTACTTTCTTCGTCTCTTTGATTTCTCCTCAACCCAAAAGTTGTCTGGTAGAGACCTCAAATCGCCTTTGCAAATTTTTATTTTAAGTTTTCCTTTTATGTACTTGTGTTTTGAATGTGCCATAAAGTATTTTTACTTATTTACATGATAATTTCTCTTCATTTGATGGGAATAACTGATATATTTGGCTAATAATTATGGATTTTGCTATTAAGACATAAATTTTTATTGAATAGAATCACAAGCCTGACACAATCTACAACGCCCTCTTACAAGGGTTCGTGTACTATGACTTATGTAATACTTATTTTAAGACCTTTTTAATGTATGTACATCAATGCATAGTAAATGAAATTAAGAAAAATGTATTCGTTACCATTTATAGACGAGAAGCGGACGGCAAATGTTACGTAAGATACCAAGTGTTGGGCGCCAACAGCGTCGCAGTGCCGACACACTTCTACAAAGTAGTTGTTGGTGAATCCGCTGATGGGACCTTGGACATGGAGGCCTATGTCATGCCCAACCAGAAAATACCTGACGAAACACCCGTGTCGTCGTTCATGGTAAGCATAAATACGCACTTTATTTTTATGTCCCTGTGGCAAACCCCTTTGCCGGAAATGGTCCAATATTGACCTTATTCAGTCAGTAAATTCTCTTCACTTACCTTAAATTAAACAAGATGGAAGATATCCTAGTCATATCAGTTCTTATCATTTGACGCAAAAAACGTGTTATCTGTCAAAATAAGGCGATTGCCATTTTTAAACATAACAGGACTAAAATGTCTCCTATTATTTTCTAAACCTATTTGTCAGAAAATGACAGCGCTAATTTAAGGTAAGTTAGTATAATTTGTTTCCCGAATTGAGGCTTTTATCGCCCTAAATTGCTAACTAAAACTCTTTTATCGTGTGGGACACCGGGTCGTTTATCGACCCGATGAACCCTGGTGTCTGAGTTTTTTAGGCTCCCACTAATGCTAGTAAGCTTTGACATTGCTGTGGTTCAATTCGACCGCCGTGTAAGTTATAGTAGACAGCAACCGAGACGGACGGCTTGACGTGCCCTCAGAAGCACGGAACCATCTGCCTTGCGGACAACCAGTGTCCTATCCTACAATATCATTTAGGTTATTATAGATATAGATTATTGCACTATCATCAAATGTATAGAACTGTTTTCGATGTATTTTAATTGTATATTTTAGTACGAAAAGTGTAATTGCCCCCTGAAGATGCTTATTTAAGCGAAACCGGTTGGGACGAAAATAAAAAATAAGTGAAACGAGTACAAGTGTTTGAATCAAAATCACTACAATATCAAACTACAGGCTAAAATTTTACTGATGAAATTCGATGTTCATTGCGTAGTAGTAGTAGCCATTCATTACGATACCAAAAATATTTACTACACGATATACCTACTAAGAATTTCACCTGTAGACTGGTAGTCTACAGGTGCACAAGTCCGATCCTGCATGGAGTATTGCAGTCACCTTTGGGATGGCTCAGTCAAATACCAACTTCCCGCTCTTGACTCGGTGGAACGCAGGGCCAAGAGGCTCATAGGCGACATAAAACTGGTGGACACCAAGCTACATAGCCTGGCACATCGCCGCAAGGTTGCCTGCTTGTCGGTTTTTTATAGATTGTACTTCGGAGAGTGTGCTCAAGAGCTTCACGACCTTGTTCCACCAGCTCCCTTCTACCATCGGACATCCAGACGCACCGCCGGATACGATCCGTACCTGGTAGCCATTTCACCAATTCGGACTAAGCGCTTCCAGTCATCATTTATAATGCGCACTGCTAAAGAGTGGAACTTACTACCTGCGTCTGTGTTTCCAAACGCATACAACCCTAATCTATTCAAAGTAAGAGTAAACAGGCTTCTTCTGGGTGAGCTCGCTCCATCTTAGACTCTGTCTCTGTCCTATGACCTAGACTAGAGTCAAGAGCAAACCCATCATTAATAAAAAAAAAAAAAACTGTAGTTTCATGACATAGGGCACAGGTGGTTCAATCCGCCATGTCCTACCTAACCAAAAAAGGAACAAATTCACAAAGGGAAAAATATCAACTTTTTCACGTTATCAATTATTTGTGTTTCCAGGTCCCTCCAGAGACCATAGAGAAGGCTGCCGGGCTGTTGTTCTTCGACAAAATACAAAGAACCAAACTAACCAGGATAAATGGACGAAAACTGTAAATCTAACCTCATTTTAAGTGTATTTAGTACAATTTTATGGCTATCGCTTACGCAACGTAACGGCGACGGAATTCGGTATACCGGATCATTTCTTTTAAAGTTTGTTCTGAAAATATAAGTAGGTTACTCTATTAAACCAATTTCATTATTCCAAAAAATTTCATGAAATAATATGATTTATTTATATTATTATTATTTTCTAACTTTTTTGCCTTTGCCTGCACAAATAACAAGTTAATCATAGACATGTAATTTTTTTCCTAACTATGACATGAAAAGCATTAAATCATACTCCGTTTAAGAGGCGTCATACTCTAGAGTAAGGATATTTTATTAACCTATTAAGTATACACTTTCTTATTAACCTATTATGTAGATACATGATATTGTAAAAAAAGTAAAATTCATCATACTGCCGAGAACCGACACCGGGAATCGAATCCGGGACCTCCGAATACGTTACCTTACGTATACTATAACTCTTAGATATAATTTGATTATTTGTTGTTGACTATGAATGAATTATGATATGTAAATATGATTAAATAATGAATTTTATGTCTCTTCTCTTTTCGTGTGGGACACCGAGTAGTCCAACGACCCGATGAACCCTGGTGCTAGAGTGATAATACAATATTGTTTCTGTTTTTAGTGTAAATCGCAAGTCCAAGAATTTATATTTGGATGAGTATGACACGAAAGTTATTACGAGAAAATTGTTCGACTCATTCTTTCGCTTTAAATTTATCAGATAAATATGAAGAAGAAAAGTTTTGAGGTGATTTTAATTACCTACTACATAGTATTGTGATCGGTAGATAGTTTTTGAATGAGATTATATGAGAAATAATTAAACTCTTCTAGTCAACTGAACGTACATTTTTCTTTAGGAAAGTTGTTCCATAACAAATCCTTCATTTTCAGTTATAATCATTAGAAAAATGTCACCTCATAACAAGAAAGAAAGAAATATAAAATTACTATCGCAATGTGTTTTCACATGAATTTTATATAAGAATAAGGTAGATTTAGTGGATGCCGTCTTAGAATAGCATCACCCCAATTCCATACGTGGGTGTCGTAAAAGCGATTATGAGATAAATTTATCCATCCAGGGATGCAACATTTGCACTGCGCCTGCCAATCCCCTTGCCAAGCGTGGTGAGCATGGCAATACCCCCCCCCCCCCACAAGGGGGAGGCCCATGTCCAGCTGTGGACAGTTGTGGCTGTTAATGTAGTAGATAGTGCCAAAATCGTAAGATTTCTCTAACTTTAGTACACTGATAGGAAACCATAAAATCAAAAACAGAAGTTAAATTAATATCACAACAACCTTTATTCTTAAACATAACACAAGTGACACAAATAAAACTAATAATTCTTCAATTCACCTACACTAAATATGATAAATCAAAACTATCAAACATCACAGAAAATCCAGTTTTCACAGGTACATATAAAGTACCAATTCAAGTTTTTTCTGTGATATTATGATACAGATTGGAATTGCTACTTATCTAGATCATTTTAATATAGGTTTACTTACATCTCATCTAGTTTTACAAATATACACATAGTACAAGCAATCACATTGCTTTACCTAAACTATAAAATATTATGTAAGTAATCATGGTCACATCTTAAAAAGGTGTCTTAAATAGGCTTGGTGCTGCCTAATTTATAACTCGATGATATAGTAATTAATCGAAAATCCGCTACTGTCAGATTGTTAATAATTGTTCGATGTAGATACAGATAGCGGATGTCTCTATCTGTTACTGCATCTGTACTTCGATTTGACAGAAGTAGTTTTTCGATAAATAACGTTTTCCATAAGTTTTTAGGTGATGAGGGCAGCACCTACCCTATGTAAGCTTCGAAAATGTTCTCAAATGACGACAGAGTAGTATTTCATTACAATAACACCTTGTATGAAAAAACAATCGATACTAACATCTCATACAATCAGTAAGATAAGAATATACAGGATGTTAATATATGGCGTAAAGTTACATGCCGTGTAATTAACCTGGCCAGCCCCGAGGCAGTGCCCTTATTTATAATATTTCTTTATTCCACCCGAGCCGGTTTTCTATCGGAACAATAGAAAATTGTTATAAAAATAAGAAAATTGTGTAAAATAACTATGACGGATCATGACCTCATGTGATTTATTAATTTTATACTTACTTTAATTGCACATGGTACAAAAGGCGGGCCTAATGCCACGCGGCATTCTCTGCCGGCCAACCAGTGATACACTATCCTACATCGAATAAAGTAATTTTATTTTCATAAGCAGCATATATTTTAAAGGGTGAACCTGCCCATGAATCTGAACAACTTTTCCAAGGAACAGAGGTAAAAAAGTGAAACAAAAATTTGTCACCCCATACAAAATGATACAACCGACCCAATTTGTATGGGAGGTACAATTCATTTTTCATATTTTGTTCCTTGCGGAAAGTTGTTCAGTTTTATTTCACACCTTCAAATAGTTGCAGCTAATATTTTTACATCCTAAAATTACAACTAAAACAGGTCAATCTCAAAGCACACAAAATCAAAGAACAGAGTAAATTATAATATTTTCTTGAGTTTGCACAACTATTACTCATCGTCATCACAATAAAACAATTTTAAACGGATTTAAGTAGTGTTTATTTTAGATTTTACAATTCCAACGTTTCGAACTCTTTACAGAGCCTGTGGTCTTGTGTAGAACCCGGACGTTACGCTAGGCAATTAAGAAATAGATGGCGGTAGAACAAAAATAATTTATATTCTAAATAATGACGTCTAACACCTTAGTCATCCGCGACCACGGGCTCTGTAAAGAGCTCGAAACGTAGGAATTGTAAAATCCAAAATAAACACAACTTAAATCCGTTTTAAATTGTTTTATTGTGATGAGTAAATTATTTTTCAGTTCACAGCCTTTAAAAATTAACCATTTGCACCATTGCTTACAAAACAGTGACTCAAGTAGTAGGTACTATTAGCAGCATACCAACCTTCTAAGGTGGAAAGTTTTTCATACACACCATAAACTGAATTCAATGAACTAATACGTGAGATACAGAGCAATATTTTTTAAAAAGCGTATGTGAAATGACGAAAAACTACATAATATGGTTAAAAGATAAGGAGTAATTCGTCCACAATAAAATTAAACATTTTTTTGCAGCAGTGGCTCCATCTATTGGCGTAAAATGAAGAATCGGTTTTCGCAGGGTAATCTTATCGTTTGAAATTTATCTTTATTATTTTATGATATATAAACCCAGGACCTGCCATCGAGTATTTTATAAGATTCTTGTCTCTATCAATATATACGCGGTTTCCGTTGATGTGCAGCTGATAGTAGGAACTTCATGTGAATATGCTGAGGTAGATGAAAGTCTCATAAAAATTCGTACAAGTTTGAAAAGCAAGCAGTAATATTAAATGTGCTTAGCTTAATATACTGAACTGAAAAAAAATGGACTCGATTCCAAAGAAATGTCTAAAAACCCGTACAAAAAAATTGTGTTCTCACCATTAAGTCTCACTTTAATTAGATATTATTGAGATGTTCTTTTACCAACCGTCTCATAATGTAAGAAAATAAATAATAACAACAAAATTATCAGAGACAGGTACAAAAATATGTAATATTTTTAACTACGTGCATACATACATATATCACACCTATATGCCTTGCGGGGTAAGCAGAACGCATATGGGCGATTATTGGTGCGAATTTGTGAGGCATCGGTCTCATGTGTGTCTTACGACAACTCGGTATGAGTTTCATACTCCACGATAAGCTTTTTGTACCCGAGCGGGACAATCGCTAAATTTCATGAAGTTTTGTTCACTTTAGGTAACATTTCGGTCATTTACAGGTCATCGCTTAAACCACTTAACCTGCATGACCTGCATCTGTCAAGATTTGAAAATACATTTGCCTACATACTTTATTTTCTTTGCATTCCAAATTATTTCAACAAAATTACGATTTTTAAATACTGTCGTCAGTTTAAACAGTTCAAACCCCTAAAATGCAGTCTTCTTCTTGTGATTCTTCTTGTTCCATGTACGCCAAAAATTGTGATTCTTCTATTTCCATATCGTCTGAATTCATATTATCATCTACATCTTCTTCTGGTTCATCTGTTGTAGATTCTTGTACAACTGGCGCCAATGGTTCAGTATGGACCAAAGTTGGTTTTGGTGGTCCAATTGGTACAGGCAAATCTGTTGTAGCTTCTGGGAGAACTGGCGTAAGCTTTACAATTGGTACCGACGGATCTGTAGTAGGCTGTATCTCAATTTGCTTAGGTGGGCTGATTGATACCGCCTTTAGAACAGCTGGCTTCGGAGCTATAGGAACCGGCTTTCGACCAAACAAGGGTTGTAAGTGTACTGTACGTTTCCTGGTTGGTTTAGGAACAATACAGATTGGACTTACTACAGATGCAAGTGCAACTGGTTTTGGAGCGATGGCGACTGGTAATTTTATCGTATCGGGTTCTCTGAGCTGACTTACGGCATTATCTTTCGGGTCACTTATTTGATCAGCAGCTGAAATTTTTTCCAGATCACTTTGGTTTTTATCTCTAAGCCGCATAAACTTTTTGGCAAGAGGCTCCTCGTCCGAAGAGTCATCTGAAGATTCAATGACACGTCTTGCAACGATGTGAGGTTCACTACTTTTACGCGTTGTTGGAACTTCAACATCAGAATCTGACGAATCTACGAGATACTCCTCTTCCATCGGCGCATCTGAATCTACCAAATTAATTCTGGCATCTACTTTTAGTAAGCTTTGCTTTCGTTGCTGTTTTTTTATCTGAGATTGCATTGCGTCAAAGGGTAGGTATAGTAATTGGTGATTCCTTTTCAGTATAATTGGTTTCTGAGATTCTCCTTTTACTATTTTAACAGGTTCTACATTATCTTTTTTTGGAAATAATTTTATAGGTTTGACATTACCGTCTTTGGTAATATTATTAGGAATTTCGGAATCGTCAGTCAAATCTATTACTCCTTTTGCCGTCACAGGGGCGCGTACAAGACGCGAGGTATTCACGGAAGCTTTAACATTTTTCTTGATACATACATTGATAGGAGCAATCACTCCAGTATTAAGATCTAGTTTATAGAACAAGCCATTGTGATCGCAAGCATATTTGAGCTCAGAAAGTGAAGTGATGGGCGAGAGTTCAGGCAAATTAATAGTGCTACTAGTTCCTACAAGATCACTGGTGGAAACCACCTTTACAGCAGGGTCCGCAATACTATCACCGGCAAGATCAACAATATTAGTAACTATAGGGTTTATAACATTATTACTGTCAGGTATTACTTGTTTTGTTGGACTTTCTTGGAGTGTCGTGTCTTCAGCGGATATCCCCGACATTTCCATTAAGTCTGACAGCAAGTTTCTACTGCCTAATGCACTGTCATTAATTTCATTTTCTACACTAATGGAACTTGCAGCTTCATTTTGTTCGCCATCTTTGTTTTCAGGCGTTGAAACTATAGCAGTTGTAGCGGTTTCAGGCTCATCTATATTTTCTATAGTTATTATTTCAGATTCTTTTGAACTATTTTGGTCTTTCGTTGATATGTCCTCTTCTTTTCTAATTACTTCGGTTGCAGTTTCATCGTTCAAGCTATCAGTGCTTTTATCCACCAGTTCTATATTATTTGTTGCATTAGAAACATCTTGGATGTGTTTTTTAACATTTTCAGGGTTGTCCGGTTCTGTATTTGACAACAGTTTTAATAGTTCTCCTGATTGACCTTCAGTTTGAGTTTGATCTGTTATTTTATCACTAACAACTACAGACGCTGATGATGCTACGGTGTCTGCCAAATTTAGTGCTGCAGCTGCAGTCTGTTTTGTAGCGATATTTATTTGTTCTTGCACCGCAGCAAGAATGTTTGGCATAGCAGCTAATTGCGCAACATCTAGTGTCGTTGTAGGCTCCACAGAGTAGGTAAGCTGACCATCCGGCATCAGAACTAACTGGACTCCACTGGGTATTGGCATCGGCGGTACCACTTTAGGCTGTACTGCTGGAACCTGTGGCTTTGGAGCGAGGACTCCACTTAATAGATTTGGAGCCACACCTTCACCAAAATTTGGCGGAAACTTTACAGTAGTCAAAAGAATTGTGTCTTTACCTAAATATATTGGACTTTCTTTAGGTTTCTGTAACAGAGCTTTACTGTTCAGTACTAGGATTTTATCCTCCGTTATTTTCGAGCCGCTACTTATAAAGGCGCTGTCAATATTACCAATGGTACCAGAGGCGTCTATAACGATTTGTCTCTGGGGAGCAGTCGGTACAGGGACAGTTACTTTTTTTAAACCCTTTGGTACGAGTTTATTCTGTACGACCGTCACGGTAGGCGCTACCGGGCTGATCTGTGTAGCGATGTGCTCCAACAGGGTGGCTTGTGGCATAACGTCGGTGGTGATGGAAGGTATTACGACCGGCTGGTCAGGAATTTCACTGACTGGAGCAGGGGTAAAGTTTACATTTATTCTAAAAAGTGGCTGTGGTTCAGTTTCAGAGACAGGTGTAGAGATAGGTTTGGAAACAGACGCAGATACAGTCTGAGTGCTGATGCCAGCCACACTCATGGGATACCCGCGCCCCGTACATGTGCTCGTGCAAGTGCTATTTGTGTGCGAACAATTCGCAACTGAAGCGGATTTACTAGTCGAGCTGTACACCCGCAACCGAGGCTTTGGCACCGACTCCTCATCCGGATCAAAGCCCGGTATTCTAACGTCGCTGCTGTCGTCATCAATCGCAGAATCGTCGTTGCATTCACCATCAGACAGAACTATGGCGTCACTTTCAATTAGTTTAGGAGATATATTGCGGGGCATTTGCATGCTATTGTTTCCAAGTTTCTTGATCGCGTCAAGGAGGTCGTCACGGCAGCAACATTGGCATATTTGCGGGCACGGGTGAGTCTTCCAAGTTGCGGCTTTCATATTGGTACCGCCGTACACTGGCCTTGAAAGTTTCTCTCGTGAATAACAGCAGAATTTCCGACGACTTTTTTTCTTAGGTTTATTGGCTGATGGTAAAGGTGTCGTTTCTACTGCTACGTTTTCTATTACATCGGGGACGGGACTGTCAGGTTTATTAAGCGCAGCTGTGACATCTATAGTATTTATCGGCCTGGCTTCCGAGGACGCAGGTGTATCATTGGAATTGGAGTTAGCCAGCGACTCGCGAACGTCTTTCTTGATAGCCCAATTGGGTCTCTTGTTTTTCTTTTTAGGGTTCTTGTATTCGTCGGTACCATCGATTTTGTTGATCATTCGATTTAATGTGTCGATTGTGATGAGGAAGTCGTCGATGTTGGAGGGTTTGGGGACTGGTCTGAGCAGCCACGGCGCTGGGGTACGACTCAATACGCCAATGCTCGTAGGCATGTGTTGAGGCTTAAAAAGAACTTGTTTGTACTTTGGAATCGCTCCCCGCCCACGCGTACCACCAGCACCCCCCCACCAGCCCCTTCCTCTACCCCTCCCTCTATAACTAGTAAGCCCCATGTCATTGTTCTGCTGACCTTGGCGTTTTACGTCCTGTCCGCCAGAAATACAAGTTACTTTAGGTTCGTCATCAATGTCATTATTGTCCAGATCTAAAACGCGCGTCTCGATAGATCGCCGAGGTGGATAATTATTTACGAAACCCGAACTTTCCACCCTCATTGGAGGCACTTCTGCTGTTAAAAGATTCTGGTTGATTCTTCGTATCTCAGACAAGTCTTTTAAGTCAACAGTTTTCTTTCTTTGTGTCAAATCGACTGTGGCTACCGTTGGAGCCAAAAGATCTTGTATGTTGGTTTTGCCTTGATCGTTAGCTAAGAGACTTTTTATGGGCATAGCTGAAGGCATGACTGAAGAAGACTGTACTTCATCTTCTTCCTCTCTGACCGGTTGGGGTGTTCCTTTACTAGATTTTAGATATAACGTGCCGTTTAAAAGTTTAGGTTCGAAAGCTTTATGCAAATCGATAGTCATCGGTTTGCAATAACTTAAAAGTCTTCTATTTCTTTCTGAACTGAAGAAACCGGCGGTTAATCTTTTTAACCTGGTATTGAAATCGGGATTTTTACAAAGAATTATAGGATTATAAGAACGGTTTCTAGGTTTTTGTAGAAGGTAACTGGTGGGTTTGACTCTTAGGCTCTCATCTATAGGTTCGTCACTTTCATATTCACCATCACTGGGTGGGTTAGCCTGATCATCTAGATCCGGAACAATTGTTGCAGATTTTGTAGTATCTGTATTAATTAGTACAGAAATCGTAGATTGTTTACTAATTGGTAGCAAACTAGTAGTTTCCTTGACGGAAGCTGCAGACTTTGGGCTGTCTTGTAAATTGAAATCCTTGAGAATTTCATTTCTAAATAAATCATCATTCATCGATCTATCTGCCTGGCTGGAATTAGTTTGACTAACATTATCTTTAATATCGTCACTTTCTACTTTGATAGCTCTTTTGCTAACAGGTTTGCTTTCGATTATGACACTGTCAATAATATTTTGTAACTCAACAAAATCAAACTTTTTACCTCGGAATAAAATCATGTCGTCTAACTTGGTGGTGTAGACCACTGGTTCCATGAGGAGTTTTAGGTCAAATTTCGGAGAGGGTGTAGCTTCTTGTACGCCTTTTTCTGAGTTATTGACTTCTCCTTCCCCCCTTTCTTCTACATTTTCTTCACAGACTTCTGTTTTAACAACTGGATCCGGAGGAGCTTTGTCTTCTGCAAAATAATAAAACCTTTTATTAACTTGTACCTTAGTAGGAGACACGCAATATGTTGAGGCCCTCCATGCATGAATATTACTTTTACTTGTTACCTATACTTATTTAAACTAATGATTGGAAAATAACTAGGCTAAGTCGGTCAGCAAAGCATTTATCTTTCGATAAAAAAGGTATGAATACCTGTTGTTTTATCCTTAGCAGTATCATCTTCTTCCTCATACTCTATCCCTTCATCTTCAAATTCTATACCATCATCAGCGAATTCCATCCCACTAGCATTTTCCTCTGGCAGCTTGAATTCATCGACGACATCGTGAACTAACTTCTTCATATCGACTTCCCTAACGAAAGCGTCAGCTTTCTGCTTTATAATATCGTCCATTATATCTTCGTCAGCATTTGCTGAGTCTTTTGCAATTTCAATTTCGGCTGGTTTATCTTCTGTTACAGTTTTTCTTCTGCTTTTAAGATATTCCTCTGCTTTTTGTTTAATCAAATCGTCGGGCATTGCTACGTCTTGGTCTTCCATATCTTGGGTAGTTTCTGCTACAGGTTCGGTATCAGCAGTTTCTTCAAATTCTATTCCAGTGAGTGTTACATCTTCTGCCGAAGTCTCTTGCATGAAATTCGTCATTTGTTGAACTAGACTATTCCTATTATCTTCGCCGATTGAACTTAAATGAGAATTGGAGTTATCGTCGTCCTGTTCCATAGGTATATGGGTGGCTTCAAGTATTTTAACATTAGATAGGCCATCTTCTACGTCTGTAGGTTCTTGTTTGACTAGAGCTAGATTGACTTCTTGTTGAGTGTTGCCATCTTTGGGTTTAGGGTCTTCGTCGGAATCTTCGCCTAGCTCAATTGTTTCTATAACTGGTTCTATTACTACTAAGTCGGGGTTATCTGAAATTAAAAAAGTTCTTGATCTGATACTCTCTCTATGGCAAAGTAATAATTTTAATCTTTTACGATTACTCTTAGAAACTTGCTCATTAAATTTATTAATTAACTATTAATTGAAAAAACTTACCATCGACAGTTTTAGGTCGATTTCTCATTCTACTCTGCAGTTCCTTTAAAAATAAAAGAAATTATTAAGTATACTATATTCTATAGAGGTTCAAGAACATTTTATAGTTTTTATCGCCTACCGATATCGATAATCATGTAAGCATACATGTTTTTTATTGTTAAATTTACTTTAGTCAGATATCTTTCTGGTGATCTGACAATATACAGTAGCACAGAACCGTCCAAAACACACACACACACACACACACACATATCACGCCCATTATCCCTTGCGGGGTAGGCAGAGCGTAAACGACCGCAAATTAAAAACGGTCATTTACGCCACAAATATTTGAGTGTCATTCGGAGAATTGTGTATCACCGTAGTGACAGGTTGTCAGCCCATCGCCTAAAATTGTAATACACACCCTCGGGTCCCTTAGTCGCCTCTTACGACACCCACGGGAAAGAAATGGGGTGATGCTATTCTAAGCCGACATCCAAAACCGCTACCTAATAAGAGCACTGTCCCATTCAGTTAAGAGAAATTGAAAAAATACGTGAGGCATAATGATACTTGACAAGACTAATATCAGAAATATTCAAGAAAATATAGAGAGCAAACATTTTACAAGAGCGGATTTGAACCCACAGGTTTTATTAGTGTACCGTGCCAACGCCCTAACCACCAAAGTATATTTAATGAAACAAAATGGATTATACTCAGTAAATTGAAGAATGTTCCTACGGCAGCAGGTATAAGAGTGAAAAGGACATAAGTATAAAAAATAATAATTAAAAACACGACTGCTTATGACATTCGGGATAATGTAAGGATTTTTCCGAAATAATTCCCATTAGAATCGGTTCAGTGGTTAACTAGTTCCAGTCCTTTAAAAAATCGCACATAATTATACAGGGTTATTTTTCTGCAGAAAAACTCATACCTACAGCATTGATACACATGGTTTTTTTTTCGCTATTTCGTAGGAAACCCCATAGTAAAAGTTGTTCAGAATCATGAGTAGAATCTAAATAAAAAACCCTGTATATATACTTACATACATGAACTCTTAAAACATTACACGGTAAAAAGAAAAATTGTATGAACCTGACATCTATCACAGAGTTGTATTCTTTAAGTAGATACCGGAAACTTCACACACGATAGCTTAGTGGTTATAGCGTCGGCACGCGAGTGTAGCCATGAACGACCTCAACAGTGGCGCCACTTCAAAAAAAAAAACATTTTGTACAAACAATCTATCAGAATGTCGGTTGCCCCGGTTTTTGTAAAATTAGAACTTGCAGACTCAATGAAATATTCTCTGTAAGAAAATATTTATTTTGTGGAGTGGCGCCACTGTCGAGGTAGTTCACGGGTACACTCGCCTTAAAGCCGTGAGTTCGAATCATGCTCGTGCCAAGTTTTAGATTTTATATCTTCTTCTACTTACTTGTCTTAAATTTTAAAAGTACCTACTTAGTTCAGATAAGAAATAATTTACGGTTAAATTATATAAGGTACCGTGCTCCCTCGATGCTTTACGTGCGCGAGTCAAAAGAAACGGCAGCACGAACGCGTGTAGAATGTATTGCTTCTCGCTCGCTCGTATTGGTGTGAGAAGAGTGTGACAGCAGTGTGTGAACACTCACTCGCGTTGGTACTTCCGCGGAAGTATTACGCGCAATATTCGCGACAGCGACAGGAGCAGGTGCATGGTGTGAACGTGCTATTATGTGAACGTGTTAATATTTTGTACGGCTTGTGTACTTACAAACTGTTCAGGCAGGATGACCTTCTTCATTTCAATGAGCTCCTTCCATTCAGGGAACGGCTGTGTGATCACGTGTGGGTACCTGTAAAATGAAACATACAGGTATTAGTTGCAAAACTAACCCGGTAGATGGAGCCACGCGTTAATGGCATCAAAATCGGCTTGTAAAATTCGCGGGCTACGGATAAGCCGCGGTAGCTGGAAGAGGCATTGCCACCAGTTATCGTGGCACATACATTAGCAAATATAGTATGGTGAACGAGAGTTTACCGTGTGATGCTTAAAATATTATCAATACTATCGTTTCTCAACTTTGCCGTGTAATGTCGGCTTAGAATAGCATCGCCTTATTTCTTTCCTATGGGTGTCATAAGAGGTGATGGGCTGTCAATACACAATTTTCTGAATGTTATCCGTTTGTTTTGTTGTTATGTTTTATCAATAAAACACTTTTAAACGGATTTAAGATGTGTTTATTTTGGATTTTACAATTCCTACGTTTCGAGCTCTTTACAGAGCTCGTGACGGATGATATCCAAAATAAATACAACTTAAATCCGTTTAATTGTTTTATTGTGATGAGTAATAGCTGTGCAAACTCAAGAAAAATAATAATAAATATTCTGGACAATTCACACAGCTCCATCTAGCCCCAAACTAAGCAAAGCTTGTACTATGGGAACTAAATACTTATCTACCTTTTTTGTAAATAAATACATATTATACATAGAAAACACCCAGACTAAACACAAATATCTGAAAATAGCTTAACAAATATGTGTCATGAATTGAACCCACGACCCTCGGCGTAGCAGGCAGGAGTACTATCCGCTACGACATCGGGTCAGTTGAAATAACCCTCAAATGTTTGTCAGACGTGGCGACAATGGCCGTTTGCGCTCTACCTACCCCGCAATGGATTATACATACATAGATAAATCACGCCTATATCCCTTACAGAGTAGGCAGAGCGTTGACAGCCGTAAAACAGATATTAACACCACATCTGACAAAAGTTTGAGGGTCAATCAGATAACTGTGTATCACTATAGTGACAGGTTGTCAGCCCATCGCCTAAAATTGTAATACACACCCCCGAGTCCCTTAGTCGCCTCTTACGACTCCCACGGGAAAGAAAAGGGATGATGCTTTTCTAAGCCGGCAACATACGATACGGCAACGGAATGTTTTTGTAGAGGCACAGAATAACCAATAGTATGTAGTATATATTATACATACAGAACGGACACTCACCTCCCCGCACCCCAGCCCCCGACCCGCCCTCACCCGACAAATGTCAAAATGTCAGTGGTGAATTAAGTAGAAACTAGCGCTAGGCTTGTTACATCCTCTTTGGTGGTTACTGTATGTATTCATCAGGTTAGGTATAAAAAACAACCTGCATGCCAACCCTGCACTCACACATCTGTGTTCACCCACACATGCGCATGTTAGGGGGTACGATCTGGGTGACATGGACAATTTATAGGGTTTATGATATATTTATTTATGTGTATATTAATTTATGTATGATATATTATTATGTGTTTGTTTGTGTGTTTTATTTATGATCCAGCACGTGTATTTGTTATTTGTTTATAATATATATTGATAGAGTAAGCTTATTTTAACCATGCTGAAGTACCGCGTAATTTACCTGCAAATAACATATCCTCTGAGTCTCTCAAAGGTTGACTGGAAGAGATCCCTTAATGGGATAAGTCCGCCTTTGTGCCTCTTGTTTTAGAATTTATTTCTGTAACTGTTCTTATAAATGTGTCTGGTGGTACAATAAAGTTAATACATACATACATACATGTAGAAATGACAGTTGTCTATAAAGAGTCCGCTGTATGGAGTGTCCGAGGTGTGGTAGAGATAACTCACTTTTTAGCAATTTCAGACTGAAGCGGCGTGGGTTTGTGTGTCTTGGCGACGTCCCATAACCTTGGGTTTCCGCGATAATTGTTCCACAGCTTGTAGAAGTTGGCGCGAGTATTCTCCTTAAGTTGGTACCATCGTCTCTGTAGCAACAGCGGCGAAACTTGGCGCCCTCTGAAATGATTAATAAAAATTTTGTAAGTATAATGAATTTACGGGGTATTTAAATGTAGCGATAAGTAGAGAAGTAGTCGTAGCTAATCGATTATTTGGGTCAATCGAGATTGGGTGTTTATTGCAATTTTAGGCGATGGGCTGACAACCTGTCACTATAGCGATACACAGTTATCTGATTGACCCTCAAACTTTTGTCAGACGTGGTGTATATATCCGTTTTACGGCCGTTAACGCTCTGCCTACCCCGTAAGGGATATAGGCGTGATTTATGTATGTATGTGTATGTATGAGATTATAAAAATTGTATACCTAACACGGGAAGTGTTTTAAAAATTTGGTATTCAATTTATCGCAGGTTTTCATCGCTTAGACTACATTCAATCTGTAAAGATAGAATTAGTCGCTGGGTATTAGTTGCAAAATCTAACCCGGTAGATGGAGCCGTGCCACGCGTTACTGGCATTAAAATACACTTACAAAATTGGCGGGCAAGGAATGAGCTGCGGTAGCCCAGATGGAAGAGGCGTCGCCACTAGTAATGCGAAAGTTGCAGGTTCAAATCCTGCCCGCGCTTGAAAATTTTGCAAGTTTACACAAACGGAGTATAAGTTTAATTTTCAATACAAAAATATTGATTTTGTGGAGTTCGTTTTATCATCACCTATACAATTTTAGGGTTCCTTAGGTCAATGACTTGATTAGTTTTTCCAATGTTTTTGCATAGTTTTAATATCAACTGCTTCTGTCATCTCTCATCTACCATTAGTATAAAAAATAAATAGTTTCGTAATCGACTAAAAGCTTTATCACCTTATTGATTTATTCTTTATTTTCCCTGATTATCGTTAAATATTAACTAAAAGTACCGCTGTTCAAATAAGTCGTATTTGACAGCTGTCAGATTCGTGATAATACTATGGCGGAGGGTCCATTTCCTTTGTTGACATCTGTTTTATTATGGAGATGACAGCTGTCAAATACGACTTATTAGAACAGCGCTACTTTAATTTGTATTTTTGGGAATGTGTAGGCAAGAAGGACTGAGTATGTATATGCCTGTAACATAATATAGGTACTGACATAAAATTGTGATGGCTTGGAAAAATTATTTCAGAGATTTGAAATATTCACGAAAGTTAATCGTTAGATCAGTACACAGGGTGTAAGGGCCGCCCTTCGAATACTGATAGGGTGCATTCAAACCTTGAAACTGAACAACTTTCCATAAAAAAATGTTTCAAGGAACGTCAAAAAATTTGGGACTTCCATAGTAAATGCAGTCAGCTGATCGTGATTTTGTATGGGCAGTCGAATATTTTTGTCGTTTCCTGAAATATGTTCCTAGGGGAAAGCTGTTTAGTTTCATGGTCTGCATGCACCCTATTAGTACTCGGAGGGCTGTCCCTTACACCTTTACCTTTTTATTTAGTTTGGGTTCTTGACTCTAGTCTAGGTCTTAGGACAGAGACAGAATCTAAGATGGAGCGAGCTCACCCAGAATTAGCCTGTTCACTCTTACTTTGAAGAGATTAGGGCTGTATGCGTTTGGAAACACCGTTTTTTTTTTAATGTACTAATGTGTGCACGTGTGTTGTGTACTACATACATACATACATACATAAATCACGCCTATATCCCTTACGCAGTAGGCAGAGCGTTAACGGCCGTAAAACGGATATTAACACCACGTCTGACAAAAGCTTGAGGGTCAATCAGATAACTGTGTATCACGATAGCGATAGGTTGTCAGCCCGTCGCCTAAAATTGCAATACACATCCCTCGAGTCCCTTAGTCGGGTCTTACGACAACCATGGGTAAGAAATGGGGTGATGCTATTCTAAGCCGGCATCACACAGCATTATAATATAATAATGAAATGCCTATACTCCGTTTTTTTTAATGATTAATTACATACAAAGTTTGTTGACATCATTAGTCATTCTTAAATAAACGGAGTATTAGTTTAATTTTCGAAACAAAATATTGATTTTGTGGAGTTAGTTTTATTACCATCCTATAAAATTTTAGGGTTCAGTGGGTCGATAACTTGATTAGTTTTTGCTATGTTTTTGCACAGTTTTAATATCAACTGCCATTGTCATCTCTCATCTACCATTATTACAAAAAATAAATAGTTTCATTATCGACTAAAATACTTCTTTGTTTTTTTTTTTTAATTTTTCCTGATTATCGTAAAATATACTTAAGCTCATTAGTAATTTTAGGAATGTTTAGGCAAGTAGGACGGAGTATGTATATGCCTGTAACATAATGTAGGTACTTACTGACATAGAATTATGGTGTTGGAAAAGATTTAAATATTCACGAAAGTTAATTGTCAGTTAAGTGTGTGGGTGCTGTTTTAATTCTTATGTGCACGTGTGTTGTGTACAGTGTTGCCGCATCCGAGGTCCCAAAATACACATATCCGCCGCTAAAAGTGTACATATTGTTATAAAAGTGTACATGACCATTTTTTTTTTGCAAAAATCTCTCATAACAGCTTTTCTCTACATATTCTTCTCGCTGAATAGTACTATTTTTGGATACCTTACTTTTTTCTTTTAATCTGTATGTACAAAGAAAGACTTAATAACTCCTAGGAAAAGTAGCTACTTAATATTTAAGAAAAAGAAAAAAGTATGTATCTGTGGTGAGTGAAAAAGATACTTTAATATGCAGTTCTGCTATAGCAAGGGAGATAAAATGTGTTAGCTTTCTTTACGTTTCTTTTCACGCAGAAGCGCTCATTTATTTCTTTGATTGAGATACTTTGGCGGTGAGTTCAGGGAAATTACACATGTACTGGCAAGATTACACATTACACATGGAAACCCAAAATAGTACGTCAAATGTGTAAAATGTACCCTAACGGCAACACTGGTTGTGTACTAACCTGCTGTTGTAGTGCCTCGTGAGCGCCACCCACGCCTCCAACAGCTGATCCCCAGTCTTACACTCAATCATGTATTGTTGCACCAACTCAAACAGATCTTGAAGGACTGGATGATCGGTTTGGTTCTTGCTCGATTGATCCTAGATACAATGAAATTGAAATATTACTCATATTGATAGGTCGAAGTATATTGACTGCAACATTTAAGCACATAATGTACAATTCCCAAAATGTCCAACGCTTTAAAACTAAGTAATTGTATCAGGCGTTACATTGCGGAAGTCCATCTTGATTGAATTAGATAGAAAGGTATTTAGCTTCTTCCGCACTTATGATGGCTAGTAATGCAGCTAGTTGAATGCACCACGCGTGCGACCGCAAGTTAATGCAAATGCACAAGCGATGCACTTTACTCGCACTACTTCCACCGTTTTACACTCTACACGTGTTTCGCCCCTCCACGGAGCATCATCAGGAGATCTTCGACAGTCGAGTTCCGAGCACTGACTGAGTCTAGTCTTTAAAACTGTCCAATGCCTACAATGTCCAATTTCCACAGTGTCCAACTCCCAAAATGTCCAATCAAGTTAAAATGCAAGTTTATTTTCGATAATTTATAGACCAAAATAAGATAGGTAAATGCTGGGTCGCATATTATTTGGATATGTTCATATTTAGGAGCATTCAATTCAATTAATTTTTCTGTAACATACATCACGCACTTGCTTTTCTTGCGGAATGTAGTGTAAATAAACAAAATGGACATGTACATACATACATAAATCACGCCTTTATCCCTTACGGGGTAGGCAGAGTACGTAGTAGGTACGGCCGTAAAAACGATATCAACACCACATCTGACAAAAGTTTGAGGGTCAATCAGATAACTGTGTATCACTATAGTGACAGGTTGGCATCCCATCGCCTAAAATTGTAATACACATCTAACCCTCGAGTCCCTTAGTCGCCTCTTACTACACCCATGGGTAAGAAATGGGGTGATGCTATTCTAAGCCCGAATCACACGGTTTAGGACAAAATGTTCTAAAATTTTTACCCCCGAAGAAGAGGCTGATTACTCACAACACAGGGTATCCTTGTGTGAGGATCAGTATGATTTGTATTTTAATTAAGCTAAATTATACTGAATAAACCATTTTTTTTTTAATCAAGGAGTTCAACAATTTACCCGTCCAATGACGTCCAGCTTCTCGTGAACCAGCACTAGATCGAAGAGCAACCAGTCGGTGAGCGACAGCCGTGCCACCGCGGCAATGTTCTCGTTGCGATCGCCTGCTGCTAACAGACGTTTTATCTTCTTGATGGTCAGGGCTCGCATGCGTTCCCTGTAAAAAAAGAAGAAATATGCCTGTATTGGTATTTGCAGCGTAATTTCAGGATGCCTGTTTTTGTAAGGCAACGTAATTTGAAATTGAAAAATAAATCCTTTATTTCGTAAAAAGAAGTACCGTTTTTACATGATATCTACCTGTGGCATTTGCAATAGTACTAATAGCTACTAATAGGTACTACTATTATCTATTCTGTGCTAATAGAATATTTACATGCGACAACTTGTTAATGGCTTCGTTGTTATTTGTCCAAATCTAAATTAATATTTGTCAATTAGCTGTCTTTTTTTAATACAGTATCATAAAATTGTTTCTGGTAGTGTATGATCACTTGATATATGCTTATTTATTATTGAGTAGGTACTTATTTAAATACTCATAAATTCGATTACACGTTCTGGTTTAACCAATTTAAAGACTGTCATAAGACTATAATAAAATTGTGCGGAGAATCCTATGGTTCTTTTTGGTTAAAAAAGACATATGGGCCAAGAAATATGGGCCATGATAAGTGTCCCTCGTTAAGCCATGGCGTAAAATATTGTGCTCACTTCGCTCGCGAAATGATTCTCTCGGTCGATACTGTGAAATATTGCTCTTGTTTAAATCGAGACACTATAGCGCCTGAGTTTGATGTTAGATTTTTGCAACGCATTTATACCTGTAAAACAGTAAACCTGGCCCACCGGCTTCATGTCACTTGGAGACCTATGGAAAGGTCTATGCTTGGTATTTTTATAATGGATAAAATCCGGAATGAGACTATTCGCAAAAAGACCAAAGTAACTACATAGTCTGGAAGTGTAGCAAACTGAAGTGGTAGTGGGCTGGGCACATCTGTCGTAGAACCGAACCGGAGTAAGCGGGTTCTTGAGTGGAGGCCACGCCTCGGTAAGCGTAGCGATGGGTGACCTCCGGCCATATAGACTGATGACTTTAAAAAGGCGGCTGGTAGCGACTGGATGGCGAGACGAGAGATTGTGCCCTATGGCGACCCTGGGGGAGGCCTACGTACAGCATTGGACTACAATAGGCTGATGTTTGCATACATACATAGGTACATATATCACGCCTTTATCCCTTGCGGGGTAGGCAGAGCCTAAACGGCCGCAAAAAACGGACATTTGCGCCAAGTCTTACTAACATTTGAGGGTCATTCGGAACATTGTGTATCGCCATAGTGACAGGTTGTCAGCCCATCGCCTAAAATTGCAATACACACCCTCGAGTCCCTTCGTCGCCTTTTACGACTCACGCGGGAAAGAAATGGGATGATACTATTCTAAGCCGGCATCACACGGCCCATGTTTGTATGTAGGTATAACGTTAGAAAAGAAGTAAAACTCACCATAGCAGCTTGCAGTCGCAGCCAGTCTCTTTCCGCATCTGATTCCATGCTATATCCTGTTGTTCTTGGTCTTGTTTTAGCAACCGCGACACAGACCGGACTAGTCGCCGCTTGAACTTGTCTAGTTCCGTCATCTTGCTGCAAAGAGAAGCAAAATATCCAAGAGTCAACAGTAAGTTTTCATACGAATTGCGCTGGGACTTTTCATTGTTCTGGTGTCATGTTACGTTGCTCAGCGTTGCCGTTGTCACATGTCAGTAGAGTTTAGGGTTTTATAGTCAACTTACACATATGACCAAAAAAATTAAAATATGCAACAAATATTACAATTTAGAAAATACAGTGTTCCCATGGGAGTGTGACGGTTTTCCGGAGTGAATTATGCTTGTGAGCCTTCCCCTCGAGTTACTCTATCTAGTAAAAAAAACCGCGTCAGGATCCGTTGGGTAATTCTAAGGATGTGGGGAGACACCAAACGGGAAGCGACTTTATTTAATACTATGTAGTGAAGTTTGCGTGTGATACTAGAAAATAAGTACCTTCCTACCTACCTGTGTCTTTCTCTTTCTACATTACTTTTATATAAATATAAACTTGCAATCCTTTCTTTTTACT
Source organism: Tuta absoluta (assembly GCA_027580185.1). NCBI lineage: Eukaryota > Metazoa > Arthropoda > Insecta > Lepidoptera > Gelechiidae > Tuta > Tuta absoluta. The sequence goes on from JAQAHW010000032.1 coordinate 2,262,385, forward strand.
AAATTAACGATGTTCACTTGGTGTCAGTCCCGCCTCATGCAGTGGTTTTGACAGAATATCAGCGTTACGGCTTCTGCCGTGACATTAAAGCTGAGTCAGAACCATTTCACTAGTAGGTATAGTACATAAGTTTGTCTTCATTGTAACTCTTTTACTGTAATGAACCGTCATCGGGTCGTTGGACGACTCTGTGTCCCACACGAAAAGAGAGAGAAGAGAGAAGAGAGACTGTAATATTTAATCTAAACTAAATGCTTCTTTATGTACTATTATTAGTGAATAAATAAATGTCTATGTCTATGTCTGATACGGTCCGTAATACTCTTCTCCAAGGCAACTTTTACAATTGAGTTGTTTCCATAAGTAAAACGTTCTTTTTACCTACCCTTAGATTTTGGCGACGACACGCTTGAAGCCAGTTTTTAAAAGTGGTACTGCCCTAATAAAAAAAAACTTCAAATCTTCCTTCATTTATTATTTAATTTTCTAATTTAATAGTAATTTCTCCACAAATTTGTAAATAGTAAGGACATGCAAAAAAATCGAAGATTAAGAAAAAAAATTGCGCTCTTGCCGATCGCTTTTTTTCTTGACATTATTGAAAACTTTTGACAAATTTGGGCCAACAAAGCAAAATAAAGAATGATTAATTTTACGATAACTGATGCTTAGAACCACCGAAACTGAAAACAATCAAGTTTGCTTGATATTTCCAGAGCTGAGCAGAAACAGACGACGTATTCAATGAAAAGACAAGAAATGCGTAACTATTATGTGGCAGTGAACAGTAAAACTGATAAAGAAACATCATCTTGACTTCCATGTTTGATGCAATTAAAAATATTTCAATTTCTATCAAAATAAAATAAAAACCACAAAGAATCGCCATAGACGGAACCTTTCATGAATACTACCTTTTGATATGGCAACACCTAAACGTCATATTTCAAAACCGCAAAACGAAAGTTATTTAAATGATTTTTAGGGTTTCGTAGTCCTCTTCAAATCCTTCTCCTTTTCGTGTGTGACACTGAGTCGTCCTGTTTTCGTTAACTTTCTGTTCGTCCGTATGTATGCCCCGCTTTAATAACTTCGTTATTTATGCATTTAAAGACAAGAAATAAGGTAATTAAAAAGATCGTGTTGACGCAAATTTAGAAATAATGACGATATATTTTTTGCACCGTATATTCGAAAGGGGCATAAATTTATTTTCGTCTACAATAACGATATCTCGTTAAACGGATCTCGTTTAACTAAGCAAAGGTTTTAAAAAGGGCATTTCTCAGCCTTATGGCGGCACTTATCTCAAAAAGTAAGTCCCTTTCCTTTTTGCTGAGTTAGAGAGAAATAGACAATGGCGGCTCAGATCCGGGAACTTTTGTTTTAAATATTTTCTTCAAACTCATATATCACAAAATGATTAATAGTAAATAGTTTTGTAGCATATTACCTTTAAGGCGAGTGTACTCGTGAACGACCTCGACAGTGGCACCACTTCACAAAAAATATTTTTCTCTTTATACAAACAATCTATCAGAATGTCCGTTGCCCAAGTTTTAAGTATTATCCTTATGTTAAATAAGAACCTGCTAACTCAATGAAATATTCGCTGTTATTAAAGTGAATTATTAAACCGCAGCTACGAGCGTATCGTCTGTAAAATGTTCTCTAGAATTAACTAATATAGTTACTTACTCACCATTTCAACATTAAAACTGTAAGTACTTTAGCATTTCACCTACAGGGTACCTTAAATAAATCATACACTTACCATTATCAAAATAAAGCTGAATAAATATACATGTACTTTATCTAAACACAAAAATACTGCTGAACCCTTTACAATTACTTTGTTTTGTATGGCAACACTAAAAATGCATTTATTCCATTACAGCCGCTTAGAACGTACGTGCGCGTCGTAGATTTAGCGTTATGTTTGATACCTCACTCAGTTATTTTAATAACTATTTTCAATAATAAAACTTCATACTTTACCTAATAATAAAGATACTGAACCCCTAACAAATATCTTATTTCTAGATGACAACACTGAAAATACAGTCAAGTAATCAGTCAGCCGCTAAGAAGAACGCACGTACAGTGCTCGTGTGGTTCATAGAGCGCTCCAAATAACAAACTTACATCTTTGATTGCTATTTAACTAGTTCGGTAATGTATTTTATTTATTACAACCGAAAAGCCGCGGAACCCATAACAAATAACTTTCTTTTTGTATGGCAACACTGAAAGCGCATTCATAACTAAATTATCTGCTCAAAAGACCGAACGCTTCCATGGAGCGTTCTGTATGTAATAATAAGATAACACAATAAATACAAACAGACTTGCAGTAGGTAACCTCAACGCGTTTCGTCGATCGAGCGAGTCGCGACGGAACGGAGGCAGTGTTGCCGTTTTAGCGACTTTGTCGCTAAATCTAGCGGATTTTTCATATACTCAGCGACATTTCTTTTCAAAAAAGTCGCTAGAATTTATTTTGCAACTTCTGGCGACATTTATACTTGAGTAGAAATTTTATATTATTTACGGGCAACACTATGCATGCTGAATAGTTTTTGGTACCGGGAAGTCCCTTTCACTTTCATCTATACGAAAATAGTGAAAAAAACCCGACAGTTGTCGATCGAGCAACGAAGTCGCATCGGGAATTCCTCTACAAATTATGTTTTAACTCTCTCCCATGGATGCAACAAGTAGATGACGTAATTTTTATTGATTCGAGTAATAAATACCTAAGTATTGAATAAAAAAGAAACACTTTTTATTTACGTTTTCTTTTTGTACATTATTTGAAATTCTAGCGACTTCTAGCGGATATTTTTAGTAATTTTTTTACCAAATCTAGCGACTTTTCTACACATGTCTGGGGACTTCCTATTTTCCTAAGCGGCAACACTGAACGGAGGCGAGTCATTATTACAGTCTATCGAAACTTCAAACAAAAAAATTAATGTATGAAACGCAATAGCATTTTCATGGCGGCTATATCTGTTTCACTCATTTCCGTTTTCTTTCTCTTTTGTTTGTCAATAATGTCAACATCATTTGATCTGTTGATCTGTGGACATAATTTGGCAGTTCAAGTTTGTTAAAACGAAGTAATTGTTGTTTGTGAAATTATTTTCAAGTTCCTAGTTTATTTTGCTATGTTTCATTTTCAAAAGTGACAAAACTTTAGTATTTGGCTAAACCAAGGAATAATGAAGTGTAGGAAATGTGAAATTTGTGGATTAAAAGCCGCAAGAAAGAATGGACAGAAACGGCATTTCATGGCTCAGTTTCCTCTGGATGAAGAAAGGTTAGTAAAGATAATCATTATAATGCTTGGAATATGACTCATAAACATCGTAATTATAGCAATAAACATTGAATTGAGTTGATATTATTATTTAGTTGCAGAAGTTGCTGTTATATAGTGCGACCAAAAATAATGTATAATCGATATCGATACAATGCGTTGTCACTTGTCACAAATTTATTTTTAATGGAGAATGTTTCTAACATTTCCTTACAACCGAGTTCTGGGTTAGAGTACCTATGTTTTTCGGGGCGGCAATATTGGAGTAAACGCTTCTTGGCCCTATGAAACGTCGAGATTTACCATTTGCAAAGCCTTTTCCATCTGCGCTACCGCGGCTCGTACCCTGCCCGCGTAAGATAAGATACACTTGCAAAGTTCACGGGCAGGGGACGATCCGCGGTAGCCCACATAGATGAGGCGTCGCCACTAGTAAAGGAAAAAGTCGCAGGTTCAAATCATGGCCACGGTTGAAAAAAAACCGGGCTTTCCAAAATTGTATACATAACACGGGAAGTGTTTTAACAATTTGGTATTAAATTAAATGTATTTATTATTTGATAAGATATTATTATATGTTTCAGGTGAAGAATAAATGTACCGATATATAGTCCTAAACGAATGGTACAAGAAAAAATCTTCGATCTACCCTACAATCAAATTATGTGCAATGATTGAAAATATGGTCAAAGTTTTTGACGAATAAAAAGGACCTCACTAATAATAGTAGACGATTAAATGCATGGACATGCTTGTATGAACTCCGCCAAACCAGTTGCTCTGTTTTCCTGTGGGAATGGGGTGTGTGGGACTTTTTTGAAGTAAAAAGTATCCTCTAATGACCAGTTATACAAAATTTGGTAAAAATTCGTCTAGTAGTTTTTGCTTGAAACGTGGAAAAACAGACAGATAGATACAGTATTTTTTTTTACTATTGTTTTGAGACTTATAACTTGAACGGAATTTTAAGTATTCAAATGTACACACTTGGTTGACTTACTGTTTTATTATATTTATTTAGAATTTTACAAAAGTAATAATTATTGAAATCCTTTAGCTTGTTTTACTTAGAAAAAAAGTCCATTAATTATGTTTCGGCAACTTATTGTTATTGAAATATTGAGTTAAAATTGTTTCGATAATATTCAAATACGGGGAGGTTCCGAACGACCGTCTTTCCCGAAAACGCTAAGCTCCACCGGCTAAACCTTTTTTCCATGCTGTACTTACTTTTATCTACCTAAGTTTAACATTGGAATGTTGTCTTTATATTTTTTTATTTGTATTTCTGTATGTATTTTTAATGGAAAATAAATGATTTGTATTTGTATTTGTATTTAAACTGAACAACTTTCCCCAAGAAGCATAGGTCAAAACTTTAAAAAAATTACCTCCCATAGAGTATTATTCGGTCAGCTTAATTTTTGTATGGGAGGTAATTTGTTTTAATGTTGTCTATCACTTTTGATCCTCGGGGAAAGTTGCTAAGTTTGACGGGTTTAGCTGAGGGTCTTCGGAAAAGTCGGTTGTTCGGAACTTACCTGCTAAATTGCTGAAACATAATTATTATAAAAATAAAAATATTATTTTGAGCTGCCGCACCGTTTCGGCAGCTCCGTTGTCGATATCGATAAATTGCAGGCTGTCGCGTAGGTACATCACTACGTGTGTTCTTTATGTTGGCTATACTAGAATTGACTTGTTTTGACATGTTGGCAATGATTTGGGAACTGCGTTTTGACATTTTGCGTCGTTCATTTTTTTTCTTCGGAGTCCCAACTCTTAAAACGCTAGTTCTATTATATTCTCTTTGCATTATTATTCCAACCGTACAAGCGAGTGGTCGCGTGGACACAGATGGCAATCATACTATCCAACATGACGCTATTTCATTGAATTCGCAGGTTGTATTACGAAAATCAGGTTGATGCAACACGGATTCTATCAAAAAAGATAAATTGCCACGAGAAATAGGTAGTGAAGCAAGGCACGGATAATTTTTGAACATATTGGTCTATATTTACCTTTTACTACGGCTAAAATTTCACTGTTTACCACTAGCACATCACAGTGTTGTTTTCACATTGTAATATCAACAATCCGTTGTTTATTCTGCGACAAAAACCATTTTGTAAAAATATTTTTCTCCAGAATACTTTCAGTGTTCACTTGTTGACGTCCGACGACAAAATGGCGACTGTGTACCGGCTGCATGGCGCAAGAACCCACGTTGCCGTGGCATCCTACTAGTGCGAGAGAGATGAAGCTAGTTTTATCTTTTTACACATGTAATCATGACGTTTGGGGAAATGGTGGGGTTGAGCTGAGGAGAGCAAGCGTACTTTTTAACCGACTTTAAAAGAAGGTTATCATATCAATCAATTAATTCGACCCTTGATGTGTATTCTGGATTTATTTTATAAAAAATAAAAAAAAATAATGGTCTAATATGGCTTCAGAGAAAGTGTGTTAGAATTGTATATGTATCTAATCTACCCTATGTTTGTCTTCGTGTACCTTTCTACCTATCAAAAATAGAAAACTGATTTCGGTGATTCTTTTTTATTGTTCATCAAAAAGTCAAGTATACCTACTAGACTGGTTTTGGTGACCAATAAAAAGAATCACCACATACATATACCTATGTAGGTAGGTACTTTTTAAAATACGTACAGGGTGACTTATCAAGTGTAGGTATTGACATTGTGAAGGCGGTTTAATTTTATCTGAATAACGATTCAATTTCCCAAGAGAAGGTAAAGTTAGATACCTAGTACAATTCCTTCCCAAAAGATAGCATAAGTAGACTTTTATTTTATCATGATCGTATTATTAAATAATAATTAATAAATAACGCACTATTCTGTGCTATCCCTTTCCGGTTTCAACATCGTAATTAATGATCTAGTAAAAATTATATTTAGTAGGTAGGTAGGTTTACTACCGACATTAAGTGCATCTCAGGTTCCTTTATTTTGTTAGCTGTTTAGAATAAGCATAAAAGAGCCGAGAAATACTCATAGAGCGATGTCGTCTCGGGGGATTCGGGATGACTCGGGGTTGTTCGGCACGCAAGCCAAAGCCACGCCGCGCGCTGCCGCCGCCGCCGCGTCATCGATTGATGCATTTATACTGGACGACGCGATGCGACGGCCGCGAGACGGGGCGTCACGATTATCTACTTTTCAAACAATTTATTTTATACTAGCAGCCCGCCCAGCGGTTTCACCCGCCGCTAACAATTTCCCCCCGGGAATAAGACAGTTTAATATAGCCTATGTTCATCAGGGATAATGTAGGATTCTAAAAATCTTGACTTCAATTTGAAACAAATATCGTTTTCAGATGGTGGTGGCGTAAAGTTACATGTCGTGTGATTAACCTGGCCAGTCCCATGGCAGTGCCTATATTTTTATTTGTTTTATCCCGCCCGAGCCGGTTTTCTATTAGGTCATAACAAAATTGTAATAAAAAAAAGAAAATTGTGTGATACAAATTTCTTTTTTTAGAATGACGGTTCATGACGTCAATAAGTGATAATACTATCCTACATTGAATAAAGAATTTCAATTTCAATTAACGGTAAAAGAATTTTTTAAATCGGTCCCGTAGTTTCGGAGCCTATTCAATTCAAACAAACAATTAATAAAATCCTGTTTCTAATATTGGTGAAGATTACCTATATTATAATTATTATTTTAGTGTGATGCCGGCTTAGAATAGCATCACCCGATTTCTTTCCCGTGGGAGTCGTAGGAGGCGACTAAGGGACTTGAGGGTGTGTATTGCAATTTTAGGCGATGGGCTGACAACCTGTCACTATGGCGATACACAATTTTCCGAATGACCCTCAAGCATATGTCAGACGTGGCGTAAATGTTCGTTTTTGCGGCCGTTTACGCTCTGCCTACCCCGCAAGCGATAATAGGCGTGATATGTGTATGTATGTATTATTTTAGTGTAGTTTTTTTTAATGCATTATTTAATGTTTTTTGTCGTCTTTTTATACCGAGTAAGGGACAGCCCTTCGAATACTAATAGGGTGCATGAAACATAAAACTGGACAACTTTCCCCTAGAAACATATGTCAGGAAACGCCAAAAAAATGACCTTCCATACAAAATCACAATCAGCTGACTGTATTCACTATGGGAAGTCAGTTTTTTTACGTTTCCTGAAATATGTTCCTAGGGGAAAGTTGTTCAGTTTCATGGTCTGCATGTACCCTATTAGTATTCTGAGGGCTATCCCTGACACCCTTTAATACAGTAATGATTAAATGTAATCATTACACTGGTACGAATAATGTGGCGTAGTTGATACATTTTTAAATGAAAAAGTAGTTATTGTGGCATAACTGTAATAGTAAGACATATGGTATCGTGGACATTATTATAGATATTGATGTCCTCTATAAAACTGTAGTACATCACTTTGCTCTATTGTCAATTATTACCACAGCGTACGTGATATAAGATATTTTTTTGGTACATTTTTCACACGTTGGGTTACATTATCGAAATTTTCACGCGGATCCCTATTTTTTTCTCGTATAAAATATAGCCTATGTTCATCAGGAATAATGTAGGATTCTAATGGTGAAAGAATTTTTAAAATCGGCCCAGTAGTTTCGGAGCCTATTCGATGCAAACAAACAAACAAACAAACAAACAAACAAACAAACAATCAAATCTTTCCTCTTTATAATATTAGTGTAGAAGAATAAATAGGAAATTTTATACTTGCTACTTACTAATTTACTTACTAACTTGTATACGATTATTATGACGTGACTGTAAAACAATTTTAGAATAAATAGGTAATTTTTATTTTTTATCTTAGACTAGAAATTAAAGTAGGTAGGTACTTGCTGTGAAACATAAACAATTTTAATTATAAAATACTTATCATTAGGTTTTGTGTTTATTAATGAATTACAATAAATTAAAGTTACCCTTGAAAGATACCTGTATCCCTGTATCATCACCAGGGACCGGAATATCTTGGTGCCCGTGTTAGCAAAAGTATGGATAACCGGATGGATTCTCGGATATTATTTTTATTTTCGGATAATATCATATTATGCTCTGTATTCTATAAAATTAAATTATAACATTGCAGACTTTAGCAAAAGTATAAAATAATTAAGTTTAATAATGATCAGAGGTATTTATGACTCTAGTGTAGTGGTAGACTATAGTCTTGAACTATACCTCGATACAGAACTTTTAAGATTAAAATAGTCTTGCATTTTTATAAACTGAGCCAGCCCACATCTAGTTCCGTTTGGATCTTGACGATTCGCGTGATTGCTTGTGCACTAAACAGTGTTGCCAGGTTAATTATTTTCGGACAGGTGGTTAGGGCATAAATTGCGTCACGCGTATTAATTTGGCTAAATACAATTAATGCCTTTATGTTGTCTGTACACTGAACAGTGTTGCCAGAAATTTACAGTTAAAGGCGTAAACTACGTTAACGACGCGTCTTTGTTTTTTGTGGTGACGTTAAATTGATATATAATTCGACTGAGACGTTTTGATAAACAATATTCAATAAAATGCCTGTATTTTTAAATATAGGTATAATTCTTTATTTGGTCTGAAATAAAACATAATATGAATAAATGCCTTGTATTTTAAATAACATAAATATACATTCTGACTAAAATATATATATTTTATAAACCAAATTTTAAGCATTTAATAAAGTATGAAATATTTTCAAATTTACAATACTTAAAATAAAAAAATAAAACATACTAAACAATATATGAAAATAAAAATATAGTACACAAAATAAAACAAAACATAAAAATATAAAATATTCTAAACCACTATTCATCTTAATATTTTTTTTATTCATCTTCGACATTTACTTGGCTGTTTTTTAAGGTATTAAAATAAATTATCATGATTTTTTCGATATTTTCTTTTTTTAATTGATTCCGTTGGACTTTCAAAATCCATTTGTAAGACGAAAATGATCGTTCCACATCAGTGGATGTTAATGGAGCAAATCTATACGCTTCAAGATCCGGATCATCTATATTTATATCAAAACCTCTGTCGATTTGTTCTACTTTATCGCTATAAGTACGAATTGTATCGTAATCAGGATTCCTGTCCAATACTTTTTCAATTTTATTTTGAATGACGATGGGCGCATTTTGCAAAAAAGCACGCACTTGATCAAATGCTAATATTGACTCTACTATATTAATGTTACTTTTCTGTAGTTCTTTTAAACTAAACAGTAAGATGCTGTAATTTTCTTCAATGAAATGCAATTCATTTATTAAATTTTCATTATTTATTAGTCTTTTCGCTTCCCGAATCGCCAAGGCATCAGTACTTCTTAACTCTGACAGTACGCGCTTTATTTCATTAAAATGAACCGCGTAATATCCCGCTGCTTCCAACCAGGTACCCCATCTAGTAATAATAGGTTCTGGAGGCAACGGCGTGCTGGGGCAAAGTTCTTTAAATTTGCGTATTCTATGAGGGGCCTTCAAAAATACTTTTTTGACGTTTGAAATTAACGAATCTACGTTTGGATGCTGTTTTCTTATTTCTTCTGATATTCTATGTATGGCATGAGCCAAACATGTGACATGCTTCATTTTGGGGAAAAAAACTTTGAGCCTCTGTCCAGCCGATAACATGTAGGATGCTCCGTCCGTACATAAAATCAATACATTATTTATGTTAGCCTCAAACGCAAATGCGTTATCCCAAATGCTTTCGATACAGTCTATCACAAACTGTGACACTGTGTGGCCATTAACGATTTCTAGTATCTTGCACGCAGTTAAATAAGGCCTACTACAGGCATTTTTACAAAGAGGGCGTACTATAAAATGCATAACATTTCTTCCTAAAAAATCAGTAGTCTCATCTAAGGATATCCACAGCTTTTTGTTTCTGGTGGCCGAGTAAACCTCTTCAATATTTTTAGCAAACAACTTGTCCAAGTATACTTTTCGTAACAGTGATTCTTCGGGTAGCTTTTTGTTTGAACAGGTGCAGCAACAACTTGAGTAAAAATATTTTTGAAAAAAGTCTTTGAAAGCTGAGTTGTTTACTTGTGTCCAAGGAATGTTGCACATAATAAGAAATTTGATAAGGTCAAAGTAAAAATCTTCCTCAAATTTTTTACTTTTTGACCATTCCACGCCAAGGTGATTCACTGTTTTGACGTGTTTGTCCAGTACTGATTTCTTCGGTTTAAAGCGAACATCACACTTTGTGCAATGGAACATCTGGTTTGAAGGTTCCCAGAATATTTCTGGGTGTTCCTTTATCCAGCTTAACAAAATTTCTGCTTTCGGCATATTTGCGCACCTTGAAATAAAATAAATAGGTCAATCAGATAAAAACATGAAAAAGATTGCAATGTGTGCAGTCAGGGTTATGATGGTTAGGTGGCAGGTAAAAAAAAAACAATGGACGTCTAATTGGGTTAAAAAGTTATGCACTTTTAATCCGTTTTACGTAGTCAAGAAGTAAGTATTTTAATTTAAAATGTTAACTTAGACTAACGCGTTTTCTTAATCTAGATTAAAATGACTACCTAAGTATATGAAATTAAACATTCTTCTATAAGAAACACCATAAAATATAAACGCATACTTTAAGAAAATGCGTATATGTATTTTATTTTGTGTTGGTGAATGTATAATGTAAAACCCTATAAACTGGATGAAACATAAGAGTGTATTTCAGAGGTCTACGAAATTAACTCTAAATCCGGTGGTTTTCTTACAGCAAAATTTTGCAAGAAGTTATATATTAAAGTCTGGTACTCACCCAGTTCGCTAAGTACCGGCACAAATCCACAGAGCAATGTATCAGTGTCCGTTATTCAAAGCCAAAGTCACCAATTTAAAGAAGAAGCAAAAACCAAAAGGAGAGCCGGGTCAACTGAATTTCTGAATCACAAAAGATAATAAACACAAGCGCACTCTGAGAACCGAAATAAACGAGTAAGTAAAGTACAATAGAGCGCAATAAAAAAACTGCTCTTAGTGTTACCAGATCAAATTTTTAAATTACCTGATTCCCAACATGTTAAACTTTATTTTGAGGTAAAATACCTTTTTTATTTGAGGATAACAGTAGGTCTTCTCAATATTAAAAATAACCCTTAATCACTTCCTAAATAGGGGGAGGCTCATGTCCAGCAGTGGACTGTTGTTGCTACTATAGTAGTATAGTACTTCCCAAAAAAAATTGTTCTACATACAAAATAGTAAATTTGAATTGCTCACAACGGGCTATAATATGGCAACACTGGTGACAGAATTAATTTTCTTATTGTCGATTCAAAAATGGCACAATTCAGAATCAGACTCGTGCATGGAGAGGTTAGTCAATAATTATAAAAATAACATAAAACACGTTTATTGTATGGCAGCGACACGGACAGACAGCGAAGTTGCTGTAATAGGGTTCTGTCTCAACCGTATATGGAACCCGATTGACGAGTGTTTGTACGGATTATAAAGTAAGACAAAAAACTTAATTAAATAATAGAAAAACAGTATTTAGTAAGTAAAACAAAGATTAAGAGTTTATAAAAGGGTTTTAAAAATCTTGTCATATTTTTGGTACGACGTACAATTTTCAAGATAATTGAACTTTTAACTCATTCATGTTGTGTTTTCCCTAGTAATGAAAATAGTCATTTGTCCATCACGTAAAATCCTCAGTCTCGCTATTACGCCATGGGCGTGTAAAACGGGTACGTACGCGTGCCAGAAATTAGTGAACCTACAAAATGTATTTTTGTATTTTGTTGTATCAACCTCGCGTGGGATACACGCGTGACGTAGTTTACGACCATCTTTTATTTTAATTCAACGTTAATACAAAATATCAGTGTTGATATCTGGCAACACTGTTTTGAATACAGGCAACACATTGAGATAACTTGTATTTTGCTAAATGGAACTAACCTCGCACGATTTACGCGTGACTCAGTTAAACGCCCTAAATCACTGCATTCAGTGCTAACTAATTTAAGTAACATGGCAACACTGTTTAGTGAACAACAAACGGCGCGAGTCGTCGCGATCCAAACGGAACTAGATGACTGCTTGGCCTCAGTTTTTAAAATAAATACGCGATAGTATATTTTATTTAAAGAAATATATTATACATTAACTTTCACACTATTTGTATTCAAAACAATCTACCTACCTATAATATCTGAAAAAGTTTTTTTTTTAATATATTTCATTATTTTATTCTTTTAGTAGTGTCTGCAATTTAGCAATTTAATTTAATTGAAAACAGATGATTTCCGAAAATAATGTCAACATCCGAAAAAAAAGCCGATATCCGGTTATCCATACTTTTGCTAACACGGGCACCAAGATATTCCGGTCCCTGATCATCACAAATGCTATGCCATTTGCCACCTATGCCAACCAAAGCATACAAAACACTACTTAAAATAGCACAATGTTAGTAGTACCTACTTACAACCATATGCAGGTATCATTATGAAATAAAATAAAACCATCAATAAACTTAGAATCATTCTAATTTAGGAAGTTTAAAACAATATGTAGGTACCTAATGAAAAGAGCATTAGGTATGTAGGTGTACATTTATGGGAGTTTATAAAATAATTAGGTACTTAAGCTTTTTTCTTTATCGTACATTTAAATCTACTTTGTTATTTTTTATAAACTTATTAACATAAATCTTAAGGAGTTTTTGGGGAAATATTTTATATTCCACCTTATTTACATTCCTAAGCGTATTGATAAAATAATAGTACATTCTTCACGCACGAAAAAAGACACCGATTACTAACGCGGGTGTACATTATTATTTATTCTATGACACGAGTCAGTAATAGTTCTTTCTTCAAAGTGATAAATAGTGCTTTATACTACACCTACAAGAATAAAAAACATAACAACATTTCCTAAAGGCTGCTACACACCGGATCCGTCAGCAATGCAGCGCGTTGCGTCTGCAGCACGACGCGACAGCAGCTGGTTCACACCGACCCGTGTCGGACGGTGTCGCATACGCAACGCATTGCGATGCATCTGCGACACCGTACGTCTGCGACACCGATGTTTGAAATCGCCATTGTTTCAAATATGTCGAATAGCGAGGGCGATTTTAGTATTTCTAGCGAAGGGTGGTTAGCTAACAGTTCATCCGATGAAGATCTACTGCTTTTAGCTGCTGCTGAACAACCAGAAACAAGCAAAAGACTATGGGTACACGATATAAACAGAAAAAGGAATGAACTGAGTGAATACCATCGTTTGTGCCGAGAGCTCGAGTCGTTTGAGGATAAATTTTACGAATATTTTCATATGTCCCAATCGTCATTTGAAAATTTACATGAATTAATTAAACCCTACATATTCAAACAAGACACGAATAACCGAAAAGCTATCGGTACGAGAGAAAGATATAAGTGTATCATAAATACACTTATATCTTTGCACTAGATTGATTAACTTTTCCCGTATTTCGAATTCCATGGTCTAAAATTGCCGAAATATAAAGTAAATTTTGTAAATATTTACAACTGTCCGTTTCCCTGCTGCACAGCTAGCGTGTCGCAGCCGCACGCAGCCGCATGCGTTAGCGCAGTGTGGCCTTCAATAGGAAATCCCATATAATACAACGTCATCACTACGAAACGGGCGTGCGACGTTGCCGTTCCGCTGTCGCGCGTGCGATTTCGGTTTGTGCCTCGCGGACTGCCGTGCTTCAAACGCACGCAGACGGATCGCAGTGCAGCTGCGACACTTTCAGTGTGAACATTCGCATATAAATTCATACATTACAAATCGTGTCGCACGCAGACGGATCGCAATGCAGCTGCGACACCGTTTGGTGTGTGGCAGCCAAACCTTAAATTAGTGCCACGAAATATCCAAAGCAAATTCACGCTTAGAGTAATTTATCCTTTTATTATGTCGTACAAGGCAAACGCAATAAGTCCATAGTCTTCCATTCTTTGAGCTAAAAAACTGCTTAAATCTACGAGACATGTGCCGTTTTACAAATGTTTTGTCAGTTGCATCTTATACTACCGAGAGGATAAGTTATTTGTACTTATGTACAATTCCTTCCCGCTAATTTGAAACGTGAACTATGAATAACGCTCCGTTCTTTGTTTGGAAAAGTCATAAAGACTTTCTATGTAGGTGTAGTATTAATTTAATTATCTGATCAGATCAAAGTTTTTTCAAAAATAATGACATGTAACGATTGACGATGGCATTAATTTGTTTTTTTACACTCATCCATCACTTAGTCTTTGTCTTGAGATTCTGTGATTTTTTCATAGTGTTTTTTCTAGGTCGTTTTACCGGATCTGCATTTAACAATCTGGGCTCGGCTACAGTTGCTTTATCCAAATTGCTGATAGTGAAAACTGTGCTTGGTTTTCTGCCACCATGACTCGACGCAATACTTTGAACTATTGCGTTCATGTTTAAAGGAGTAGTGGCTTGTGTTGAAGGAATTATTAGCCGTGCATTATTTGTATGTGTTGGAGACATAACCACATTGTTACAAGAAGTACCGGAACCTACGACGAATATATTGTTTGGGTTGTTCGCGACAGTTGATGGCATTCTAACTAGTTGTGCACTATCAAGCCCCGGTAATGATTGGAATATTTCACAAACCGGCATTCCTGGTGAAGGTAAAACTAATAATCCTGATGGTAAAGTCATCGGTTGAATTGGCTGTAACTGTGTTCCTATAAAATCAAAATTGGCTGGGGAGGATCGTGGTATTCCAAGTTTTGCTGGATCAACTACTCTTATTTTGCTTGCAGGCTGCGGTTGAGAGTCATCTGTATCTGCCTTCCGCTTGGCGACACTTTCCGAGAGTTGAGTTTCAGACATTGCATTCAAAGCACATGATTTAAGTGATTCGTTATCTGAAATGTCATTTTCTGTACCTTTTAATGAGAATACGTTTGCAATCTTCGGAGCAAACCCTTCATCCGAATTAATATCTTTTCCGGAATCATTTTGTTCATTGGACACCAGACTCGCTTTGTTCTGCGCACGGATAAAAGACGTGTAAGATTTTATCAGAGAACTATTGTTATTTTGAGACATATTGGAAAATCTTTTAAATAAGTTAGGTGCATACTTCTGTTGAGTTTGGCTTTTGAGTAAAGTTGGAATTTGCATATTTATGTACTTGTGTAAATTTGATTGTGTTTTGTCTTGAGGAATAGGCAAACTTACGTTAGTAGTATTAAACGGTGAATCGAGAGTGTGGGTGTGTACAGATTGATGAGTATTTTCTTCTGAAGTTATGCCTTGTGATCGAATAGGTGACCCTTGTATGTCTTTGGCATTCAATAATGATCCAGGTTTAAGACCAAGTGCTTTGACTTGAGCCTGCGCGTGTGCTAAAATGTTGGCGAGAACTTTAAGCTCGGAAGTAGTTAAGGTATTGACGGGGGCATTTAATGCTGCTGCAACTTTTCCGTCTTCGTTGATTGTTAAACGAACGTCTTTGAACCTGTCTAATATCGATGTAATTAAAGAATCCACAGCAATCTCTTGGGCAGTATCGCCGGCCGTTGGTACAGGCACGTATTGTATATTTTTATCCCGTTCGGATTGCTTTTTTAATTTTACGCTAGTCGTACTAGGAGCGGTCATATTTTGTAGAACAAAAGCTGGTTTAGGAAATGCTGATGTATTTTTACTTGATAGTGTAGTTTTTGATGAAGACAAGCCACTAACTGGCCTAGAATCAATAATGGATTTTGTATGTTGTGTAGCTGGGCACGATTTGGTCCCATAATAGAAAGTGTCTTCTTTGGGTAGCGCTATATTTATCAAAGGTGAACTTTTTATCTTGGGCTTACAGCAACATAAACATTTCTTAGGTAAACAATGATGAGGTAATTTCAGAAATCTTTGTGGCTTTGGCGATATCACGGATTTTGATTTAAGATTATCAATTATTTGTTCTCGTTTAAACCAACAGCAACTGATTAACTCGTCTATACCTTTTTTCATAGTGTGACCAATGGTGGGATTGTAATTTTCTTTCTTGTATGCTACTATATCGCCTTCTTCTTGTAATTCAATAAGTTCTGCTTTATCGAGACTATCTATTAGCATAATAGATTTCGTTTCAAATTGTTTAGATATATTTTTGTTTTTACTTTCCGACGTTTGCGAAGGTCTGGTGTAATTCAAAGCCCTGTTAACTATGTTTTCAGCATCCTTAGTTTTATTTAAAAGATTATCAAGCCAATCACTTTTGTATCCGTATTCAACAGGGTGTCGTTTTATCCCACACAAGGAAGTTGATATTTCATTATCTAGGATTCTTATTTCAGTGTCTTGTGGTGAAATATTTTTCGCGTCTTCTTTCTCGAGACTGGGTCTACAGCAACAGGTACACTTATCAAACTCACAATAATGCGGTTTTCTCATGAAATCCTTGATATTGTTTTTGTAATATTTACCATCTAAAGTATCAATATACAGTTGTCGTTTCTGCCAGCAACAACAAGGCACTACTTTTGGTTTTATGCCTTGATGTTTATATTCTAAAATCCGAGGAGGATATTCACCTAAATGTTCAATGTTTCGCAATGTGAAATTTTCTTTAATACGACCGTCTTTTATACAGTAAACGTCCACTTCCCTATTAGACGTATCATGAAATATCAAAAAAGCAAAAGTTTCCCGCCGATAATTTGAGTATTTGGACTGACGTTTACCATATTTCGTTATTTGTATTTTATTGCATTCGTCAGTTTTCACCAGAACAACGCTACAAGGCTTACACATCTTCATTAATTCTTGATTTCTAAGATAGACTTTCATTGATAGTTTTGCTTCGTATAAAACACTGTCTAAACTGTACTCAGTTTCATCGTTTATCGTACTAATAGTCTTTTTAGCTTGATTATTGAATTTGTTAATGTTTTGTTTTAAGACTTCAAATGATCGCGATGAATAAGGTTTTCTAACGGGTTTTTTATTATCATATTTCGGAATGCTTTCTCTTAAGACATTATTCAGTAAATTTATTTTGGTCCGTTGAAAATATTTTTCCTTAAAAGTGCGCATATCATCAAGTCTAGTTGTGTAAACGATTGGGGTCGATAGCAAACGTATATCAATTCCTTCTTCATTATGGCCAAAATCAACCATGGGTTCAAGTTCCTCGGTCAAGTATTGTTCTTCTACTTCGAACTCTTCTTTGACAATTATTTCTTCGTCATCCTCTTCTTTGATTTCTTGCACATCGATATTTACAAGTTGTACAAATTTTTGGTTTTCATGTCCTGAAACAAAAGGTAAATTAAAATAAATCAATAGAAGTTCACCTTAAATCGTGGTTCACCTTAAGTCCAAATTTCGTTAGCGTGAAAGTTTTGGATTGATTTAAGTAACTAAATGTTTACAATAAGGATTCCAGTGCTTGTGTCAGGTTAAACGGGGCGTACAGTGAACTTTTTAACATCGAGAAAGGTGTTAGACAGGGATGTGTTGCGTCACCGTGGCTGTTCAATCTATTCATGGATAGTTGTTTGGCGGATTTGAAAGAGAGTGAATGTGGTCTGAGAATGAATGGTTTACTCGTCAAATGTCTTCTCTATGCTGATGACCAAGTTATCCTTGCGTCGTCGGCTGAAGGGTTGCAGGAGATGGTAAATATTATGACTGAGGCTTTGAAAAAGAAAGGAATGAAAGTGAATGTAAGTAAGACGAAAGCAATGGTTTTTGAGAAAGAGGAAAATATGACAGAGTGTAAAATTATGATAGAAGAAGAGAGGGTGGAACAAGTGAAAGAGTTTGTGTATTTGGGCTCCATGTTCACATCAGATGGAAAGTGTGAAAGTGACATCGAAAGAAGGGTGAATGCCGGAAACATGGTGAATGGAGCGTTGCACGCTTTTATGAACAGCCAGAAAGTCTCTGATAAGGCTCGTCTGGCTGTGCATAGAGGGGTGTTAGTTCCGACACTTATGTATGGGAGTGAAAGTTGGGTATGGCAGAAAAAGCATGAAAGTAGAATAAATGCAGTACAAATGAGAGCGTTAAGAAGTATGATTGACGTAAAATTGAGTGACAGGATAAGGAATAGCGTGATAAGGGAACGTTGTGGTATAAAAGAAGACGTAGTGACTGGTGTAGAAAAGGGTATGCTTAGATGGTTTGGTCATGTAGAGAGGATGAATGAAAGAAGATTAACGAAAGAGGTGTATATGGCAAGTGTGGATGGGAACGTCGGAAGGGGAAGACCTCGACGAACGTACCTTGATCAAATCGGGGACGTCCTAAAGAAAGGTCAGGTCAAGAGTACCCTAAACCGAAGAGCATGCATGAAGAGATTGATGAATGTGGAGGAGGCGAAAGTAGTATGCCAGGATCGTAGTAAGTGGAAGGAAGTAGTCTCTGCCTACCCCTCCGGGAAAGAGGCGTGATTTATGTATGTATGTATGTAATGTTTACAATAGCATAAATATTTAGTTTTATAAACTAATTAAATTAATTATTCGACCAGCTAATTTCTTATCTACATGTGCGATTCAGATTGCAGCGACCACAATCGATTTTTTCATTATTTCCTCTAAAACTAGTTATAAAAAAGAGCTCTCCTACAAAACATGTTAACCAACCGATTCATTTTCTATTATTCCGATTATATTTATTGTTGTTCAACTTATATTGCTTGGCGGAAGTTATTTAATTCATGGGCTGGTTTGAAATATTTGCAATAATCTCTTACACCTTTTAAAAATCTGTTTAAATTATCGTGGCGTGTAAATGGCCCCGGGATTAACAGTTGATAGTGAAAGTGGAACAGTTGAATGGAACCAAGCTGAAGTTCGCGCGAGTATTGCGCGAGCGAGCGTACGTCAGTGTTGTCCCCTACTATTAACTATTGTATTATTTTTACCAGATTATCCTCGAAGAACGATTAGGAACGTGTATTTTGTGAGCATTGTTGAATAAATAAATGAATAATAGAGACATTTCAATTCCAAAACCAAAATGATTTTTACTTGGCCTCATCGAGACAAAGAGGGGTTTACATCGGGGTTCTAATTCCAATGCTACGTTCACGCTATGCACCTACCTGCTCCTGCTTCTGCCGCTACCTCGAATATTGGTCCCAATACTTCCGCGGAAGTATCGGGACGAATAAGTGTTCACACACTGCCATCATACTCTTCTTGCACCAATTCGAGAGAGCGAGATAGCAGTGCATTCCACTCCCGCTCGTTCTGCCGCCACCTACTGCCATTCTTTTGAATTTCGCACGAAAAACCGACAAAAGGGAGCACGGGAAGTGGCAGTACTGGCAGTGGCATGACGAGTAACAACGCGAATAACCTGTTTACATGCTTGCACTGCCCACTTCCCTTACTATTTCCCTGCCCATAGCTCGAGTGTTTTAGCTGTGAACGCGGCTTAAGGAATACGAGATAATTTTTATAGTTAAAACATGAATGCGTAATAAACCAATCTGAAATGTATTAACTTCAGTAGATATCTAACATGAAATGAAACATGCGTCACAGCATTCGTACCAGTCATGCCATGAATGATCTACCAGATCTACGCTTCTATTCGTCTGTAATGGGTACCCCATGTAAATAATTTTAAGTAAAATTATATGCATCGCCTACATGTAAAAATTCCGGAAGAAATTCTCTGAAATCCTAAAATGTACCTAACTACCTACTTACCTACAGCTATCTTCCCAAAAATACCCACTAAACAAATTTGGATGATATGATACATACATATAGCTGTTATATTTTTATTAGTGATTGCGATTGATTATGAATTAATTATTGTCCTAAAAGCTAGATTCGAGTTAAATTAGTAGAGGAAAGTGAACAATTACAACCAGTGTTCCCGCTTTAGCGGTTTTCGTGCAAGATCTAGTCCTTTTAATAAAGGTCTTCAGCGCGTTATTTCAATAAATTACGCGGTAAACAAAATTATGTGGAATCTGGTGAAAAATTTGAAAATACCATTTCAGCAAGTTTCTACCACTAATTAGGCCACAAAGTCAGGGTTTAAAGCCAAAAATATGAACTTCAACTGTCAAAAGTACCCCACTGTAAATATAATAGCAAGGCAAAGAAAATGTGTCTTGTAATTCTTGAGTTATTGAAAATGGTTAATATACACACACACACACGCATATCACGCCTATAATCCCTTGCGGGGTAGGCAGAGCGTAAACGGCCACAAAAACAGACACTACGCCAAGTCTGACAAATATTTGAGGGTCATTCGGAAAATTGTGTATCGCTATAGTGACAGGTTGTCGGCCCATCGCCTAAAATAGCAATACACACCCTCGAGTCCCTGAATCACCTCTTACGACACCACGGGAAAGAAATGGGGTGATGCTAAGAAGAGCAATAAATATGAAAATAGCTAAGAATAGCAATATGAAAATAGCTTAGAAAAGCCGGCACCACACGGCACATATTGCATGGTTAATATAACAAATTTAATCTTTAAAGACACTAATAGGTTTATTTTATCTTTTCAATTATAGACAAACAAACTGTTAATTTAATCCATACGAAAAAAAAAGTGGTTCTAAGCGCTTTTTTGAGCTGTTTTAATTTCAAAATATTGCGCTTTTTGACAAGAGTCTGGTAATTTTCTTTTTCCTCTAACGACAACACTGTTGACAACTATGTATGGAACTAATGAAATGACAACACATATATTCTCTTTGATACTGCAGCGAGCATTTCGCGAGCATATACTCTTTGACTGCTAGTATGTAGTGATAATAATATTAGCTCTATTATTTTCGATGGATTTACTCAACGATACTCACCTTTATTTGGCGAAGTCGCTCTAATAGCGAAATCTTTTTCCTCATTATCATAATCGTCGTCCATCTCTTTCACATAACCTCGGGCTCTTCGCTCGTCACACGATTCAACTATCAAACTAAATATTTTCTCACTCAATTTTCACTTTTAAAATCTTGAATGTAAAACAATAACAATCGAAATAGATAGCTACAGTGCGATTTATTGTTACGAATAAATTAATCACCACGAACAGTAGGTATGGCGAATGGAATCTACGAGAATAGCCAGCCAGCCTGCCAGTTACTGTAGAGGGGCGGGGCGGGGAGTTGGCGGAACGGTGCGGGACGTAGCGGGGGGTCGGGGGGACGGGCACCTCCTCCCTCACCCCGCGCGGGGTTCTCAATATGCGCTGTTATTGGACGACGTGTAATCGAAGCGTAAAGAACCAATCAGAAGCAAGATACCAGAATGAGGTCACTCAAACCGAAATCATACTACAAAAAGATGATAGGTGGCGCCTAGATCGATAGAAAAAATACAATGTAAACTGGTTGGTTCTTCCATGGCATGATCTGCTCTGGGTTCTGGGTTCAAGGCTTTGGATCTGGACCATTGTATCATGTTCTGGTCTGCACTCTGTCTAGACTTTACCCACTTATTTTTTTTTTCTTAAATACTGGACTCTGCTATTTTAGCCGGTTGGTAGGGAACTAGGGCTCACCCGGAGAGGTTTGTGTGGTTGTTCAAACAACCAGCCCAATAGCGTCCTTGAGACTTTACTCAGTCTATCCGGATTTTGGGTTCCGTATACGTACGTATTGGTTCTATAATAAACATGGGTTGGTTGGGCTTGGGCCACAGGTTGAGCGGGAGGATCGGTTATGTAGGTACCTACTTCCGTGTGCTTCCGATCCCTCGAGTGTCGGGTCTGGAGTCAGGAGTGCCAATAGCCCCACGACTTGGCCCCGGTCGCATCAGCTACTGTCCGTCAGCCATCCCTAAGTCTCATTTATTTTTAGGGTTCCGTACCCAAAGAATAAAATTAAAATTTAGGAGGGCTACCATACCATCCCATACAAATACATATATATACCTTATGGTTCAGAGGCTGTATCTCATGTCATGACCGTTAATAGTTAGACAGTTAAAATATTCACAGGACATGAATTTCTGTTGCCGCTAAAACAAAAAAATCTAATAAAGAGCATAAAGTCAATATTTAAGGTGGTTCTCATACAACAATCGTGATTTTTATACATATTGGTTCGGAACCCTTTTTGCCCGAGTCCGACTCGGTCCTGGCAGAATTCTACTTTCGATGCGGAGATGGCCAAAGAGGTACCGCCTTCAAATCAGAATTTGTTTCTATGCAGGTAGGTAGGTACAGGCTGGCATACAGCTTTCAAACTTTGTAGAAGTAGATACGCAGATTCAGTGCCGTGTTTTGCAGGAGCAACCTCTTACTATCCCTGATTGGTTAGTGATTACTTAGATCATGCTTAGATCAATAATAAGCGAAGTCCAGTCCAGGGACTGGGTTAATCGGGTCTTTCGACGACTCGATGCCCCACACGACGATAAAAAGCCAAAGGTAGGTAGGTTATCGTCAGAAAATGAAGACTCGGCACGTCGTCCCCCCGTGACTTCCCCTTTTGACATTGACTTTCGGAGTACTATTAATTATACTGTGCTTTCGGTCTTCAGTAGACTCGAGACATAGTCTATCACCCGTTACTTAACATGACTCCCAAGTACGTATGTATTGGCTTTGTTCAAATTATTTTCGTTTTTAAAAGTCACCGGACGGGGCTGCGGGGGGCTGCTCTCACTGTTGTAGTGTAAAAGCACTGGCAGCGGATGACGCGCCATCTCTCGGTGATGGGCGAAACCGGTTCCTCTAACACTGCGCTGCGTCGTTGCCTGAGTAACGCTAGTTACTAGTTATTATTCTGTGCCTGAATGAAGGACATTATTAGGTGGGCAGAATCACTTGAAACTTCTTAGCTATGGTGCTTAGGTGTTACGAAATACAACTGTTTTTGTTTCATTCGAAAATTCCAAATAGTTTTAAAGTTATGGACATTGGAAGTTGAACAAAAATTCAGATCTCTGTAAACGCGCGCGCTTTGCGTGTGACGTAATTGTACAGGCTCCGCCCACTTACACCGCGCGCTGTATGAGTTCTTCTCCCGACAGATTATTGTTATTTAATAGTTATTTAATAAAAATATGGAAGAAGGTTGTCAAAAAGGGCAATCAAATAACTTGCCGAGGGTGGACGGTTTGATGGTGGCTCAATATTTTTTCAAAAAAAGGTGATTTCGTTGCCGCTGAAATGCGAGGAGTTAAAATGAAAAAGTAAGTAAGAACCCTATATATATTTGACAGCCTGCCCAGCGGTTTCACCCGCCGCTAACAATTTTCCCCGGGGAAAAAGACATTTTAATATAGCCTATGTTCAACAGGGATAATGTAGGATTCTAACAGTAAAATGTTTATTTAAATCGGTCTAGTAGTTTCGGAGCCTATTCAATTTGAACAAACAAACAAACAAACCATCAAATCTTTCCTCTTCCTTATATTGATGGCCTCTATAAAACTGTATATCACTTTGCTCTATTGTCAATAATTTCCACAGCGTACGTGATATAAGATATTTTTTGCTACATTTTTCACACATTGGGTTACATTATCGAAATTTTCATGTGGATCCCTATTTTTTTCTCGTATTAAATATAGCCTATGTTCATCAGGAATAATGTATAGGATTCTAATGGTAAAAGATTTTTTTTTAACCGGGCCAGTAGTTTTGGAGCCTATTCAATTCAAACAAACAAACAATCAAATCTTTCCTCTTTATAATATTAGTGTAGATAACTGTAAAGTTATTATTATTTTAACAATTAATAAAAAGCAGATCGTCGCGCACGTGTGCTACGACTGGTGAACAACGAGCAACAAAGCGAGCAGTGTTGCCAGCCCACTCAATCGATTTCGGACGGTTTACCATTTCAAAACGGACGGTTTTGGCTCAAAAAGGACGGTTTTGTTTCCTTTTCAAAATGGACGGTTTTTGCTTAAAAGGCACGGTTTTATTATTGTTTATGAAATCAAAGACATGTTTTTTTTAGTTCGATTCATACCTAATGCTTTTAGTAATCATCGTATTATCAGGTTCGAATTTTAAAACCCCTCCAGTGTAATTGACACCAGCGCTTGTAGCCATCAACGATGAGATATGCTCCGTTTTTAATGTCCATGTCGCTGGCTCCCCAAAGTATATATTTCTCAAAGCTGAGAGGCTCAAACGTTTGTGACCAATGGATGGACTCTTATTTTAAGACTGGTTTTCAATGTGACGCTACCTAGACTGAGATCTCAGGTCAAAAAATTGGGGAGCCAGCGACATGCTTTTAGGTTAGAATTTCGGAGAAATCATCAGATTACTTGTTAACGGCGCAATGTGCCAAAATGATGGCTATGCCAAAGAAATGTGACGGAATATGTGACAGCTACAAGCACATTCAATAGCTATGTGACTCAACTGGAGCTAAGAAATAAGCCATGGAATGTTTCCAACCCATGTCGCTGGCTCCCCAAAAAACCGGCATCCGAAATCTCTGCAAGTATCACCTTAAACTACTAACCAAAGAGGAATTCTCGATCGTAATGTAGTAAATACACGTTATTCAAACAATCTCCTCTAGAATCAGCTGCGTTTTTGAGAAAACACAACATTTGTTTTTGTATGAATATAAGGGTGACTACATCGTTCAACCCTTTTTGGGACAGATTCAGGAACTTATGGTTTAATGATTTCCGTACAAATTATACTAAATATTACCTTGAACAATGTCCGCGAAGGGCTCTTAGCGTTTATATTGTGCTGGTACTATTAGCAGCTCATCAACTTACCTATTTAAGGTACTTAGATTTTTGACGGTATTTTGCACGGTTTATTATAATAACATTTATAGTACAAATTCATTGTA
Source organism: Tuta absoluta (assembly GCA_027580185.1). NCBI lineage: Eukaryota > Metazoa > Arthropoda > Insecta > Lepidoptera > Gelechiidae > Tuta > Tuta absoluta. Next base: position 2,287,519 of record JAQAHW010000032.1, read on the forward strand.
GTATACACGATCTCGTTGTTGTCGTTCGGGAGAAATCGTCACCGGCGCGGCCGGCGACTTATCAGGAGCACATCGGAAGTCCCTTCCATTTTCGTCGAAAAGAGATCTTCATGGATAGGTCCGAATGTCACCCGGCAATAAAGTTGCAAGTGAGCGCTAGCGCGTGTAAGGCTGAGTCTAGTGCTAACAGTGCTTTATTATTCTCATGTATAAAACTATTAAATTGAAATAATGCATGTAGAGTATATTTATACAAGTCTAGTCAAGTATTGATGAAACTGAAAAACCTTTTCCATGGAACACAGGTAAATGTACACTCGGTTATAGCACATAAGGTAAAAGGGGTAGTCCAAAAGAGCTGAATCATTTCTGTCCTTAGCAATATTTTTTTCTTGACATGAATATGTTTTAGTAGAAAAATTATTTATTTTATGAGAATAAGTTTAAATTTTGATTATGTATTAACTGGGGATAAAAATAATTCAGTTCTTTTGGAGTATCCCTGTTACCTTATGTGCTTCAACTGACTATACCTACATACATGTTGTACAGACTGTGAAAATTTAACAACGCTACAGTTTTATGAGAATAAACGATATTTATTTATAAATTATAGGAATCAATTCAAGCGGAGCACTTTTTTAACATTATTTAAGGTCATTTATAGTAAAATCTGTACGGAAATCAAAAGCCATAAGTTCCTGAAATTGTCCCAAAAGGGGTTAAACGATGTAGTCACCCTTATATTCATACAAAAACAAATGTTGTGTTTTCTCAAAAACGAAGCTGATTCTAGAGGAGATTGTTTGAAGAACGAGTATTTACTACATTACGATCGAGAATTCCTCTTTGGTTAGTAGTTTTAGGTGAAACTTGCAGAGATTTCGGATGCCGGTTTTTGGGGAGCCAGCGACATGGGTTGGAAACATTCCATGGCTTATTTCTCAGCTCCAGTTGAGTCACATAGCTATTGAATGTGCTTGTAGCTGTCACATATTCCGTCACATTTCTTTGGCATAGCCATCATTTTGGCACATTGCGCCGTTAACAAGTAATCTGATGATTTCTCCGAAATTCTAACCTAAAAGCATGTCGCTGGCTCCCCAATTTTTTGACCTGAGATCTCAGTCTAGGTAGCGTCACATTGAAAACCAGTCTTAAAATAAGAGTCCATCCATTGGTCACAAACGTTTGAGCCTCTCAGCTTTGAAAAATATATACTTTGGGGAGCCAGCGACATGGACATCGTTTTTAGACGGTTTCGGTGCTCAGTCTTTATATTTTTTTTGAAACATATCCCAATCCTATTCCATTTGCAATCCCAATCTTCCCAACACAACAAAATTTTGGAAATATTCACACTGGTGCAATTTTAGGTTTAATATTCTTGAATTTTTTCATTTTTTTATTTTATATCCGTGATTTTTAGTTAACCGTCCGAAAAGGGGCGGTTTTTACGAACGGACGAAAAAGGGACGGTGCCTTATCAAAAGGGACGGAAAACCGTCCCTTTTCGGACGGTCTGGTAACGCTGAAAGCGAGTCGGTGGCGGCGCGGCGGCCGGCCGGTAGTGTTCAGTGACGTCACACATGCGAGCGCGGTCGAGCATGCCTTGCCGACTTTTAAAAAATTATATCTCGGAAACTACTTATCGTATCGAAGTAATTCTTTCGGTGGTTTTTACCTTTTTTTACAGACTATATGAAAAAAATAAAAATAAAAACCGATGTTGAAATTAATTCGGAACTTTTGGAAATGAAACGAAACGATGATCTAAAAAGTCTTTGTTCTTCAAAAACGCGACACGAATATTATGAAATATGTAGGTACTAATAGTATAATACCATAATACTAGTGCGTGACTACTACATCGTCGCGATAGAACGCGCGGCCAATAGAGATTCACCATAGCAACGCATACTTGTTTATCGCTGGAAACCGTAAAAAGCGTCTTTTGTTTTTAAATAATAAAAGCTTGATTTAATTGGTAAAACAAATTCAAAATAATTTTTATTTGTGTAATTAGTTATGTACAATTGATACTTCGTCTAATTAAGTTTAAATATTGCTAGTTAAGTGGTGGTTAATATAATAACTGAACGTATAGTAGCACTCGTATCAAGTACCTACCTACCTATTTTTAATGGATTATTTCTTATTCAAAATTTTAGCTGATGATCGATCATTAATGCTATTTAAATTAATGGAAAAGGCTGATAATATAAGGCAAAAGAAGGGCCTTTTGTACTGGATTGACCTAATTAACTTTTAATATGGTTGTAACAATGGCGTAGGTATTAAAAGGATTTGGTATTAGCACCTACAGCACAGCAGTAAAAAACATGGTAAGCTATAAAACAAATGTGCTTGTGATCTGGAGAAACCAAGTCTCAAGAAAATTAAGCAGAATTTCGTAGGAGGTTATAAAAGGTGAGTAGGTAATCTTTATAGAGACCTGAGTAGCTTCAAATGCATATCTAAAATATACAGAATGCAAAAAATATTAGCCGCAACAACCTATCAAACTAAACAACAATAGGGCGAAATATTAAAATAAAAATTGGTGCTCACATACAAAATGTTTCAGCCAGCCGGGTATGGGATATGGGGAGGAGCAATTTTTTTATTTATATTTCGACCTATGTTCCTAAAGGAAAGTTGTTCAGTTTAGACTGGTCCACCCCTCAAAATATTTGCAGCTAATATTTTTTACATACGTACAGCAAATATTTCATAATTGAATTTTCTAATAAATCACTTGGAATCGATTCCTCGGGTGGGGCTATTGTGATCATGGGGCAAATGCAACTAATAATAGGATAGGAGTGAAATCTGAAATCTTCGTGGAAGATGACGTGTGAAAGAAAAAGATAGAGACGTATGAAATGTAGGAAGATAGTTAGAAAAGATGTCAGACGAGTACTAAGACGTAGTAAAGATTTGTGCAATAAAATAAATTGAAAAATATTAAGAGTATTGATTTGGTTTTTCTTCGCCGCTCGCCGCCCCTTCCCGCCTTCCCCTATGTTTTCTAATCTCATAATCATAATGAATATACTTAATTAAATCACATCACAAATAATTCTTGACTTGACTGGTGCAGAAATGGGAAAGAGTCTGGGAAAGTTGTGTGCAGCCGGAGGAGCGCCGGGAGCAGGCTCCGTGCTCGACAGAGTCATCTCCCAACCAGACAGCGAAGCGCACACCGTGCTCTACAAACTGGCTGATTACAAGAAAGGTACTTAAATAAGTCTTAATAATATTACGAGCAAAGGCAAAGATTACCAATTTTTTTTTGAGGTTACGAATTTTTATTAAAACAAACAAATACAATTAATGACCATAAAAAACTTATTCCAGAGCGGCAGAGCATATTAAAGTAAAAAATATTATCAGTATTACAGACGTATATCTTATAGACATAGGGCATAAGCACCTAAAGTGTGTGCGCAGAATATACTCAATAGTCCGTTTTGAACTATGCGCACCTCTAAAGGAATATGAATTCAGACACTAAAAGCAAATATGTAACTTCCAGTTTAGTGTGTTAAATATAGAGTGCAAGTTAGATCATAATATTCAAGTCTAACAAAATGCACAGGTGGTCTTCTCTTGGAAACCTACACCAAGGGAGGTATGGCGGCTGCGGAGCGACTAATTCGTGAAGAGTTTTCGGCTTACATGTACGCTGGAGGCCGAGGACGTGTCATCAACCGAGCCGAGTATTTGCGGTGGAAATTCAGGGACCAAGAGCAAGTATGGCCCTAGCCTTTGTGCTTATTGCAGATAAATCTGGCCATTGTATATTGTTCAAGTTTAAAACGTGTTATTTTCCAGGTTGTCTTACCAATAGAAGCCTCGCTCTCCCCTCACGATCCGCTTGCCAAGTGGGAAGACCACATGGCATGTTGGCAGATGTGTTACCGAGGTGCACTTGGAGAATCCCTCTTGCATGTGCTTATCATTTGCGATACAAAGGTATGAACGTCAGATAAGTTAGGTATTTCATAAAAACTAGCACTCAGATCGTTTCTTTTAAAGACATGGTTTTGATTATGGAGATCTTTTTTAATTAACTCATTTTAATCTGACTGTGGATTACTGCTACAGATACACACGAGGCTGGCAAGAGCCCTAGTTAAATGTTTCCCGAAGTTATCTTTGGATGTTGTCGAGGGTGAGGAGTACCTAGGAGCTAGTTCTTTACACCTAGCCATAGCATATAGCAACAACGAGCTGGCTCAGGACCTCGTGGAAGCTGGAGCCAATGTGCAGCAGAGAGCTATAGGTAGGTTTAAAGAATACTACTACTAAACTTAAAAACACATTTTAACAGTCATATTGTGACTCATAATTCCATTACTCTTTCAAGGTAGCTTCTTTCTCCCTCGTGACCAACAGAAGAATCCGCCAGCTCGACAAACAAACTACGAGGGTCTGGCATATCTAGGAGAGTATCCACTCGCCTGGGCGGCATGCTGCGCAAACGAAGCGGTCTACAACTTGCTTCTGGACTCAGACGCGGATCCAGACGCACAGGATTCCCTTGGAAACATGATATTGCACATGGTCGTAGTTGGTGATAAGTTGGTAAGTGAGCTTCGAGTATTTAAAATTCCTTATATCGTACACTCTATTCTACCTTATTCATTTCAACAGGATATGTTTGGCTACGCCCTACGCCATCCCAAGGTTCCTGCCAGTAACGGACGCATGAACAAAGCAGGATTTACCCCATTAACACTCGCCTGTCATCTTGGTCGAGCGTCTGTCTTCCGAGAGATGTTGGAGCTGTCTGCAAAAGAATTCTGGAGATACTCTAATATCACCTGTTCAGCGTACCCTTTGAATGCTTTGGATACTTTGCTACCTGATGGAAAAACCAGTACGTATTTGTACAATAAATAGTAACAAAGAACTTTTAGTCAATAGTTATTAATTAAATGCACCCCTTCAGATTGGAATTCTGCTCTCTTCATTATCCTGAACGGTACCAAACAAGAACATCTGAACATGTTAGATGGAGGAATCATACAGCGACTACTTGAAGAAAAATGGAACACATTTGCAAGCGTGAGCTCAGTCAATGATATTTTTATCTAATTCAATCTAGAAAAAGACTTCATCGAATTGTTTTGAATTCCAGAACAAATTTTTAAAACGTTTGATGATCTTCATGCTCCATCTGCTTCTGCTGTCTATCTCGGTATATCTTCGCCACAGCAGCCTGGAAGCTGAAGAAAATCCTAGTTGGGGTCTGGAAGTCACCGATGTAAGAAGTGGGATCAGACTTGCTAGCGAAATTGGAACTATCATCAGTACATTGTGCTACATCATTCTCCAACAAGGAGATGAGATTAAGAATCAGGGACTGGTTGCTTATTTAAAGCAGTTGGTGAGTATAAGATTTCAGGATCTGAGACTTCAGTAACAAGTTTGCAACTAACTTACCTATAAAAAATACAAAAAATTTTGTTTGATTATTTAAGTTGAAAGAAAATTGATTTCAGCTTCACGAACCAGCTAAGCTGATTTTCTTGATGTCAAACTTCCTTTTACTGGCCTGCATACCTGCAAGACTGAGTGAACAGACTATGCTAGAAGAAGCTCTGCTGATATTTTTACTACCAGGCTCCTGGTTCCTTCTTATGTTCTTTGCAGGGTAAGGCAACGTAAAATTATGGATTTATTTGATAAGTATTTGTCTGTTTGCTGTCTCCATAGCATTCACACGTTCTTTTTCGCAGGGCTATCAAACTTACTGGACCATTCGTTACTATGATATACAGCATGATCACGGGAGACATGTTTACTTTTGGTATCATCTACTGTATCATCTTGTTCGGTTTCTCCCAGTCGTTCTTCTTCTTATACCGAGGTAAGTTTACTCCATAATGGATTTTTCAGAAATTTCCTGATATGAATTTGGGTGACACATTTATTGCAGGATTTCCAAGCGTGCAATCGACGTTGTTTTCCAGTTATCCAAGTACTTGGATGGCTTTATTCCAGATAACTTTGGGAGATTATAGCGTAAGTAACATTCACTTTTATTTCGTCGATTAAAGATATCAAAATTAATTGTTGATGAAACGTTGACTTGTAGGTTCCAGGAGGTCTAGACGGACAGAAGGCGGTTAACAGAATTGTATGTTTTTTTAAATAATTGTGTGTCTCATGTATTGTTTCCCTTGCGGTGGTGTGGGAGTTTTGCTTTCTGTTTGACCTGGTGAGCTCGTGGAATCTTCATGTCCGTCATGTGATCATCTGTTTGTGTAATTGTGCGCAATTTAAACTATTTTAACCTCTGTTTTATTTATTTTATCTGTAAAATACTATTGTATTTTTCTTAAGTACACAGACCTCGCCCAGACTTCTTACCCGAACCTGGCAAAGACGGTCTTTGCAGTGTTCATGGTTTTCGTTCCCATTCTGCTGCTAAACATGTTAATCGCCATGATGGGCAATACGTATGCCCATGTTATCGAGCAGTCGGAGAAGGAATGGGTAAAACAGGTATAATTAACTTACTTAAAATTTTCTCAATTTCAATATATTTCCAAAATTTGATTATTATAATGTACTTATACGAATTCTATTCTAACCTCTTTCAGTGGGCTAAAATCGTCGTATCCCTAGAGCGTTCAGTCGCCCAGGAAGATGCTCATAGATACCTCCAAGAGTATTCTATAGGACTGGGCCCTTCCGACGACCCTCGGTATGAGCAGCGTGCCGTCATGGTCATCAAGAGCAAAGCCAAGACTCGAGCCAAGCAGAGGAAGGGCGCGCTGACTAATTGGAAGGTAGGAACGCGGAACTTACTTTGTAATCATAAACTGAAAACAAACAGCAGCAATTTACTTGGATTCTTTGTGGTGATGCTAAAACTTATGTTTTAGCGCGTCGGTAAAGTGACTATAGCAGAACTGAGGAGGAGAGGTATTACTGGCGAGGATCTGAGACGACTGATGTGGGGAAGAGCGTCAATATCTTCGCCTACTAAAACACCGTTAGTGTAAGTATGAACGAACTTATAACATCTTAAAGTCGAACATTTTGGTAAATATTCGACTAATTGTGGCAAAATACGATTATTTTAGGTATTTCATAGTAAAATAATGTACTTAGGTATTACTAATTAGAATAATAATATGCCTAAGGCATGTATTTGTGTAGGGAGCATTTTGACAAGTGAACGATACTTTAAGGTTTGCTTTGCCTCGTGATTATACTAATAGAACTTTGCCTAAGAAAATTAAATCAAAATACCTATTGAAAAAAAAATAAAAAAATGGGGGCTATTCCCAATATACTACCTGGAAAATTAGAAGTTTAAATAACTAAAGTGCAACGGCCCATTGCTCGTACATCCCAATTGATACTATTGTCAAAATTACCCCATTATGATATATTTACCCCGCCCGCCAGCACATTCTAATTTTATTTAACTTTTGCCTTTTCTGTCTCAATTACCCCACCACATACTTAGTCCGCATTATCACTTCGATCTCGATAGTAAAATAATGTTTACTACGGAGGTGAAATTTTTTCACCCGATATATCCAGCAGTTAATTTAGATTTTATTCATTTTGTTTAGCAGTAAAGCGCCTCCACCGGACTGTGTCACGGACGGACTGGGCAGTCAACTCGTCAATTCTGCGTTGGCTTCAACGCTTAATGTGGCTGCGTTTACCGAGCTAAACTTCTCTAGCGGGACTATGGGTATGAGTGCGTTGAGAGTGTCTGTTGATATGGTAATCCAATTTTAACTGTAGGTACCTACAAAATACAACTTTTTCACAAAAAAAAATTAAAAACGATCAAATTCGTTCGTTGCTTTTCCGTAATGGCGGATGTGAGTGTTAGGTTAATAATTCTTATAGTGTACCTATATCATGCAGTAAACTATTCTCAAACTGAACATCAGATAGTAAATTGTAATTAAAGCATGAATCTGGCATTGTGTAATAATGACGGGTGGGATAACACGTGGCGCAGGAATTTCACTATCACGTTGCTACACAAACCGCGCATTACAGCCCCTAGTCGAAAGACTACGACTTTAAATCAATAATTAATAATAATAATGGTAATAAATGATGATTGATTCCATATTCGTATTTTCCCACTCGACTAAACGAGATTTTATCTTAAAAATTAATGTTTTTTTATGTTGTAGACCAAACTCACAAGCAACCAACACCGGACCTGCTAGTGAACCAAACCAAACTGACGACAACCACTACCTCAGCTACTTCGGCTTTCGTAACATCACCACAAACTACTGCTTCTAAAACAGCTTTGGAAACCAGAGTCACAGCTGCCGCAACTGCCATACCAGTAACAGGAGTTACTAGTACAGTAGCAGCTACTGGTATACCTACTGTTACGTTTAGTTCCCCTGCAACGGGAGCGGGTGGTATCACAACAGCGCCTGTAGGAAGTGTGATAGCAACTCCTGGAATTCAGAAGCCTCCAGATCAATTATTAGGAGCCGGACTCATGCAAGATATACAGAAGATTTCTGTCTTGAAACCACCTGGTAAGTATATTAATAAATAAGTACCTATAGGTACTTATTCAGGTTACTTAGTTGAATTTGCCACATGGTTGGAATAGCCCCAAACAACCATAAAAATATCTTAACGTTACTCATTTATATTCAATTCAATCTCATCATATTTTTAACAAGCTCTACCTGAAGAAAAATTCCGGGACTATCTCCGCGAGCTGATAACCCTTGTGGAGAAGGGGGCGCCTGCGGAGGCGGATGTAAGGAAACTTGCCACGCAGGCTGCAGACTTGGCTAATGTTCCCGAGATCGACATCAATGTCAATGTAAGTATTCTTTAAAATTAAATAATTAGATTCAGTTTCCAAAATACCGGTGTACCAGTCAGCAAGGTCAGACAAAAAAAGGAAGAGATCTATAAACCGCCACCTAGCGGAAGAACGACTTCATCGTAAAACGCGATTGTTCGATAGATGGAGCGACTAGTGCTAGAAATGAACAAAAGCATTCTTTACGCGAGGTTCTGTCACAGGTGTTATTATTTATTCATATGGATATGCCTTTCAATGAGTAATTCCATGAGATGATGGCATATGACGAAAATGACGGGTCACGCACCGGTTGAAAACTCTTCTAATGATCTTTACACTTTATCATACTTCCTACACTTTTAATTTACAGTTGGCAGCGAAATCAGCTCGCAAGGTGGTCGCAGGCGCGGTGTCAGGGCTCTTCGGTGTGGTCGGGGATGCTCCAGCAGCTGATGCAAGTTGGCGTCGTGAGAGGCAGGACCATAGTGACAGCGATCCTATATCAGGTTGGTTTGCGTACCTTCGCTATTTGTACTTTCCGCATAAATAATAATCCAAAATGGCGGACGTCCAGTTGATTGTCGGTACCACGGGTCGGTACGGTATCTAATGAAAAAAAAATGCAGCAAGTTAATTAAGCGCCATCTATCTGCCCCTATAATTTAAAATGTTCGTCGAAATCCCCAGTTCCACATATCCCTACTGAGCTATCCCTACTGGTAGGGAAGAACGGATTATTTTTCCACTTTTTTCTACGAGGGGGAAACATGGAATTTTTTCTTCCGCTTATCTCTACCGTAGTAATTATTCAGGAAATAGGTATCATCACGTTGAAATATATAAGTGCCTATCAAGTGTTTTGTTTATTGTATAAGGTTATAATATTGTTTAACAATATTATTTATTCAAACTCCTTTACGAAAGGAACGAAGCGACTCTTACCTAAAGTCAATGAGTCAATGTTTATTGTATAAGGTTATAATATTGTTTAACAATATTATTTATTCAAACTCCTTTACGAAAGGAACGAAGCGACTCGTACCTAAAGTCAATGAGAATAAACAAAATATATTTGACATTGTCTTATTTCATTTCACTATAGAATAATTTGATTAGTAAAATTGTGTAAAAATGCAGGATCTTATATTTTTAAGAAGAGGCAGAGGGACAGTTTTATTATACGATGGGTTTCAATATCATCGGAAAAAAATATACTCAACCGGTCTTGAATACTGGAAGTGCGCGAATACGAAAAAGAACAAGTGCGTTGGATCTCTCACAATAAAAGTATGTTCGGCATTTCATATATTTTTTTAAATATTGCTTTTTTTATATTTCGATATTTATTGCAACGTTCTATATTTTCATGTACTAAAAATGGCAATTGTAAAGCCCACTTAGGTCTATTGGATACACTTAGTTTACCAAGGTACTTTTGTTATTATTACAGGACAGAAGTTTGATTGACAAAAGAGTGGTCCATTCGTCAAGTTGCTTACGTGACGTGGCTAAAAATGAGATTGATATGCGGCTGAATGAATGCAAACAAAAAGTTATGGCTGACCCCACCGTTCCGATTCCCAGAATTTTTGAGGAAACACTTAATGGAATAAACAACGATGGTTTAGACTTGATAGCCGCAACTCCCAATTTTGCCAATGTGAAGACTGCTCTGTATAATTGTAGAAACAAAGAGGCTGGAACATCTAAAATGTTTTACACTAATATTGAAGAAGTACAGGTGCCAACCGTTTATCAGAAATTTATTTTTGCTGACTACATGTACAATGGAGTTCGCATTTTAATATTTGGTGATAAATGGTCCTCTGAACTATTACCTACTTGATAGAGAAAATGTATTTATTGATGGAACTTTCAACATTGGTCCAGAACCTTTCACTCAGCTAGTTACAATTCACTGTTATATTGGGAGTACCATGTTGTATACAAATATAATCCCGGTGCTTTATGCATTACTACCTGACAAGAAAACTGAAACATATATCACACTATTCCGACTAATTAAATCCCAAATAAAACAAAATACTGATAAAGAGTGGTCTCCCGTTTATGTTATGGCCGATTTTGAGGCTGCCATAGCCATAAAAATTGTATTCCCAAAAACTGAAATGGAAGGTTGTTATTACCACTTCAATAAGGCCATATGTAGAAAAGGGAGACAACTGAAACTAACAAAAAATAAAGACAAGAGAAGAATACTCGGCCTAACTGCGATCTTACCTCTGCTTCCTTTGGATATGATACAAGAAGGATGGTCATACATAGAAAATGAGATTTTGGACGAGTTTAAAATGGAGGCATTTAAAAAATATATTAAAACTACTTGGTTTAAAAATGATAAATTGGTGAGACAGTGGTGCGTGTTTGGAAAAAAACACAGAACAAATAATTTTGCAGAAGCGTGGCATTTTAAAATTAATATTATTACCAACAGAAAAACAAGCCTATATGCATTATTGAAAAATCTATTTAACCAAGCAATTATTCAAAAAAAACGCATTAAATTGATCATGAACCACTTGAAACTGAATCCGCCAAAAAGGAGGGAGCAAGTATATGTGATCCGTGACCACGTCATACAAAATGCACAGTTGCAATTGGTCACAGGAGATATTAGGTCCTTACATATGAAATTGTCGTTTTGTCGTACTGGCCACTTTGATCACAAATTTCTCCTATTTGGTTAGGAATTCGAAATTCAAATTTATACAGCTATTTCCACATGTAGTTGTGTTTCGTAAACCGTCATTCATTTGTTTTTTTACTTATCTTTTTTCTGTTTGCATCGCTCAATTTACAAAATGGAAAATTTGATATATCGCGTTATTTACGAGTACGAGTTCCACCGTGGCACCAGTGCTGCGGAAACGGCTCGAAGGGTTAATGATGTGTATGGCGGTTGTGTCGCAAAAGAAAACACAGTGCGTTTTTGGTTCCAACGTTTTCGTTCTGGAAATTTCGACCTGCAAAACAAGCCCCGTGGACGGCCGGAGACCCAAGTTGATAATGAAGAATTGAAGGCTATTGTGGAAGCGGATCCATCGCAAACCACGTCCGAATTAGCTGCAGGCTTCGGTGTTAGTGATAAAACTGTTTTAATCCACTTGAAGCAAATTGGAAAGATTAAAAAACTTGAAAGGTGGGTTCCTCACGAATTGAGTGAAGCAAACCGGCAAACGCGCGTCAACTGCTGCGTTACATTACTTGACCGGCACAATAACGAAGGGATTTTAAATCGAATCATTACCTGTGATGAAGAGTGGATTCTCTACGATAATCGGAAGCGCTCATCGCAATGGCTGGACCCTGGCAAGCCAGCCAAAGCCTGCTCCAAGCGAAAATTGACCAATAAAAAGTTACTTGTAAGCGTTTGGTGGACTAGCGCCGGTGTCGTTCATTACAGTTTTCTCAAATCTGGCCAGACGATTACGGCAGATGTCTACTGTCAGCAATTGCAAACCATGATGGAAAAGCTAGCTGCTAAACAACCGAGGTTGGTCAATCGCTCTACGCCACTGTTGCTTCACGACAACGCTAGACCACACACTGCACAACAGACGGCTAGCAAATTAGAAGAGCTTCAATTGGAATGTCTAAGGCATCCACCGTACTCCCCGGACCTTGCTCCAACAGATTACAATTTTTTTCGAAATTTGGATAACTTCTTGCAAGAGAAAAAATTCAACTCAGATGGGGCAGTCCAAATCGCCTTCAAAGATTTTATTGATTCCCGTCCGAATGGTTTTTTTAGTAAAGGGATCAATGAACTACCTATGAGATGGCAAAAGTGCATAGATTACAATGGCTCATACTTTGATTAAATAAATATACTATATTTAAAAAAATCGACTTTTTGTTCCTCCCATACAAAACGCCAATTTCATATGTAAGGACCTAATATATCTGTGGGACATTTTTTAGATAAGTTAAGATAATACATAATACCGCGTTAATCTAAGTTATATTCCCTGTGAATAACTGCAACTTAGGTAGGAATAAAGGATGTTTATCTTTAAAATAAATTACTTTTCTTAATGCTTGTACTTTGTCACGGTAGAGATAAGCGGAAGAAAAAATTCCATGTTTCCCCCTCGTAGAAAAAAGTGGAAAAATAATCCGTTCTTCCCTACCAGTAGGGATATGTGGAACTGGGGGTCGAAATCACCAGCGCTACTTGGTGGCGTTTGGTACTAAAGCCCCTCTGGTTGGTAAAATATATGGCGCTAGTAGGCATTTCGTTTGTAACTAGTACCTTAGTTTTAGTACTGCGGTATTTCAATCTCACAACGCTTAATTGATCGCGTAGTCTATTCTGCTTCTACCATCTATCCCTTCCATCTGCAGTCCTCCTTACCTACCACACGATTGTTCACAGAATCAGTACTTCTGGGCCGCGCCTCTCGCGCTCGGAGGGCACGGTCAGCCTCGCGGCGCGCTGCACCTCCACCGCCTCATCTTTATGTGCCGGCGCGATCTATGTATTTAGTAGCTTCAGAAAGCAGCGCTGTTGAAAGCGACGCACCGTGGGATGAACCAACTTCAGGACTCGGCTCGTAAGTATAGATAGATAAAATAGATTTTCTAAATATAGATTTCTAGGTTTTTTCCCCAGCTGTAACTAAAGATCAGCATAGACACGATCGCTTCGGTGAAGAGAAATAGACGCAAGATGCGCGGCTCATTCAAATTCTTGACAAGATCGAGATCTCAATGTTTGGTATTTTTCTGTTCACAGAGAGGTGGGAGTTCGTAAACGCGATGACGCAGAGAGACTCCGCAAGGCTCGCCCGTTGTGCATCATGCATGCAACTGGGCAGGTTCCGCCGCAGATAGAGCATTCAGTGTTCGTTGTTGGTGAGTTCCGGAGACCAAAATATATATACAAGATGTAAGGAAAAGTACTGCGTTCCTTTCAATGAATGAACCAGCCCATGAAACTGAAAAACTTTCCGAAAGGTACATAGTTCGAATTATGAAAAAACAATTTAGACCTCCCATACAAAATGTAGCAGCCGACCAAATCTGGTTGTATGTGATGGGTCTAGTTTTTTTTTCATATTTTGGTCTATTTTCCTTGAGGAAAATTTCACGGGCTGGTTCATCCCTTAAAAAGAACGTAGTTCTTTTCCTCACTATCTGTAACTCTGAAACTAAACAACTTTCCCCTAGAAACATATCTCAGAAAACGTCAAAAAATATTCGACCTCTCATACAAAATCACGATCACTACCCGATATTATCAAACTACAGGCTACAATTTTACAGGTGAAATTCGATGTTCATTGCGTACTCGCTTAGCCATTATGATACCAGGACTATGAACCGGCTACGCAATGTACTACGAATTTCGCCTGTAGACTTGTAGCCTGTAGTTTCATAAAATAGGCACCAGCTGACTACATTTACTATGGAAAGTCAAAAAAAAATTAACGTTTCCTGAAATATTTTTTTATGTTAAGTTACAGTTACATGGTCTGATCGTGCACCCTATCAGTATTCGGAGAGCTGTCCCTTACACCCTGTATTATGATATGGCCCAAGAGGGATACCTTTGAAATATCGGAAAGCGAGCAAAATAAGTGACAATCTAATTACAGTCATATTTAACCAGGTCACACCTCGGACACTGGCGCTCAAATGTATGAAACAAACGCGTTGCTACGCTCACAGTCTAAGCTCGCGTAGGTGAACGCGGACCATGCGTGTGTGTGTGAGACAACATGTCAGGGTTGCCGCCATTTTGCGTTCGCGAATCGGGAAAGCAATGTGCGGCAGTATGAAATGACCTTGCTAGCCGGTGTCTGAGCGTCCTCCGAGCGCGGGTGGGCGGCGCTTGTAGGGGGAGACAGGGAGTGACCATACTGTACGCTAGTACTATTAATTATACTGTGACCAGGTTCTGGCACTGGAGTGGAAGTGGAAGGCGCTGCACCTGCACATGTTACGATGAAGAACGAGAAGAAACCTAGGCCAAAAACAGCGAGACCACGGAAAAACCGGTAAGATAGTATACAGCGATCACGACAATCGTTCCCATACGCCACTAGTGGTGAATGGGAATTTTGTACCACACGCCACAAGCGGCGAATGTGACTTTTTGTACCAGTAAGGGTCGGATTATAGTGAGCGGCTTGGCCGATGCGGTGCGTAGCGACCAAGTATTTCTAGCAGCAGTACAAAGACATGTTCGCAACAAATTATACCAAACTAGCGACCCGTTCAGCGGTTTCACCCGCTGTTAACTGATTTCCCACGGGAAACAGACCTTCTCCCGATATAAATCAAACGTAAAAACCTTCCTCTTGAATCACTCAATCTTTAAAACTTCATCAAGATCCGTTTAGTGGTTTTGAAGATTTAAGCATACAAACAAAAAAAAACAGACAGGGACAGACTTGGGAAGCGACTATTCTATACTATGTAGTGATAATCCGTCTCGCTTCATTAACGCATTGCTGGCTATAGAATGTAGATAAAATTTTGTATGAAGCCCAGCCCAGATAAGAGGTGATTTAAAGACTTTATATTGGCAAGATGCATTGACGGAGGTGGACGCTAAAATTGTATCACTACATAGTATAAAATAAAGTCGCTTCCCGTTTGGTGTCTCCTTATATGTTTAGAATTACCCAATGGATTTTGATGCGTTTTTTTATTAGATAGAGTAACTTGAGAGGAAGGTTTATAAGTATAATTTATTCCGGGAAATTGTCACATTCCCATGGGAAAACGGGTAGCCCAACTGGTAGTCAACTTTGACCCCCTTTTGACACCTTTAAGGATTAAAATTTCAAAAATGCTGAAACATGTGTTTTATTATTTTAAGTCATACGTCTAATCACAAATTTTGAAACGGATCACCTAGAGAGATAAATATTGGACATGAGGTTTTATATGTAAGAAAGCAACTATTATATATAAAATTCCGTTTTTTTAATCCCCCAAAGGATGAAAAGGGGGTTAAAACTTTCTATGAAAGTTCGTTGTCTTAAGTGTGATCCGTTTCAAAATTAGTGATTAGACTTATGACTTAAAATAATTTAACACGTGTTTCAGCACTTTCAGCATAATTTGAAATTATATCAATTAATAGGGTCAAAAGGGGGTTAAAAGTTTGTATGAAAGTTCGTTTTTTTAAATAAGTTTGATCTGCTTCAAAATTTGTGATAAGACTAATAACTTAAAATAATTAAACACGTGTTTCAGCATTTTTGAAGTTTTAACCCCTAAATGGGTGAAAAGGGGGTTAGAAGTTTGTATGAAAGTTTTTTATCTTAAATGTGATCTGTTTCAAAATTTCTGATGAAACTCATAACTTAAAATAAAAAAATACGTGTTTTAGCATTTTTGAATTTTTAACCCTTAAAGGTGTCAAAAAGGGGTCAAAAGTTTACTACCAGTTGGGCTACCCGGTTTCCCATCGGAATGTGACAATTTCCCGGAATAAATTATACTTATAAAACTTCCTCTCAAGTTACTCTATCCAATAAAAAAAACCGCATCAAAATCCGTCCTAAAGATATAAGGAGACACCAAACGGGAAGCGACTTGATTTTATACTATGTAGTGATACCAATGTCGCTTATCACTTTCTAACAAATCGTATTGTAAACGTGTGGAATAAACTCCCTGATGATGTTGTTTCTGCGCCGTCAGTGAACTCTTTTAAAAATAGACTGGACAATTGGTGCAAAAATAATAAAGACTTTATAAACAATAACATGCGCGTGTGTGTGTGATCAAATATAATAAAAAGACATTAATTAACAAAACCAACACTGCAAGGACCTATCAGCATGTATTGCTGCCTGTCCTATAAATAATAATAATAATAATAATAAATTAGTCCGGCGATTCTTAACCAACGCGACTATTTTCCAACCAGCAATTGACGTAGCATTGGATCCAAGTCACTTGGCTTAGCCCGTACTTGGTTCTATAAATACCGGCCCTGTGCCGAGAAGAGTAGAAATAAATTACACGAATGAATTGAGTAAATAAATGTATGATACACAGAAGAATTCGTTACAAAAAAAAACTTGTTAATTCGCGACTAACGTACCGAGCTGCTAAACATAATTCGACCCTAACTAATTCTTGTTGCATGTAGTTGTGTTTATGGGAATAAAGGCCTAAAAAAACTTGATACCAATTTAGTCATTCGCATTTTTTTCTAGAGTATCTCCAGTAGCGCCGACCGCCGGCAGTCCGCTGGAGCCGTGGGCGACGGCACCATTATCTCGTCTGTCGCGCCTCATCAGATCCTCCAGCGCGTCTACTGCCTCTCTGGCTTCACATTCCTCGCCAGAAGGTTCGCCCAGACGATATTAAGTTCACTAGGTGTTATGACAGATTAAGACGTACGCGCCGGCTAAACGCGTGTCTACCCGCGAAGTCTACTCACTCACACAATGCGTTGCCCCCGCGCTCAGCTGTGTGCGTATGACTTTATTAACACGCGCACAGCACGCGTATACATACGTATGAATGCGCCCTTAGGAAAAATAGAGCAAAAGTTATGGTGGGTTTACTTCGTCCATTATGGACAACTTTGTTCTACAATTAGTACAACCACAATTTTTGACCTTTTCCAATAAAACTCTGTATAAACCAGGTATTTGATTTGATTCTACTTTGAATAACTAGGAAACTATTGCAAATTAAAATCCAACCAGGTTTCATAAACTGCCTACATAGATTTAGTTCCAGTTTACCACATGTTCCGATTTCCTAATCCAGTATCCCCAGGTAGGCATAATGGAATAACCGGAAATTGCAGTTTTACTAAGTTGTCGTACGAAAGAAAATTAGAATAGATAAGAGTCCTAGACATAGTTATTAAAAGTTTTCCTAAAATCTATTGGAAATATGTGTCTAGTTTTAACGAGTGCATAACGTGTTATAATAGCTTTAACAAAAATACCTCTTAGTACCAAAGAAAAAATATAAGATTCATTAGTAGCCTTTCGGAGCGTAATGACCAAGGTGCCAAAATGACCAAGGTGCCAAAATGACCAAGGTGCCAAAATGACCAAGGTGCCAAAATGACCAAGGTGCCAAAATGACCAAGGTGCCAAAATGACCAAGGTGCCAAAATGACCAAGGTGCCAAAATGACCAATAGTTCAGTAAAATTGTATTTTTGCTAGGAAAGTTTTGGGGTAGTTCTGATTTTTTCAGTCTATATGTTTTTTGGGATGCTTAATCCGAATCTGAGGTTTGCGGACAAAATTTTGGGACGCAACATTGAAAAAAAAACGAAAAAACCGTTTTTTTTCTTCATTTTTCGGTTTATTTGCTTAAAACTCGAAAACTATTAACTTTTGGTAAATGGTCTGTTTACAGAAATTAAAGTACTTCAAATTCTCTACAGATACCAATATTTTGTTTTTTTTTCAGACCAATCGTTCGGTTTCTAGTGCGAGTTGAAAATTGAAAATTTTAGCAGTTTATGCAAAACCCACTTTTTACATTTCAATATTTAATTTTTATGGATGCTGTCATTTGATAAATGTCACCTGGTTTTCCACACAAGTAATTAAAAAGAAAAAAGGAAAAATATTATATGCAAATTCTGTAGGTAGGTAGAACTCATAACAAAATAAAACCTAAAATCTCGGTACTTATGGACATATACAAAATAAAACCTAAAATCTCGGTACTTATGGACATATATTATTATGATTATTAATTATAACATTCAAAATTTATATGAGCCGTTGTCTTTTGGAAGGTCCTGGCTGCGGTTCTTCGATAACGATGTGTCCTGGTTCTGCTTGTTCTGGAAAAAAAAGTTTAATGTTATGTAATTTATCAAGAAGAGATGAAGATTGCAAAATAGATTGTGAGATTAAACATACCCTCCGCATCGTACTGAGGTTCTTCGCTGATTGCTCCATCGTCAGCGTCTGGAGTCGTTCTTCTGGAAAACAAAAAGAGGTGAGACAATTATATATCAAGGAGAGATGAATGACTACAAAATAACTTGTGAGATCAAACATACCTCTCTCTCTTTCTTCAGTTTCTTCTACGTCTATGTCAGAGCTGTCTTCAGGGGGCTCAACATTGTTACACTGTCCTTCGCATGATGGGTATATTGGGGAACCATGGAATCCCGCCTCCCTGCATCCACAACTGCGTTGACAGCCCTTTTTACATTTACACGAAATGTACCGGAGTATTGAGTCTGGTGCAGGGTCCAAGGTAGTTGGTACTGGCACAAGACCGTTACTAGTTTTTTGCCATCCCCACTCACTTGGGTCTCTTTGTTGCTCGTTAGGTGTGGCTTGACCGGATAACCACTGCTGCACCTGATAGTAAACTCTCAGTGAATGTTCTCGTGCAGCAGCTTCAGTTGGGGGCAATGAGGAAATGTTGGTCTTATTTTTGAATGATGATGATACGTATTGTTTATATCTTAAATCGTTTTGATTTGTCTCTTTTTTTCCATATAGAGCCGTGAGAAACATGTTTCCTGCTGTGGCAATCTCATCTTGACTTGAATAAGGGTCTTTGAAAGCTTTAATTACCGATTGCAAATCTTTGTTCTTTTGCAGGACTTTAAGAAATTTCAGTTTTCCTTGATTAAATAATGCAGAAGTTGTATCACAACCACTCATCGCATGCAGGAATAATATATGATCCAATAATATTTTATCAGCAGCCAGATGAGGGTTTTAGAGGCTTTGCGAAACCTTTCCTTTTCTTGGCTTCAAAAAAATACATTTTTTATATCAGGGCTACAAAGGCCGATCAAAATTACCAGAAGGTCGATATCTTCCCCCACCACTGTCACATGTTCATTTGACGGGGCCATCTCAAGAGCTGTTGTGATAATTAGGATATCAGCATCTTCCACAGCTTGCTTTGAATGAATTTTTGCATCATGAAGTTTCTCCATTAACATGGATATAAACCGGCTCTTGTTTTTTGGGCTTACAAGAAAACTATCCTGCGACACAGTGGGCACCATCATTTCTGTAAATGATATTGCAGCAGATTGTTTTCTTTGGGCTCTTCTCAATCGTTCTAAACGCTTGGTGCTACCACAAGCCTCGTCAGGGTAGCCATCAAAAACTACAATAGCACTTGATTTGTAGTTTGATTTGACATATGATACATAACTGTTGCAAATTTCTGCATATGTCTACTACAGCGTCTACAACAGTTTAGCACATTGTTGCCGATTGGAATGTAAAGCGGCTTTAACTGAATTATTTTGATCTTTTGCAATCTAGCTACTTATACCTAATATTCTAGTCAAAACGTGAATTATCCGTGTGACTCATTCTTTATTTTAATTAAGTTAAATACTAGGGGAAATTAACTGAAAACTTTTCAATACAAATCTTAAAAGTGGGTTTTGCAGTCGCACCGGTACAAATTGCCAATTTTCAACTTGCTCTTGAAACCGAACGGTTCGTCTGTACAATTACCAAAATAGTGACCTTTGTAGAGAATTTGAAGTACTTTAATTTCTGTAAACAGACCATTTACCAAAAGTTAATAGTTTTCGAGTTTTAAGCAAATAAACCGAAAAATGAAGAAAAAAAACGGTTTTTTCGTTTTTTTTTCAATGTTGCGTCCCGAAATTTTGTCCGCAAACCTCAGATTCGGATTAAGCATCCAAAAAAACATATAGACTGAAAAAATCAGAACTACCCCAAAACTTTCCTACGAGGATCATTTACAGTACAAATTTACTGAATTACAAGGTGCTAAAATGACCAAGGTACTGATATATTATTTTCGATAGAAAATACAAAAAGCTTTTGAGAAGATTACAAACTGGACAATTGAATCCAGTTTCATTTTTAAGAAAAATTGTATTTATAAAACTGGCATACTAATGTTGGTGTTGGTGTTGGTAATGGTGTTCCAAACCATTAAATAAATAAGTTTAAAATAAAGTTTTAAGTTAAAGTTTTAAGAAAGTTTCAAGTTTAGTTTACTAAAATGTTTTAAGTAATAAAATAATATTTTTTCGTAAAATAGTACATATGATTCTATTTAATGAACATTTTTGATTCTTTCTTTCCCTATTACACTACTCACCTAACACTGCTAGTTTTCGGGATATTTGAGAAACTTTGACTGTTATCAGAAAGAAAGATCTCGTCGAGACCTACAACTTCTTATAAGTCTTAGTTGGTCTGGCTTGCATAGTTCCCGAGATAAACTAGTTTAAAGTTTGACAGCTGTCATCTAAAATGTATAAAGACAACACTATTTTTGGTAATGAGTTTCATAGACAAACAACGCTAATTACATAAATATTAGATAACATGACTGTGACATTTAGCAACCTTACATAAAAACTACATTTTGCCCCTCTGATTTTTTCGACTTGTGACATTTTCTACTCGCCACATTTTGCTAGTGATATTTTGCTGCTTGTGATATTTTTTTTTGGGACAATTAATTTTACAAAAACAGGTGTTGATTCGTAACTAGTTACAAAACAGTGATTTAAAAATGTACTTTCGTAACTGTAACTAGTTACCAAATCTTGACATGAAAAACGACACGAAAGGGTCATCAGGCTTCCAATCCCAAGGGCTTAGTCATTTTGCAACTTTGGGCATTTTGCAACTTTGGTCATTTCGCAACTTTGGGCATTGTGCAACTTTGGTCATTTTGTAACCTTAGTCATTTCGCAACTATAAACTTGGTCATTTCGCAACTTTGGACATTTTGTAACTTTGGTCATTTTGGCACCTTGGTCATTACGCTCCGAAAGGATTAGTAGTATTTAGTACAAATAAGAAGTTAGATTTATATAGTCTAAAATAAAACGTCCAATTGTTACTTCGAAAGCACAATTTATTGATAATTTATGTGAAGTCCTAATCACTGTAAAACCAATAAATAAATGCAAAAATATAAAATCACGTATCACGAGAATTTTCATAAATTGACGTTTCATTTCACCTCCTGTCACCTACTAAAAATGCGGGACATACACATGGTAAATACATAAAAAGTATAATTGAGTATAAGCACATAAGGTCTAGAGAAAATCATAGTTATTTTTAAAAATATATTACGCATATTATTTTCTGTGCAACTAATTTCACTTAGCAGCTGATAAGAAGTTCCTAACCAGACGAGAAAGAATAAGAATTACCTGTGATTCCATGCTTAACTAGTTTCCAATTTACCCCCAAAAATTTAGTCTATATAACATGCCGAAATTGAATTAGGTACGGTAAAAGAATGACTACTTATTGCAATTGTGGAAATCTCACACAAAAACTAATCTTTACGTCAGATTGTTGATTCGGCGATTTCATAGTTAAGCGATGGGGCCACTATCCAATTGGCACATTCTGGGTATGTTTTTCCCAACTGCCACCTCGGATCAGCCACTTTGGAGGCTGTTGGGAATTTTCGAACTCATCTGCCACCGAATGCCTATAAGATGAAAAATGGTTGATGGGATGTAGTTGTACTCAGCGATTGACCATATGGGAGCAACAGAAATTCCGAATTATGCCAAAAATCCCCCAAATGACAGACATACCTATATATTATTTACATAATAAAACAGAATTTCCTATCAGAATATTCTATCAGCAGAATCAAGTGTTGAAATCATCCTAACTATTGCAGATAAGATATTAAGCTACTTAGAATTGATGGTGTATAAAATAACTGTATACATATTCAATCCTATTTGATTTAATTTGTTTTATAATTTTCTAACACGTTTACTTTCGTTATGCCGATCGTTTTAAGTCGTGTCAATATAATTTCGATCCAGATATTTCTATTTACGACTTACCAATTCACAGCCGTTAATACCACCTTTCTTACCATAGCTTACGCCTTCACGCCTTCGATCCATTGCAGTGTTAACTCGTTCTTTCCATAATTTTAGAGGATCTTTCATAGTTTTTGGGGAGTGTAATTTCCATCTATCCATATTTAGAAACATTCTCCCACCTTCAACAGAGCCACAACAACATGAAAGTGATAAAATCACGAGATGAAACAGCATATCAGAACACATTAGATCATTATATCAAAATAAGGCAACAGTCATGTATACAAAATACACAATAAACATACAAAAAGAGCAGAATTGAATAGTGTGTGGGTAAATAGCTAAATGCATATTAATTTCAGGGTTATTAAAATTAGTATTGTGTCCTGAAAAATAGCATATCCATTGAGGGTTGGCAGAAGTCGTGGCAGGCGTGGTCGCTCTGTCACGCTTCAAGCGACTCGGATCTAGACGCTGTGGAAATCACATCCAAAGAATGCAGTGACATTTAGAGAAACATGGATCAATCAGTGAGGCATACCCAATGAAACATCTATCATGATATATCACTACAGGTAACTAAACAAAGTGATAAACCTACAGAAATCAACATTACCGTGATGTAAAATTTCTTAAAGTAAACACGTGTGAAATATCATCAAATAAAAGTACACGGCATGATACGATAGAAATAAAATATCAATACGAAGCACGAAACAACGAATATTTCAGAGACAGAGAGAATTCATCATCAATATAGGGTCACTTACCTCTGGGGACTGGAAAGAAACGATTATAATAAATAAAATGAACACACGATATCAATCAACATACACTTTATATCTTAAAAATTAAATACAAGAGTGACTCCCGCGAAGCGAAGGGTAAAATCGCGTCAACAGTGTTACCGGGGAATGCTTATAATACTACCCGATAAAGCCAACTAGGCGATTACCAAACGTGACACTGTGGCACGGTATCCCATCAAGAACGACAACAAACGCGGAGCCATCCATTGGCGGTTCGTCTAGGTGGCTCGGTCGGGTAGTACCTTCAAGATTTCTAACACCTAGTTCGTTAATCAAAGCTAGAAGATTAAAAAATACATAATCCTACGTTTATTCAAAGCCGTTCGGAGTCGAGGGCGAACAACGATTCACAATAATAGTTATCCCTAACTTACAGCTACGTAAAATTCATATTATGATTTAAAATTGTGGAGTTGGAAGGCTGACTTCAGAACTACATCTTCAAAGCAGACTTGTATTTAAAAACATTCTAACTAGCCATTCTAAAATGATTATTTCCCGAAACGTAATCTTATAATGGCAATACCTAGATAGTCAAATTGGCGCAATGCCTGATGCCAATTATTCATACGATTCGGTCATATTACGGTAATCATTGACAGTGGGATATTATTTAGGAAACTGATTAAAACAAAAAATATACCATTTAGCGAAGTCATCAAATAAAAATAATAGCGTAACCAGACGCCAATAGATCGATTTCCAGTGTATGTTGTGTTTAGGTATATCGGGTCGTTCGTCGACCCTATATCCCATGAGAAGACTTCTGAAGCCTGCCTAGCTACTCCACTGGAGATTATACATAAGTGTGACAAGGTACTATCACTTTTATAGTTCATTTACCTCGAGTCCTGTGGCGAAGCATCGCTTATCCTTTAGCGCTCCGGCCGTCAAATATACTGCTGTTAGTTTAAGACAGTGTGGCCGTCCTGTACAAACTGACAGTTCAATCAATATTCACATATATTTCCAAATACAAAGAGATAAGACCACACCGTAAAGTAAATAAGCAGTGAAAAGTAATCTCGTATTTCTAAGACATATCGACTATGTTACTGTAGGGACTCACAAGAAATAAACTTTGATATGTGCTGGTAAGCTTGAGGTGTTTAAAGCGATCGCGCGGTGCTAGTTCCTAGCAAAGACTTTCCAAAGAGATCATTTCTCGTCATTCCTATTCTAATTTAATACTAGAGCGGAAGATGAATTATTTTTGGTGAATTTTGATAAATTATCTCTGAAGAAATACTTCGCTGTTAACATCGTTTTCCTCTTTAGAAGCTCTAGATTTAATTTATATAATTGACAATAGTTATTGAATGACGCTAGTTTGTGAAAAAAATAAAGTATTTTACAGTAAAATTCGTTCAGAGCCTATTTTATTGGACTTAGATCAACGGTTAAATAAAATCTTCCTTTTTTAAAGGTTTTGTTTTGAACATAAAAACAAATTTCTAAGACGAAAACGTCGTGAGAACTCCACACGCGGCGTCGCAAGAAAAATAAACATGAAAAATGTGTTCGTTTATTTATTGTGAGCAAAATGGCGCCGACGGACACTGGATAGCTAGTGTACACCCCCCTCGCCGCCGCCAACTGCAATCAGATAAACATACCACATGGCAACACATACAACAACGTCATACAACTGGCTTTAGGGAGCCATCTTTATAAGGTATATAGTCTGTGGACTGCAGCCGCTGCTCGCCACTCGAGACTATATCTGCAACACTACACACTAGTCAGTACATTTCATATTGGCACTACCAAAATGTCATATAGCATTATAGTAAAGCGATCGATTTGTGGGTGATTCTGTTGTGTAAACTATAATGTTCACCAAAAACTGATGTTGTGTGTTAGTGAAATTAGAGAACTTTACTAAAAAAACATGAGTCGAACAGTTGACGTTGTGTGTTCACTAGGCAACATTTGAAGCGTAAAATGTTGCATAGCTAAATAAATAAATATATGGCAACATGCGAGCAAGATAGATTGTTTTGCATTTGTTCCTTTCTTTCGGAAATGGGCACAAGATATGGCGCAACAGTATAATATGAATTGGTATCCAATGATGTGCTTCGTGAAATTCTAGCAACATCACTAATGTGGACGGACATGTTATTGCACACAAATAATATAATGAGAAAAATGGCCTTAGATTTGAACGTTCTTTGCTCGCAACACAGATCGGGATTGTACCTGAGTATGCTTTAAATTGAGTCTCAACATTTATTGCGTGTCAAATGTTACATAACGAAAACAGTCTTATTCGACACATGTTTATTCGTAAAAGTTGTTAAATTTCATAAATTATGTACATAACCACATCATTTGGTAAATAAATAATCAGTATAGCGTTTATAAACTAGCTTCGATCATGCAAACTGAAAGAGAATTTTCAATTAACACATGCATTTGGACAATTTAAATCATACATAAATAATAATTCCTGTAAAATAAAGGATTACTTTCTACTGCAGGAAATAACCGACAACCCATTTTTTAGAACATAAGTAAGGATAATACACGAGTATAAAAAGCATGCAAATATTTACAAAATAAATTCTCAGGGGATATAGCAGCACTAATAAGTTTTAAAATAAAGACATGTCTAGCTTAGGGGTTCATAATCAATCTTAGTTTTCTATAAACACCCTATTAAACAGTTTGTAGTGTTGGTTTGGCATAAAAAGTAGATATAAAAGTAATCAACGACCGTAAATTAGAACACAAATAATTGCATCATATTAAAAGTCTGAGCACCATGGATGAAATTCAACACAAAGCAGACAAGAAATATGACGCTTTCAAGTAGTAAATTCAAAAATACACACAGGTAAATATAAATCATATCTAGTACGTAGTAAAGTCGATAATAGTCCGAGTTGCACACAGAGTCCAGCTTATATTTTAAAATTGTATCAAAGGAGTGGTATATTATATCTAAACTTATACTTATGAAACAATGTGAGTTTCTATTACGTTTCATGAAGGGCCGCTCATTATAAATATATAAAAGTCTACTAGTCTGTAATTTAAAATTAGTATAATTAAATATGTCCAACAGATTTAAAACATTGAATTCTCAGAATATCAAATTCTAGAATGTAGAATGACTAATTCACAAAATGACCAACGCTGTTATGTCATTTTGAAAATCCTGACACTTTACATCTGGTACCATTTTGTTAGTAGTGTCATTTGTCTACTTTGCTATTATGCAACGTTATAACTTCCGCTACTGACATATCACGAATCAGATGTTTTGAATAGGTTAAAAATGAAGAAAAAGTTAAATGAAGTTCAATTAAAAATGTAATAAAAAACTTTATTTAGAAAATAAATTTAAAGGTCTGTTTGTATTAATGTATCATATAAAACAGCTATACCACGTACTTTAACGACCCACCACTATACCTTGTTTGATTTAATCTCGTGAAAAAGGGAACCACTCATAAAAACTGACGCAAATCAAAGTGACCGGTCAAATTTAGGTAAGTTTGTATCAGAGGTCAATGCCCTATTTCACGAGATTGAATCAAACTAGGTATACGGGGTGTAAGGGACGACGGTGTACCGAAACCTTTGCAGGCATGATCAGACCATGAAACTGAACAATTTTTTCTATGGAAGACATGTTGGTAAACGTCGACCTTCCGTACAAAATTCCCGATTAGCTGACTGACTTCATATGGAAACTGGAAAAAAAAATCGTTTCCCAACATAGGCTCCATATTAAAAGTTGTTCAGTTTCATGGTCTGATCATGCCTGCTAAGTTTTTGGTACACCATCCCTTACACCCCGTATACTTATTAACATGTTTCTACCAGATAAGGCCGCTCCAGAAAATGAATAGAAACCCGCACAACCCCACAGCTACACCCCGCTCACCTCACTGCTGGTGGTCCGGCTGGGCGGGCTGGCCGGGGTAGCCGGGGTAGGGCGCGTAGCCGCCGTAGCCGCCGTACATGGGCGCGCCGTAGCCGCCCGCGTAGCCCGCGGGGGCGGGCGCGGCCGCTGCGGGGGCGGGCGGCGTCGGCTGCTGCGACGGAGTGGACGACGGGGGCACGCCGCCGCCCGACTGGAAAGATACATTGCATATATTAACAGTCACAACATTCCACTGCTGGACATCAGCAACCCCCTATTGGACCATGCTTGGCAAGCGGCGCAGTGCAATATACTGCTTTCACAAGAAACACTGCTGCCCATTCCGTAAATGAATTTATCCATCAGTAGCTTTTTACGACACCCAAGGGTAGTATTGGGTGACGCTATTCTAAGCCTAGATAGTTAGAGGGTAGAATCAAGCCCTGATTCGATTCGTGTGCTTGTACGAAAACTTTGGCAAGTAAGGCAAAGTGCACTAACATCCAACCTTAATGTTAAACAAAGTAGATAGCGTTACATACATTTTCAGCAGTAATAGTTAAAATTGACAGTACATAATTCCTCGACTGAAGTACATGATCTGCTACATTTTCAATCCTAAGAGTAGGCATCATATTTTGTAGCACTTTACTGCGATATTGTTAGCAGTTGATCTTGATTTGCTTTCTGCATTTTCAGTGCTCAGATATGGCATTATATTGTGGGGCGACTTGACCGAATGCAATCTTGGTGTAAAAATTGCATAACAAAACCTTCCTATCCTGACCTATCTTGACTTGCGGGTATGGCCTTGATCTTGCCTTTAGGTCGGTTGTATTCGTCTACTTAGCCCTTGTTAGAGGTAAGTATTAGCTGAGATATCACAACATTTTATGGAGCATTTTGACTGCAATACTGGCAGAACTTACCAGTATCTTCGTTAACTTTAGTGTCTTGATCTGGTGCATTGTCAGTGCTAAGATATGGCACTACATTGTGGGGAAACTCGACTGAAATAGCTTACCTTCATCTTGATCTGTTGCTCGATGGCCTCGGCCTCCTTGACCTTGCCAATGGAGCGGTAGTACTCGGCCCACTGCGCGCTGTAGTCCTGGCTGGGGGCCGCGGGGGCGGAGGCCGGGTTGGGGGTGCCGGGGCCGGGACCGGGGCCAGGGCCTCCATTGTTCGGGTTGCCGCCGCCGCCGCCACCGCCGCCGCCTCCTGTGAATAATTTATAATTTACATACATACATATATCACGCCTTAATTTCATGCGGGGTAAGCAGAGCCGTATGAAAAACAGTCGTTACCGCCACGTCTGACAAATTGGGGGCTGTTTCAGAAACATTGCATATCTCTAAAGTGACAGGTTGTCAGCCTGTCGCCTAAAACTGAAACATCAGAAAGTGTGATATTGGCTTAAGCATCACCCCATTTCTTTTTCCGTGGGTGTCGTAAGAGGCGGCTAAGGGACTTGGCTCTGCTTATCCTGCAAGGAATAGGCAGCTCGTTAAAGGCCGTTAAATACGGTCGCTATCACCACGTCTGACAAACATTTGAGGGTAATTCAGAAAATTGTGTATCTCCATAGCGACTGGCCGACGCCTGTCGCCTAAAATTATAATACACATGAAACCCTCGCATCCTTAGTCGCCTCTTACGACACCCGCAGGAAAGAAATTGGGTAACGCTATTCTAATCCGGCATCACACTGTTCCCGAGGAATACTCAAGTTAAATTCAATTTATCACTTTAGTGAGATTGGAAAACCATCGCGCAGAATCATTATTAAATAGAATAAGGACAGGAAGATGATGATGACTTTTGTGAGATTGTAATTCAGGATTTCGTAGGACAAAATAACAGATTTTTAGTAATCTAAGATGATCCTATACTTCACGAGTTTTTTTCAATTTTCTGTCTCATACGCCAGATAAAACATACCTTGTTGTTTCGCTTGTTGTTCGATAGCCTCTGCTTCCCGGTTGAGTCCCAGCGAGCGGTAGTAATCTATCCACTGTTGCGAGTAATCAGGCTGGCCCGTAGAGGGGTTGATAGCTACTTGTTGCTGTAACAATACATTTATAGTTGTACTAGCTGTTACCCGCGGCTTTGCTCATAAAAACTATCCTATGTGTTGATCCATGTTACCTTCTATATGTGTGCCAAATTGAATTCAAATCGGGTCAGTTGTTTTTGCGTGAAGAAGTAACAAACATACAAACTTTCGCATTTATAATATTAGTAGGATAATTGCAATGCACTGAAACCGTCAGGTCTTTTTATTCGCATGTTTAACACAAAAAATACGTTAATTCATGTTTCCTTTCGTTTCTTTGTAAAGTGTTATATTATGGTTTTGTATTCTGTGATCTATGGCGTGCTATGCTGGGGACAACCTTTTTTGCAGTAACTGCCAACGCTTGAGCGGGCTGCACGTGCGGGATAGATTCGGCAAAATACAAGATCAGCGCTGCAAAATACAAAATGCAATGTCTGCCAACACACAACCAGTCCGAACACAACTTCACCTTGTTGTATTGCAGCTATTTAGGCATAATGCGATTTCTAAATTCGGGCAGATAAAAATGTGAAGACGCGCGGGCTCACGTCTGCGCGAACTCGCCATTGGAGTCTTGAACTCACTCCAAAGTGCGCTCTGCCTCTGGCAGTACTTCAACGTCATCAAATCTCATCCCTTTTTCATTTGGAGTAGGCTCTCCTAACTTGCCTTCAAAGCCATTCTTCTGTCAAGGTCATCGGATATCTATCTTTAGAAGAACAAACAGAACGTATTAAAACCTGTGGCGGTTGCTGAGGGCTGGGCTGATGCCAGTGCGGGTTGTAGCCCCACGCGGGTGGGGCTCCGCCACCGCCGCCGCCACCGCCCCCGCCGCCGTAGTAATCGCCGCCGCCGCCGTTTCCGCCGCCGCCACCGCCGCCGCCGCCGCCGTTACTGCCCGGCCCGTCGGGGATAAAGTTTACTGGCTGTTAGACAAAAAAACATTTAAATAAGATGTTGTAAGTGTGGTAATTTAGTCAATGAATCGTGTTTTCAAATAGATTTGTATAAATTATTTTTTCTGAAACTAGCCAGTTCTGATGTGCCTTTAGAAGACATCGAATGTGATACTATACCACTTAACGTAAGAACTAATTGTATCATTTGAATGCAAATACTAAATATACATTTTAGCCACATTTTTTCTGATGCTTTATTTGTTGTAATTTTGGTCACATTTTTGTGATTGCAGTTTGAATGGTTAAAATTGATGCTTTATTTGTTGTAATTATGGCCAAATTTTTCTGGTTGTAGAAAGTGTTGAATAGAGATATGTTTTTTTATAGGTTTTAATTTTTAAGTGAGGGAAGTTAAGTTCGAAATGACTGTTACACGGGGGTAGATGATGCCTTAAAAGAGGTCAAACATAAGTCTGCAAGAGGGCGTAAGGACAGACAAGTAGAGGTTAGGTTAGGTCAAAAAACGGCACTAATAGACATTTTGTAGGAGCTCTTGTAGGGGTTTAGTAGTAGCATCAAAGGGAATCAAGTAGAAGTTAAGTTGGGGGTCAAAGTTGGATCAAGTTTAAGCAAAGTAGGGGGTCAAATGGAGATCTTATTATAGAGTAACTAAGTCACAAGTTCCATGCAACTAAAGATATAGCGGGGGTACTCACCATGCCGACTTTCTCGCAGATGATACGTTTGCAAGCTTCCACCGCGTCCGGATGACCCCTGATGAAAAAAAGGAAATAACTATATTTAAACAGTTGTGGCAACTTACTACGCTACACGTACATAAAAATTAATATGTAGTAAGATAGTAGTGGCACACTATACATGTTACGTAAAAATACGTAAAGTAAGGCCATTCCAATAATCCCTCTGCCATAGCATTAGCACGAATCTGACAGCTGTCAAATGTGGCTAATTAGGGTGGCCTTACTGTAGTGGACAGTTGTGGCTGTTGAAGTTGAATAAATATAGGTCGTAAAAAAGCAAATAAAGTACCAAAATTCCAGTGTGCAATGGAACACAAAAAATTAAAGAAGTTGAAATAGTGTTAGTGTCGGCTGAGGCCTGAACAAAGCCAACTGGTCTAACAACTAAGCTACCGGTGCCTCGACAGATACTACAAAATTTTCAATTTATTGATACTTGTCTTGACGTATAAGCGTCTAGTAGAAGTATTTTAATATTATACAATGGTTAGCCCACATTACTAGGAATTCGAAACATCTGACGAAGCTTTGCTTATTTAAATGTATTATGGTTTATTTTGCACTTACAAAGCTATAGCCCAGGCCGCCCTGCTAAGGAAGTAACAAAAAGGGTAAAACCAGCCGAAAGGAGGTCAAGGTACACATGAAACTGAACAATTTTCTCCATAGAATATAGGTCAAAATATAAAATAATGTACCTCCTTAAAAGTTGCCGTTCAGCTAGTCAATTCACTATGGGAGGATATGATTTGTTTTTTTTATATTTGAACTTAAGTTACATGGGAAAAGCTGTTCAAATTCATGAGTACTTTTACTTTCAGCTCGTTATACCTTTTTTGTTACTCTTTTGTACAGCACTGTGGTTGCAAAGTTAACCACACGACAACAAAATGAGTGGGTTACTTCCCAGCATATGTGTAGTACCTGATGTAGAAGGTCCTGTTATTCCGGTCGCCGCCCTGCCCCTGCTGTTGCTGCGCTCGCCGATCCAGCTCGCAATGCGCACCGGATTGCGCGTTAATTTGTTTTATCACTTCACCACCTGAGGGGAAATTAATTTATTTACATTTTACTCAAAATATTTTTTCAATCCCATTATTAAATTAATAATAAAAATATATTAGTATCGTCTATGCAATAGTTTACATACATATGTATGACGATACTTTTTCCCGGAGGGGTAGGTAGATAGAGACTACTTCCTTCCACTTACTACGATCCTGGCATACTTCTTTCGCCTCCTCTACATTCATCAATCTCTTCATGCATGCTCGTCTCGTCTGTTTAGGGTACTCTTGACCTGACCTTTCTTTACACAGTGTAAAAAATCCAGTTTTCATCGTTTGTATCCAGTTTAAAAGAAAATATGTTAGCATATAGCTAAAATTACACAAAAAATTTAATTCGGCTAATGGTCCACAAACTATAATGTAAAAATGAACGACTTTTATATTTTTAAAACATGAAAAGCTAGCGACACTGGGCTAATCCGCTTGCCAAGCATGATGAGTATGACAATAAGGGAAGGCCCATGTCCAGTGGTGAACTGTTGTGAATGTAATACATACACTTATCACACCTATATATCTTGCGAGCTAGGCAGAGCGTTAACAAACGTAATATTACGGTCGCTATCACCTCATCGGGCAAATATTTGAAGGCCATTTAAAAAACTGTGATGCATATACATAATCACGTCTTTATCTCGTACATTTTTGCCACTGCTGACTAATAGGAGAAGCTTGCTGAGGATAGGGACGAATGGCGTAAGCGTGTGTTTGATGGGCGTAAAACACACGATAATGCCTGGTTTTCAGGTCTCGCTAACAAAAGGCAAAAACGTCATCTAAACATGCATGTGCCAGTCTCAAATTCCACCTTCACTTGTAGAGCGTGCGGAAAATTATGCCGTTCCCGTATCGGCTTATACAGCCATGAAAAGTCTTGCCTCAGACACTGATTAAATCGTCTGTCACAGACGTGTGAGACCAATGATGACTAATACTTGGAGGTATTGTGAAGTTATTACGATGACACGTTTTCAGCCCATTGCTTAATTACACTAATAGGTTTCATTCCAAAAAAATATCGTGTTTGTGGTGCTTTAAACGGCTCTGACATATCGAATGATTGAACTATATTGTTTTGTTCCGTACTTATAACAATAATAAATAAAATAAAAAAAACACGACTGCTTCCTGAGCCTTACACTTGGAATAATGTAACGATTCTTCCGATATTATTCCCATTCGAATCTGTTCGGTGGTTATTGCAGCACTTAAAAAATCGCACATATACACATGAACTCTAAAACATTTAACTCCATTATTTGGTTAGGCAGTCGTGTAAAAATTAGTACCACACAGTTGTAGGCAAGACTTCTTAAAATTTTCAAACATGAAAGGAATTTGACCTTGTTTATCTAATCTTTTGTTTTCCGTATAATTATATTTTCATTTTACTAACATTTGTTAAAAATGACGGTTCATATCGACATCTCTCGAAGCATACTAAACAACATCGATACAAATGAAGTTAAACTAATTTCATATTCACAACCTGTGAATCATTCTAGCTTCGTGGTTTCACTTGTTACTAAATTATTTTTCCGGTAAAAAATACATTTTAACATACACTATTTATTAAGGCACTTAAAGCCACGATAAAAAACTAGTGAAGTAGTAAACTAACTTAGTAAATAAGTGGGTACTAACAAAAACTAAGTTACATGTATGCCGGCTTAGAATAGCATCACCCCATTTACTTCCCGTGGGAGTTGTAAGAGGCGACTAAGGGATTCGAGGGTGTGTATTGCAATGTTAGGCGATGGGCTGACAACCTGTCACTATGGCGATACACAATTTTCCGAATAACCCTCAAATATTTGTCAGACGTGGCGTAAATGTCCGTTTTTTGTGGCCGCTTACGCTCTGCCTATCCCGCAAGGGATTATAGTCCCGGTTGCTGTCTATGATTGCTAAGATCGTGGTCGTTACACAACCATGTCAGAGGCCTACTTGTAGTAGTAGGCGGTTTATAACTCTGACACCAGGGTTCATCGGGTCATTCGTCGACTCGGTGTCCCACACAAAAATAAGAAGAACCAAAGCGCAGTTTCGACGTGAATACTACACAAACATACTCTAATTCATATTACTTAAATGAATATGGATAAAAACGTGGACTAATAGTGTGTTTCAAGGTGAAATGTATTTTATACAGCCTTGTTACTGACATCAAGGGGAAAGTTAATGGTTGTCATAACGATACATACCATCCTTCGAATATGAATACTTTTATTATTTGATAAAGATAAATAAACATACAATTGACTTAATAATAATATAATATTTTACGGCCGTACGGTCTGGTGGTAGTTCACTACTTCAAATATTGTTAGCAAATATTTATACAAGTTATATTGATGATGTAGGTTTACGCTACTTATTTGTTATGTATTTCTTAAAGAGTTTTGTTTCGACTAGTTAAGACAGCCCTTTTCACGGAGCTCGGCTGTGATTGCCTAATACTAAATAACAAGTAAGTCACGTATTCCTACATCACGACTGGTACTTGTTCATTTAATAAGTTATATTGTTTTTTTTTACTTGCAAAATTTTCGATTTACGCGACTTACTTGTTATTTAGTAAGTTATATTGTATTTTTTTTTACTTGCAAAAATTTTAAGCGCGGGCAGGATTGCAAAACTAACCCGGTAGATGGAGCCATGCCACGCGTTACTGGCATTAAAACACACTTGCAAAATTCCAGATGGAAGAAGCGTCGCCACTAGTAATGCGGTCGCAGGTTCAACACCTGCCCGCGCTTGAAAATTTTGCAAGTTTTAAAAAATTTTATACCTATCTAAAATGGGAAGTGTTTTAAAATGTGGTATTCAAAATATTGATATTTGCGACCAATACGTAGACCCAATAATGTTCAGCTTATTTACTTCTATCCTCCTTCGCTAATCATCTGGCATACGATTATTTTCCTCTGATATACTTCTGAATTTACAGACACATAATCACGATTTGAAGTAGCACATGTGTTGAAGAACCGATGGAAAGTGGATTTTAGAACCGGGGCTTTGAAACCTACACCTGACTGGTTGCTGGGGAGCCAGGGCTAACTACAGAAGTTTGTGATGTTGTTCAAACCACATAACTATGACTAAAGCTATAGAAACCAGACTAAAATAACAACAGAATAATTAATTTCACCCTATTTTACTTATTGTTCTTTCAATGCGCAAAGGATACATTTAGGTTTTTGTCACAAGTTTCATTTACTATACGTCAGAATTCAGTTTTCTTAAATAACTATATACTTTGGCACATCGCTGCCGGTAGTACTACAAGGAGTTTTTATTTAATTGTACTATATTGGCATGTAAGAATATAATGAAAAAAATTATGTTAAAAATACTTTTAAAACAAGCTTTTATTTATGTACTCTGAAAAGATGAAAATAAAATGTTGAATGACATTAACCACATTCATTTATGACTTTACAGAAATGAAAATATAATAAAAGCTTGTCGCGATGCCTAGAAGAAACTACCTAATTACAGTTAGGTGCGTACCTTATTACAAAATTTCAATCACAAATTGAAAGTTTCGCGACAAGCTTTTATTATATTTTCATTTCTGTAAAGTCATAAATGAATGTGGTTAATGTCATTCAACATTTTATTTTCATCTTTTCAGAGTACATAAATAAAAGCTTGTTTTAAAAGTATTTTTTACATAATTTTATTTTATATTTTTTAGTTTATGTTACGATAGTTATTGATCAATACGAAAGTCTTTCTATAAAACGGAGAGACCTTCAATAGAAAAACTTAAGGCACGGGGAAAACTAACATTAGGATAAAGTATAATTATCTCTTTTATATTCTATAGAAGTAGGTTGGCACCTACTTCTCCGGCATCCCTAATAGAAGAATTAGCTTGTAATATGTCTTAGTCTTTTTATTTCATTGATGGCGTCATTATTACATGGCCGAGTCCCAGTTAATTTCGAACAGTCTAATTCTTCTATCAGGAGGCCTTCTATTGACGTGACCCTAATTCATGGTGGGCCTACCAACTGCCTATCATAAACGAATTCGTATACAAAATTGCAAGTCCCAGCAGTTGAATATTGAGGAGTTCCATAGTTCGAAGACAACCCTTGATGTAGCGTCTAATTCATGGTAGGCCTACCAACTGCCTATAATAAACGAATTCGTATACAAAATTGCAAGTCCCAGCAGTTGAATATTGAGGAGTTCCATAGTTCGAAGACAACCCTGGATGTAGCGTCTAATTCATGGTAGGCCTACCAACTGCCTATAATAAACGAATTCGTATACAAAATTGCAAGTCCCAGCAGTTGAATATTGAGGAGTTCCATAGTTCGAAGACAACCCTGGATGTAGCGTCTAATTCATGGTAGGCCTACCAACTGCCTATAATAAACGAATTCGTATACAAAATTGCAAGTCCCAGCAGTTGAATATTGAGGAGTTCCATAGTTCGAAGACAACCCTGGATGTAGCGTCTAATTCATGGTAGGCCTACCAACTGCCTATAATAAACGAATTCGTATACAAAATTGCAAGTCCCAGCAGTTGAATATTGAGGAGTTCCATAGTTCGAAGACAACCCTGGATGTAGCGTCTAATTCATGGTAGGCCTACCAACTGCCTATAATAAACGAATTCGTATACAAAATTGCAAGTCCCAGCAGTTGAATATTGAGGAGTTCCATAGTTCGAAGACAACCCTGGATGTAGCGTCTAATTCATGGTAGGCCTACCAACTGCCTATAATAAACGAATTCGTATACAAAATTGCAAGTCCCAGCAGTTGAATATTGAGGAGTTCCATAGTTCGAAGACAACCCTGGATGTAGCGTCTAATTCATGGTAGGCCTACCAACTGCCTATAATAAACGAATTCGTATACAAAATTGCAAGTCCCAGCAGTTGAATATTGAGGAGTTTCATAGTTCGAAGACAACCCTGGATGTAGCGTCTAATTCATGGTGGGCCTACCAACTGTCTATAATAAACGAATTCGTATACAAAATTGCAAGTCCCAGCAGTTGAATATTGAGGAGTTCCATAGTTCGAAGACAACCCTGGATGTAGCGTCTAATTCATGGTAGGCCTACCAACTGCCTATAATAAACGAATTCGTATACAAAATTGCAAGTCCCAGCAGTTGAATATTGAGGAGTTCCATAGTTCGAAGACAACCCTGGATGTAGCGTCTAATTCATGGTAGGCCTACCAACTGCCTATAATAAACGAATTCGTATACAAAATTGCAAGTCCCAGCAGTTGAATATTGAGGAGTTCCATAGTTCGAAGACAACCCTGGATGTAGCGTCTAATTCATGGTGGGCCTACCAACTGCCTATAATAAACGAATTCGTATACAAAATTTTGTGTCCCAGCTATAAACCGCTGAGGAGATCTCTCGTACGGAGCCGATCCTGGCAGCAGCATCAGGTCAAATTTATGATTAACATGCATTGTCATCGGTTCTGGACCAACATGCAAAATTTCAACTCAATCGGATACCGAGAAGTGGTTCAAATTAAACTTGCAAGATTTGCACCGAACAAACATTGTTACTTACTTACATACACTGCAAGTTAAATAAAAGCTTTTAAATAGACGGTCTATTGCATCTTGCTTAAATGTGCATATGCTAATGAAGCAAAATTGAATAAGATATAGTTATTTTCGTTCGTCTTAATTGTGTTGATTCTATAGCTTTAGTCATAGTTCTGTGGTTCAATTCAAACAACTAGCCCTTGGGGCGCGACGTGGCTTAGGAATTGTTTTGGGAAGAACGGATCGGACTGAAGGACGGTGGAGTAACCGGGTTTTCGAGTGGAGGCCATGTCTTACTTGCTGCTTCTGCGGCTGGTAGCGACTGGATGGCGAAGGAGATTCCGGCGTACCCTGAGGGAGGGACTGCTACAGGCTGATGTGATGGACGTACCTCTGCCGATGATGAGGCCGCACTTGACGTTGGAGACGGTGAAGGTGACCCTGACCTCCGGGCTGTCCTGCCACTGCTGGTAGTCCCCTCGGTCCCCGTTCCTCTGTCCGGAGCCCCCGCGGCCGCGCCCCTGACGGGTCTCCTGGTCACGTCTCTGCTGACAGGCGGGAGGATGGTGTAAGCATTCGTTCATAGAGTTCATCGTGGATACCATACACAATAAAACTATTTACATTAAATATCATAAGGGCAATTTAAATACAAATAAAATGACACAGAAGTATTACAAAATATAACACAGAAGTATATTAAAACAGAATCAATAATTTTGCTAAAAATGGCTTTTTTAAGACTAGACTAGGCTTTGAAACCGCGACTGGGCTTACGAGTTGTTCTGGGAATAACGGATTGGACTGAATCTACCCGATACATGCCGGTAGTTCCCAAAATAGGGAACTAATGAGGGACCTCCGCGCCCCCACAACCAAAGTTTAGTTACCAGTAAGACAGAATTGACAAGAATGATGAAAAAAAAACGTTCTTATAATGACGTAATGCAAAAAAGTTTTGTTAACGATGTTTACCTAAGTGATTCTAAGCTTTGAAACAATTACTTTTCAATAAAATGAAAATGAACCTAAAAAATATTAATTGAAAACAAAAAGTGTGATTTCATATAATGTAATCTTGCTGAAAACAGGGGTTTTTATGTTAAGTCATGTGTATTAAACATGTCAATTGTTATTTAAATAAATACTCACATTTACACTAGCTATAAGATCCTCAATCATTTGCCTGGCTTGCTCCACCTGGTGAGGCTTCCCTTGCAAGTAACACCTGTGGAAGATCAGTGTACAATTGTTAATGGATGAAGCAACATTTTATCATTTTGACAGAATTATTTGAATATCTCATAAGTTTGTTTGTGTTTTATGCAAATGGTAATATGTTTGTTTCATTACTTGTTTAACTATTGATCCAAATTGACCAAAAACATAGTTAATGACAAATATTTTTACTCAGGAGAAAATACCATATTTTCAAACAAATATGGCGGGCACATTTGTCCCCTGGCAACCTTTTGTAAAACTGATAACAGGAAAAGGACCGTAGCTCCTTGCGCAAACATAAGTAAATATATCTATTTAATTTTAGTATCTATGATATTGTAGACATGTTGTGTGGTTTCAAAAAAGAAAAACAACTGTAAAATGTCTGATTTCGCGTGACAAGAAAAAGTTGATTCACCCAAACTAGTATTCTAGTTACAAGTTTAACACGTTCACGGACACTAAGTCACACGACTTTGACACAACTTTTTTGTATGAAAAGCTATAGCAGTTCTGTCGCATATTTTACAATACGTATGATTCAAGAATGACACTTACTGCTAAAGCCTTCGACTGTTACCGCAGCTCTGTCTTATACAATAGTAAGTAGTCACTGTTAAGTGCGACAGAACTGCTGTAACAACTGAAGAATCATATGGGTTAGCGTTGATGTTTCAACTTCTATCTAGTTTTGAATAAACAACTCTTGCTTTTGATCAGTAGAATCCTTAGTCGAGACTAAAGGAAGCTCAGATAAATGATTGATACGATCAGGATCAGGAGCCTAGGAAGATAACGTCTTTCATATCAATGTAAGGATCGTGGGTTGGCGTTTGATCTTACTTTCATATGGTTAGGACTTGAGGACCCGTAAGAGAACTCTTCTTGATGAGTATCCTGGGAAACAGCGCAATCAAATAGCTTCTGTAACTTCTCGTTTAGTACCTACTAGCATGATGCCCAGATGTCACCCCAATGTTACACTTTTTCCTGTAAAACGATGTTTTTCCGTGGTGATAAGTAAACTATATTACTCAGGGACTATCCCTGAGCTAGCTAGCTTTCTAATAGTAGTAAAAGAATTTTTGAAAACGATCAGAAGTTTCAAAGATTATTGATATCATACACACAAGCAAATCACAAAACGATCGCGTATTTTATCACTGAAATTTACATTAATTTATTACCATTTGAAGTGTTTTTGAATATATAAATGGAATTAGAGAGACAGTCTTTGAGTTTTTACTTATATCTAAATGTTATTGCATCATTATACATCTACAAACAGGCTACTAACATCAATTAGAAGTCCTTGAAATTTGGCGCCAAAACGGTCATATGGACGTGTCTGCTAAAAATGACACTCACCGGCCGATTGAGGAATATGTCATAGATGCGCGAATGGTATACCCGCTCTGTCGTTGTAGGGGGTGGGGGGCGAGACGGATTACTTAAAACTTTTAACAAATGTAAAAACTGCTCTAATTGACACTGACAATATTGGCAAAAGTTGCCCAGTGACACTGAAAAATGCTCTTCTTATTTTTGTATGAATCGAGCGCATGTCTTGGCAGCTCTGGCTAGAAAGTGCCCGCCACTATTGTAGGCTATAACAGTTCTGTCACTAGACCAAGTGCAAAAGCGAATGCTATGGCCTTTCTGTCCGTCAACGTGTTAACGAGATATAATTTCTAACCAGCCAAATAGCAAACCAGCCGAACAGAATGCTGCCAGCCTATTGGACGCTTTGCCTCGTGGAGATGATTTGGACGGAATTTATTATATACATTTTTGATCCTTTCCTGAACAAGTTGATGTAAAAACATAACACCAGGATTTATCGGGTCGTTCGTCAATTTGGTGTCCCACACGAAAAGAACAAGCATTATGTTTTCCGGGAAAAAGTTGTTTTCGTTTTTCACTATTTAATTCTGAACAGTAATGGAGTTTTGAGGTCCGATGGTTTATTTTACAAAAGACAAAAATGATTTGCTAACTGTGCCTGATATTATCAAACTACATTCGATGTTCATTGCGTAGTTGATCAGCCATTATGGTACCAGGCATATTAACCGGCTACGTAACGTACTCAGAATTTCAGCTATAGACGTGTATCCTATAGTTTCATAACATAAGGCACAGGTGGGAAGAGCAGGGTGATTAGATTAGAAACATCAGTGCTGCCGGTTGAGAATAGCATCATCCCATTTCTTGCCCGTGGGTGTCGTAAGAGGCGACTAAGGGACTCGAGGGTGTGTATTGCAATTTTAGGCGATGCGCTGACAACCTGTCACTATGGCGATACACAATTCTCCGAATGACCCTCAAATTTTTGTCAAACGTTTACGCTCTGCCTACCCCGCAAGGGATAAAGGCGTGATATATGTATGTATGCATGTATGTATGTATGTATTCTCGCTAACAAAAGGCAAAAACGTCATCTAAACATGCATGTGCCAGTCTCAAATTCCACCTTCACTTGTAGAGCGTGCGGAAAACTATGCCGCTCCCGTATCGGCTTATACAGCCATGAAAAGTCTTGCCTCAGGCACTGATTAAATCGTCTGTCACAGACGTGTGAGGCCAATGATGATGATGTATGTATTTAATTATAAGTTTAAGCAATGGCCACAATTCGGGATGTACATTCTCCTTACTTGCCTTAAATTAGTGCTGTCATTTTCCGTTAAACAGGTTTAGAAAAGGATAGGAGATATTTTAGTCGTGTCATGTCTTATAATTTCATGCAAAATACGTGTTATTTGTCAAAATAAGGCGACAATCAAAACAATGGCGACTAAATTGACTAGGAAAGGCGAATAAACCCTTGACGTTTTTAAAAATGACAGGACTTAGATATCTTCTAGCCTTTTCTAAACCTATTTGACGGAAAGTGACAGCACTAATTTAAGGCAAGTAAGGAAAATTTAAATCCCGAATTGACCTCATTGTGAATCTATGCAATAAATAATATATTTATGTTACCGCTTGTCCCCCGGGCCGTCGTCCCTCTCCTGGTGGAATTGCACGCGCGCGCCGGTCTCGGCTTGGATCTTCTTGATCATGTCTCCGCCGCGCCCGATCACCACGCCCACGGCTATGCGCGGCACCAGCACCTGCGGATGGCAACACTATCAAAAATAATGCTATAAAGGGCGGGCCACACCGGCTCCGTATCCAGGGGTGCGCACAATATGCGACAAAAATTGTTCAAACGAAAATGTTCAACACAAAATGTGCAGCAAATATTACGCGTCAATTGACGCGTGTCAACTGAGAGCAGGATACAAATATGAAACTCGCCTTAGTGTGACAAGGATAGATAGATTTTCTAGAACAATCCTTGTCATAACGCGTAATATTTGCTGCACATTTTGTGTTGAACATTTTCGTTTGAACAATTTTTGTCGCATATTGTGCGCACCCGTATCCAGCTCTCGTCCATAGTCACGCAAGAACTTATGACGTTGTAATGTGTGGACACACCTCGGACACTGGCGCTCAAATGTATGAATCAAACGCGTTGCTACGCACACAGTCTAAGCTCGCGTAGGTGAACGCGGACCATGCTTGTGTGTGTGTGAGACAACATGTCAGGGTTTCCGCCATTTTGCGTTCGCGAATCGGGAATGCAATGTGCGGCAGTATGAAATGACCTTCGTCGTCACATCTTTGCTGGCCGGTGTCTGAGCGTCCTCCGAGCGCGGGTGGGCGGCGCTTGTAGGGGGAGGCAGGGAGTGACCATACTGTACGCTAGTACTATTAATTATACTGTGGTATGGGACTGTATGAGATACGGCACACCGCGTATCCGTTCCGTGACGCAACGAGCTCGATATTAGATTACATTCATGATACCGTCTGGTCAACTTTGAAATATTTCCGCGGCTAATAATTTACAATATATAGAAAGCTTGGAAGTGAGACTTGAGTTCAACTGACTATCGTAGTAGTGTGAATTTGGCCAGCAACTAGCTCAATCACAACAAATCTTAACTAAATGATAATAAGAAATTGAAAAAATGTTGGAGTCGTCCGGGATAGAACCTGGGTCCTGTGGAGTACCGTCCCAACGCTCTGCCAATGTGCTACCGGTGCCCCATCCGAACCCTTCCAAATTTTCAAACCCTTGATACCCGTCTTAATAATATAGCACTGTGTGTACAAAATAAACCATAGTAAATCTCGACTAGTTGTAGATCTTAAACATATATAGTTAACCGCTGGACTTAGACTTCCCCTAAGGCGGCCTACTGGGTCATATATTTGCTACTAGATTTCCGCTGAGCAGTTTCAATCGCTGCC
Source organism: Tuta absoluta (assembly GCA_027580185.1). Taxonomy (NCBI): domain Eukaryota; kingdom Metazoa; phylum Arthropoda; class Insecta; order Lepidoptera; family Gelechiidae; genus Tuta; species Tuta absoluta. The sequence continues at coordinate 2,330,667 of JAQAHW010000032.1, forward strand.
ACAAATTTTCCGGTGGTAATAGTCGTTTTCCGGCGGTAAAAAGTAACCTATTTGTTATTCCAGGTTATACTCTACCTGTGTTCTAATTTCATCCAAATCGGTCAAGCCGTTTGAGCCTGAAGAGGTAACAAACATACATATACTCCGTTCATTTAAGAATTAGTTCAGTCGCGAGCTGTCAGATTCATACAAAGTTTGTTTACATTAAATGTATTTCTTAAATGAACACACACAAACTCTCAGATCAACAATATTATAGTACGGATATTCGGATTAACCTCAAGAGCAAAAGTGTTGTATTCACAGGGAACGCCGCTGTCCATACCTTGAATTCAAATACTCAATATCTCTTACCTCAGTGGAGTTCCCTCCGCCGAGCCCGTTGCCCTGGTCGTGCGGGCTGTAGGGCTCGTCGTATCTCTGCGGCGGGCCTCCGCCTCCGCCCCCGCCCCCCCCGCCGCCGCCCTCCTTGTCCATGAGGAGTTCGAACACTAGCTGCTTGGCGTGCTCCACCTTGGAGGGGTCCCCGCTGATGCGCAACGGCTTCTCCTGCTTACAAACGAGCATATCAGTGTAAGAATCATTTGATAAGTCAAGTTGTTACGCGGAGGGATACCGTCGTTTTGCATATTGTTCAACACACATATCACGCCTATAATCTATTGCGGGGTAAGCAGAGCGCAAACAGTCGCGAAAAACGGACATTTACGCCACGCCATATTGTTAAGTTCCTTATATACTTTGGCATACCTCGGTTTCGGTTTGCATAAAATACTTTGCTAAACTATTTGTTTGGCATATTGTTTGTCATAAAGTCACCTTGAAATTCATACTATTATTTTGACCTATTTTATTTAAGACTAATTTTGAGTCGCATATTTGTTATTATTCATAATGTTTTTGTACATAATAGGTTAGGTTAGGTTATAAAATATATCCAAGAGTTAAAGTTTAAAATTGCTTTCTGTTGCCTTGTTTACTGAATTCCTAGTTCGATAACTATCTCTACTACATACTTTGAATTGCAAATGTAAAAATTTCTAGGTGGTAGGTAGAAAAAAGTATATTATAGGCGAGTCTCTTGCGAATGTTTTCCCCAACAATTCCCAGACAAAACACAACAACATTGCTTTCCATCGGTCGTAGATAACAGAAATGTCTATCGCTGCGCCGCAATGTAAGTATATCGATGTTTACGTTTTGTTTGGAAAAGCAGCCGCTAGACACAAGGCTAAGATATGTACAAAACTTACCAGTAGTAATATTATTTAAAACAAATAATTTATTTTATCCGACACAAAATATCTGTAAAATTTTGTTGACAACAATTTGACAAAATGACAACGACATTGACGAGCAGGTGTGGTTGATTGACGTCTATCATTTTCAATCCTTTTTTCAAAAGAGGTTTTATTAATAAAGTTTCTACTGCCCACCAAGTTTGCAAGATGCGCTACAATACAAAAAGTTTTTGAAACAATATTTTTTGATATTTTGCTGCCACGACACGACATTTTGTCACCATGAACTTTTACACCTTTTTACTACTATGACATTTTGCTCCCACGGCATTTTGTATCGAAATTTTATCTGATGACATTGCCTTATTAGGTACGTTACGACTTATAATTTTATGATATGAATGAGACATCCATAATTATATCGGAACTAGATTTTTTTACATTGAGACTAGATTTAGCCATTTTTCACAATACATGTTTTTTTAACCTAAAAACGGTTTTTCTATTTCTATCAATTAACTGTTTTCATTTACTTAATCAAACTTGTCCCAAAAAGGAGTGGAAGGACTTTGGATTCCACTTAATTCCTATTGTATCATAAGTAAGTACTGGATTTAACAATAAAAGGCTAATATAGGTGTCTCCTCAACTAAACTATACTCACATATTCGGTGTTAGGGCCGTCCTGAATGACCACCATTTTGGCTCCGGACTGTTCTTGGAGCTGTTTGATGGTCTTCCCGCTCTTGCCGATGATCAGACCAACTTTGGGTCCCGGCAGCATTATTTCCTCCTAAAACAGTCTCAATCGGTTAATATAGTTCTATGTCTTGAAATTATAATTGAAAGGTTGCTGTTTGATTATAAACTTAACTGCTGCTGTCTATTTAGGACTTCAATTCGAGAAAAATTCGACACATCAGATTTCCATTAGAACTCAAAATTAATTTTCTTACGAGAGTCTGTCATTGATAGGTCTTGGTTGTCGCTAATTGCTTCACATTTATTTCCTAAACTTACCATGTTATTATGGCTTGACAACTAATGTTCCGTTTCCACCAAAGCGAAAACCATAAGCTGTACCATATACCGCACGAACAGACCGACAAATTTTATTATGTTTAAAATATGTTAACCAAAATTGAATAGTCTTTTCGTGGCGAAGAACGACCCCGATGACATAGTTTCTAAACCGACAGCGCGCTTGATCGATTCCTTTTGAAGTAGCTCCCACTTTGGTAGAAACGAGTCAACTACCTCCCTAACAATTCCTTCACAACACCAATAAACAGCATCCTTACAGTGACAGCCAAGCCGCCGCCTCCCCCGCCGCCGCCGCCCCCCCTGGGCGCGGGGGGCATAGACCCCCCTCCGTGGCCGGGGGGTCCATCCATGGGGGCGTTCTCCCTGCCGCGGTGGTTCACGATCTGGTTGACCAGGTCCCTGTCGAAGAGGCCTCTAGATGTAGACTTCGCTTCGTAACGTGACGTGGCGCTGACAACGGTATAAACAGTTGTGGACCAAATACCAAGAGACGTAACATCCAATTGCAAATTGTAACTAAAAATAAATCTATTTGATTTTCCTGTTTGAGAATTTTGTATGTAGATTTTCGTCGATTGGTATTCAGTTGCGGTTACATGCACATGATTATTGCAAGAAAGAAGGGCATAATCTTAAGAAATGTTATTTCTGGTTCAAATTAGTTGAAAGGGAAAGCCTCTGATTAGTAATCTATCAACTTTTATTGCATCTAACATTAGTAGAAGTTCGCTTTGCCTACAAGATGTTAAAATACAAGCATCTACTCCAGGGGTCATTTCACAACGAGAAAATTTACAAGTACAATAATTGAATGTTGTATAAGTTTTAGGTAATACTCATATTTCATTTTATTTTTATTTTTGACATTGTTCTCACAAAGGAATATTATTAATATAACACAATAATTTAATTCAATTTATTAATAGAATATTTCATGTACAGTTACTTATAGCACACAAGGTAACAAGTTTACTCCAAAAGAACTGAATAATTTTGTTAACAGCATTTTTTTTCTTGATATAATATGTAATAGTGGAAAAAGACTTCTTTTATGAAAATAAGTTTAAATTTTTATTATGTTTTAACTGGGGATAAAATAATTCAGTTTGTTTTGGAATTCCCCTGTTACCTTATGTGCAACAACCGACTGTACATGCCTTAGCATCTGTACCTGCTTACCAATGTATCTGTTGACTTTGCATAAATAAATAAATTAAAATTTAAATGATCATTGCATACAGTCAGATCCTCTTCCCACTATTTCTAATGTGAAATGACCCCCTGTTATTAGGTTAGGTTAGTAATAAACAAGTAGAGTGGCAAGATTGTAGCAAGTTTGTGCACTCGGCTTGAACCCCACAACCAACGTTTACAATTATCGGCCGAGTGCACTTACTCACTCTACTCATTCAAAGCATAACTAGGTGACTCACTTGGCGCGGTTGATGGCTTCCCTTGAGCCGGTAAGGGTGCACAGTCTGTCCGGCTGGCCGCCGGAGTCCGGTGCCATTTGGATCTTACACCCGGATTCTGCTTGGAGCCGGGTTATCTGCTCGCCGCCGCGACCGATTACTGCGAGAGAACAATTTGTAAGTGCCTTACTGTAAAGTTAGACAAGTTTTGAACGCGTGTTAAAGTAAAACGTCCATACATAAAAAAGTGTGCCATGTGATGCCGGCTTAAGGTGCTATTCCGAACCGAGCGGCCGACAGCATATGCCGCGGCACTACTGGTTCGTATGGATTTGTATGGGATACTATCCGAACCGAGCGGCCGACTGTCGGCCGTCGGCCGCTCGGTTCGGAATAGTACCTTTAGAATAGCATTAAGAAATGGGCAGCAATATCTTGTACCGCGCTCGCCAATCCGCTTACCAAGCATGGTGGGTGAGTATGGCAATACTCCCAATAGGGTTAGGCCCATGTCTAGCAGTGGACTGTTGAGGCTGTATGTTAATTTATATAAAAAAACGATAGACACACGTTCAAAGTAAGTCTAACTTTTTGTGGTAAGGCCCTCAATGTGTTTGGATTTTTGCACTTACATTTAAGACATTAAAAAAGAAATCGAAAAATATTAACTGGGGCCGGGAATTGACCTTGGGACGTTGGAACCGTAAAATACTTGCATATTTACTTAAGTCCTTTGGTCATCTGAGCATCGAGATTGGTAAGGCCAGTGGAACACCTGCCGCTAATTAAACTGGTCCTGCATCAGGTTTGGTAGCTCAGAAGAGGTCATCGCTGGCTGGTTCCAACCATTCCTATATGAAGCTAGGTACTTACTCAGTCCGACCATCTTGTCGGGAACCCTGATGTACTCATTGATCGCCTGGTCTTGTATCAGGCTTGTTTGTTGAGGGGGGGTCATCACTGACTAGTTCCAGACATCCCTATATGAAGCTAGGTACTTACTCAGTCCGACCATCTTGTCGGGAACCCTAATGTACTCATTAATCGCCTGGTCTTGCATCATGTTTGGTGGCTGAGGGGAGGTCATTACTGACTAGTTCCAGACATTGCTATATGAAGCTAGGTACTTACTCAGTCCGACCATCTTGTCGGGAACCCTGATGTACTCATTGATCGCCTGGTCTTGCATCATGTTTGGTGGTTGAGGGGAGGTCATCACGGGCTGGGTCCAAGCATCCCTATATGCAGCTAGGTACTTACTCAGTCCAACCATCTTGTCGGGAACCCTAATGTACTCATTAATCGCCTGGTCTTGTATCAGGCTTGTTTGTTGAGGGGGGGTCATCACTGACTAGTTCCAGACATCCCTATATGAAGCTAGGTACTTACTCAGTCCGACCATCTTGTCGGGAACCCTGATGTACTCATTGATCGCCTGGTCTTGCATCATGTTTGGTGGTTGAGGGGAGGTCATCACTGACTAGTTCCAGACATCCCTATATGAAGCTAGGTACTTACTCAGTCCGACCATCTTGTCGGGAACCCTGATGTACTCATTGATCGCCTGGTCTTGCATCATGTTTGGAGGCTGAAGGGAGGTCATTGCTGGCTGGTTCCAACCATCCCTATATGAAGCTAGGTACTTACTCAGTCCGACCATCTTGTCGGGAACCCTGATGTACTCATTGATCGCCTGGTCTTGCATCATGTTTGGTGGTTGAGGGGAGGTCATCGCTGGCTGGTTCCAACCATCCCTATATGAAGCTAGGTACTTACTCAGTCCGACCATCTTGTCGGGAACCCTGATGTACTCATTGATCGCCTGGTCTTGCATCATGTTTGGTGGTTGAGGGGAGGTCATAGCTGAGTTGGCTGCAATCCTCGCCGCTGCTGCCGCGGCCGCTGCCGCTGCTGCTGCTGTGGCACTGCACATGGATACAAATAAGTAGCTAACAAAACTTATAAATACAGGGTCTTTGGCAGAGGAGGGTAAATATTATCAGGGTTTTGGGTGTAACAAAAGTATGTAAGGACCTAATGCTTTTATAATATTTTGAAAAAATTTACTAAGTAAAGTTGTTCAGTTTCACTTCTAGAACACACCCTGAAATATGTACATATTTCTCTTTCTCCTCTTAACCACTTCGCTCAGATCGAATTTTGCAACAATAGATTTGTATTGTACTTCAAGCACACATGTGTGCTTTTACGAGCGGAGTAGTTAAGCTTATGCCAAACTCATTGTAAAAGACATGTAAAAAAACCTGAAAGTATTTTCTAAGGGTCAGCCAGCCCATGCAACATGCAACTGAACAATATAGGTAGATCAAAACATGAAAAAAAATAGCAACCTATACAAAATGACTTGTTTGTTAATACAACAAGTGGAAGGGCAAGTTTTTTTTATGAAGAGCCATATTCTTCAGTGAACATTATTACAGTTTTATAGGCTGGTTTATACCTTGAAATAATTATTTTTTTACATCTTGTACAACTGGTATGATTAAGTATTCTAACTTTTCTATTTAATGGATAAACCTCTAGAAATTGGATTGATATACCACAAGCCTGGCACCAAGAAGTACCTAACAAACCACTACACATAACATTACTAGAAATATTATAGTTCTGCATATATATATTTTTTTATACAGAACTATAATTATTTTATTCAGGTCTATGTACAACACTTAATACTAGTACAAATCCTTCATATTTTAGAGACACTGGTATGCCAATCCAACTGAATCAATAGTAAAGATTCATTCACCAAAAATTAACTGAAGAACTTGGGATTCCGAGCGGGTTTTGCAGCATCATCAGGTCTTCAAAGTGCCTTTTATTATTAATTTCATAACTATAGAAATTCAGTAACCTCTTTTGTACTGTATTAGCATAATATTATGTGCCGAGTCATCAAGAGAAGTTGTTTTCAAGATTATCAATTCATAAGTGAAAAATAATGTATTTACTAATGTTGAGAAAAGTGTAATTAGAACACAATGCATTTAAAAACCTAATCATTTAACCTCCTAACGCCCAGAGTTTTAAACGATCGCCACGGCTAACCGCCCAAGGTCCTACATAAAGTACCTAATGGTTCCGGCCCAGGAATTCAATCATTAAAAACTATGCCTTATGGTCTTTGCATTGCCGTCAGATTTTTTTGGTGTAACAAGGGATATATTTAGAAGATGGTAGGATAGAAAAAGGCGCCAATATTTGCTACCTTTTTTTAGGACTCCGGGTTGCAGTATGTAAAAAAGTTATGTTATTAAAAATGATATTTTAATGATAAAATCTTCTCAAAAATGACATATTTAACCTAATTAATTCATAATGAAGACTGGGTGATTAAAATTAGGTGCGATTGTTTTATTTTCAAAATGTTGTAGTACATTTCTGTATATAAACTCTGTTTCAGAAGAAAAAATGCCACTCATGTCAATTTTTTTTTATTATAATCCCATATAGCAATAAAAACATTTGAAAAATGCAAGAAAATAATTAGTCTCAAATGTTTTGAAATAAGTGTTACTACAAAAAGAAATCAATCATAGTTCTAAAGAGAGTATTAGATACCTACTTGATAAGTTGAAGTTGAAACTGAACCTGAGTTTTAAACAATTAGATCCTTCAAGTACTAAAATAATCAAAATAAAAAACAAAACAAATTTCTAAAACCCTGCTTGGATATAAACTAACAATTATTTCGGAACTCTTCGTAATATACTTATTTATTTATTTACTTATAAAATATATTCAACAATTGACATAAACTGATGAATCACTATCAAAATTTAGGTAAGAAAAGATACCAAAAGCTCAAAGTCTGATATGAAGTCAAACTTAATTAACAATTATCAGTGCCTAACTCTTATTTATAATAGACTCTTCAAACTTTTTATAACAAGCCTCAATATATTATTAAAAAGTAGTAAAAAAAATGAAAAAAGGATAAAAAAACCCCAGTATGATATCAAATACACATAAAAACAATTAAGTGCAAATATAACTCGAAAACTCAGCTTAAATATCAAAAATCCTAGGTAAATGGTAACAAGAACCTAAGAACATCTAAATGTAAACAAAATTAAGTAAAAAAATAAATAAAAATAAAAATATACCTACATATTACATATCAACCACAAGGCCTATATAAAGGACTTGGAACATGCCGTCGATTTATTTTACACAATATCACACCCCTGCCTTAAATTATTGTGTACTTATTGAGAGAAATAATTGAACTATTGTTTTTGATAAAAACAACATGTGTAATTGAGAAAATTACACAGAAAAACTTGAATTTACTTACCTTCTCTATGGCGAGACGCAATCTTTTCCAACGTTACGTCAAAAGTGACAGATATTTTATTGTTGTGTTGGCACCATTGCTTGTCCACGGCATATTTAAAGATCCCTAGTATTCGTTCAAAAATTTATTTTCTTCCGGAGCAGGAAATTTAAACTACCAGATGACGTTTAATTTGAGGTCCTTTTATTAGGACCGTGGGTCACTATTTGATGAAATTGAATATAATTCTGGGCCGGAATCACTACTCACTAGGAGTCCTTTATAGAGGACCGTGGGCGTTACGAGGCTATAACATAGATAAGTGACTTGAGTAAACTATTATCAACTGTGTTTTTAAACAAAGACTGGTCAAAGATAAGGTTTAGTGGCAATGATGAATTTAGATTTATTGGATAGAAATCCAGGTATTTTATGTTAAATTACGTAGTTAGTCAGTAAATACCACGGCCTTCGTACTTACCTCATACTTTGCTGTTGTTGTTGTTGCTGATAGTCTACGGACGCCAGTTTTTTAGAGCTAGGTTGGTCTTGCAGGCCGTCTTCCAGGGGTCTCTTACTACCGCCTCCTTCGAGCTTCGCAGCCACCTAAAACCGCAAAATATTCACAAACAACCGAATAAAATAGTCACTCTAAAAACAGAAACATCAGACAGCACCATCCGTCAACGTGAAAGTAGGTTATATTAGACGTAGACACTTTCCTCGCAAATAAAGAGACTCACAGAAAAGAGGGTGGTTTAGTTTTGATGTTATCACGAAGACGGTACACCGACAATAACAATAAAAGTAATACGAGGGTGTGGAACGTTGCGATTATGCAGATTCGAGATTTCACTCACCAATTTCGCACGTTGTAAAGCAGCCGCAAATCCGCCTGGTTGGCTATTACTTTGAAGCGTAGCCATAGAAGAGTAATCACTCATGTTTAAACTGTATTATACATTCAAAATAGTAACACGGCAGCCATGAAAACAGATCAAAAGACTCAAAAATCTTCAATGGTTTCGCCTCGCTCGCAAAACTTGCGAGCCAAAAGACGCGGACCATAGACACGGACACAGACGAGGTGCTTTAAAGTGCCATGATTCAGTTCACATTCAAATTGATATTTTTAGGTGATGATTGATCTACATATAGCAAACATATGCTGAAAAACAAATACAATTAGGATAAACTTTGACTTCACTGTCTTTATAAAATACGTAGTGATTCGGAAAGTGCTGTATTTTACATGAATATTCAATTTCAATTATTTTTTTTGCAAATGAGAACTATAAAACACCTGCAAAGTTGTCTGTGGTTGTGAACGCGTTTCAGTTGCGTTTTGTTTTTGCAACTCACAAGAATTGTTAAATATCCATACACTTCACAACGTATAGGTAAATTTGTAATAAAGGAGCACTGAAGCCGGATGCGATGAGTTGCATTGCAACGCCGTGTATTCGCCGGTTTGATTTATCGCATTTGGTTCAGATTTGATAAATATTGACTCAATAAAATATACATCAAAAATATTTAAATTGAATACATAATATTTTTGAGTAAGATTCAATGGATGCAATAACTAGTTGGGTGTTTAAGTTTCCACATAAGTTTGCTCCTCAGTTTAATTATGACAACCAAGTACACCATCGGTCAACTTGACGTCCCACACCACACGACAGAAGAAGATGTGTTGTTGTTATTTACGTACGTCTAAGGCGGGTCACAGCTGTGGGTCACACACACTACTGACATCGGGTCACATTATAGTACAGCAGTTGGGTCTCACTTGAGTAACTGAGCCAGCATGCTGGTCACACTACTACAGACCAATCACACTACAGCAGACGGGTCGCAAAACAGCGAGCTGGTCAAACTACAGCCGGTAGGCCACACTACAGTAAGTCAGCAGACCGGTGGTCACACTACAGCAGACGGGTCACACTACAGAAGGTGGGTCACACTACAGCAGGTAAGTCACACTACAGTCAGCAGCAGACCAGTCACACTACTGCAGACAGGTTACATAACAATACAGCAAACTGGTCACACTACAGCAGACGGGACACAATACAGCAAGCTAGTCACATTACAGCTAGCCAGCAGACCAGTCACACTACAGCAAATGGGTTACATTACAATACAGGAAACTGGTCAAGCTATAGCAGATGGGTCACAATCATAAGTCACAACACAGCAAGCTGGTCGATCACACTACAGCACATTACAGAAGACAGGTGATATTAGTTGGACCACACTGGGTATATTAAGTAAGACAGCAGGCTGATTACACCACAGCAAACGGGTAGGGGTCACATTACTACAAGTGAGTTACAGCACAGTACAGTAAAAATTATAGCAGGCCGGTCATGCAACTACATACAATTCGCATTACAGAAGTTAGGTCACATTAAGGCAACCGGATCTATTGAAATAAAAAAAGGTTCATATGTTAAAATTATAAAATGTCAGGGACTCCAAATATCAAGAAAGCAAAATGACATTTATGCTAAACTTAAGTACCGCAAAATAAAATTTACCGTAAATTTAATGTTTAAATTTTTTTGGGAGTGTATGCCTCTTCTACAAAAATCGACAACGAAACGCAAAACTTTTGTAATCTATGGTGAACGCATTTGTGTTGTCCGGTGTTTGAAGACGCTTTGGAATTCGCTTTCAATTTCTTCATAGCAAAAATGTCGGGAGATACCGATAAAGCAAAAATCAGTGACAATCAGGTATTTTTGTGAAATATAGAATAGTATTTATTTTCTCTATATTAGTGCGCGTCTCTTGAGGACATTTTGAGTGGTGAAGTGGTGTTATTTCCGTGTTATATCACTAATGTTTGCCTGCGTCTCAACATGGCTGACAGAACGTTTGCTTCCCGCTAAACGCGGGAATTACGCCACGGAGGGTTGTGATATTAGTCAACTTTTCATGATAAAAACTGTGAATGCCATCTTGATCAGTTACTGAAACTGATTCCAATGGGATATTTTACAGGATTTCGCATATTTTGGCCACCCCCGCCCCTTTGCATTTGGCTGCAGGGCCTTTGTCAGTGTGCACGATATAATACGACATTGATAGGAAATCCGCATGACCTTGATATTTAGTTTCTTGCGATTATTCAATTTAAAAATGTTGTTTTTACGTCGTGTTTCCACTGGTTGCTTGGCTGGCGCGCTGCCGCGGTCGCCGCGTGAAGTGCGGGCGATGTAAATAAAACATTATCCTTGTATGAAGGCATTTATTTGGTGACCTCCTTCATTTTCGCTCATTGATTGTATTTGCGTCGAATTTCATTTACGGCCGAATTGGACTTCACTAAGCATATTTTGCGAGTTGTATGGAACCGAATGAGGTACCATACAAAATGGTTCGTCCGGCTTGCGAAGGTGTATGGAACATTCTCTTTGAGACACACACACTAGCATAAATTTATATATGTACACAGGTGTACACTATCTATATGGTAGTGCAAAGATGGACGAACTTTGAAATTGTGACTTATTGCATGGTAATAAGGTCGATATCAGATTGGCGCGACATAAACAGAAACGCCCATAGAAATGTTGCTTGAGTTCAAGTAGAGAAATGGTTTGCAAAAGCTTTTGTCATGGTTTTATGATAAATGGGTAATTTTGAATTTTTACATTGATTTGTATTCAAAACACTATGTAAATAAGACAAAGACAAAATGTATAAGACATTTTGTCCTCTTATTCTACAATATGTGGTTTTGTACTCTTGTTCAAAAATGATCTTTATTACCAGGGCATAAGAAGTATATATCTTTTACCTTTAACTTGTAGTACCTATTGTAAGTACTATGAACCCATGATTTTCAGAAAGAATTTGTAGGTACCTACTTTTATTTTGTAAAACCTAAAAAGTAGATTTGTAAGTAAAAATATGCAAAATGTACAATATAAGAAATAGGTAATCTTGTGTTACTCTTAACTTAACATAATAGCACCACTACAATCACTCAATCAAAAAAAAATTAAGAATATTTTTGATATATTAACTTTGACAATTTTATTTATTTAAGACCTCTACCTACCTGAAGCTTTTGTACTATTTTTTTCGTCCTTAGGAGTATTCTACCCATGGTATTGAACAAAAACAGTATCAGCTGATAAAGAAGACATAATATTCAAAGTTAATATTTTTTTTCCTAATTTAGCCAACCTTTCATTTTAAAAAAGTAAATATTTCAAGGGTAGAATCACTCCATAAATTTTTCTTTAGCACTATAAAATTAACACTCTGTATAATTCTCACTCAGGATGAAGACAAGAAGTCAGGAGCCGGAGACGGCCACACTACCGAGGATGAATCCTCGCAAGACTCCAAGGGTGAGTCCCAGGGTGCTACCGACAGTACCAGTGGGGCCCCAAGCAATGACACTGCCCTACCCCCCACGGACCCCCCCAAACCGGGGGGCCCGGAGGACCAGGCCAGTGCCAATGTGACTGAAGCCCCGGGGCTCCAAGGTAAAGCTGATGTAGATCAACCGACTGAAGAGAAACCCCCATCGGAAGGTCAGATGTGTTTCCAAATTCAAATTGTGTTCACAATCTGTTCATCTACATAGCAACTAACCTATGGGGCCGATTTTGTACGATTTATCGGCGCGCGCGCATTGGATAAATCCTGATTCTAGAGTTAAAGATCCTATAATTAAAAATCTTGGTAGATAAATACTCATAAATTTAAACTGTAAAAATTACTCAAATTCTGATAGTATTTAATTATTTCTTTCAATGTATTTGCCAAGCAAAATACCTAAAAAAGAACATCAGGTTATAATTTTCCAACTTAGCAGAGACTGTTCGTAACATACCATTCAAGGCACCTCATTATTTCCTTGGAATTTGTCTTCCAAAACCATTACCGCACATCACAGCGCGTACTTAAAAATTACAACAACTAACCTATCCAATCTAAATTCTGACATTAGGAACATTCTCTGCTAACGTGTAGACGATGCGCGCGCGTCTATTTGTGCACTCATGTCTCATTCGCTCGCTTCGCTCGTGTTTGTCCTGTGACGTCATAAGGTAAGTGACAATGTTTTTATTACTTGTTTTTTCTTTTTTGTTCAAATATATCCTGATGAACATATTAACATATTACAGCGATTTGGTGACGGTCCAAACCTTATTCAAGTTAGAGGTGGCAATTATGTCCAAACTGACCAATCATGATGTTTAAAAATCATATCCCTTGGGTGTATTTTTGTTTTGTTCTGGAAATTATATGTGGCAGGAAATAACATGTTGTAGCGGTTTGGTGACGGCCAAGACTTCTTTTAGTTAAGAGCCTAGATGGCACATAAATGTTTAAACCGATAAATCACGACGATGCCATGGTCAAACAACATAATTCTTTTTTTTTGTAAAATTTATATGTGGCAGGAAATAACATGTTGTGGCGACTCGGCGACGGCCAAGAACATCGTAGTTCTTTTTTTGTAAACGCATACCCAATACATACGATACATTAGTTACAAATAAACGTTTACAAAATATAGGTGTGATATTGTAATCAGGCCCATCTTACCTACTGGGCACGTGCTCAGGGCCCCGCGACCGATCGGGGCCCCAACTTGCTCGTTCCCATTTTGAAATGCCGAGTCCAGCTTTATAACGAGAGGTTGGTATAGCTATTTTGACAAAAAAAAATATTCGCTACACTCGCGTAAACGTTTTGTTCTTATAAGGTGCGGCGGGGCTATTCCGCCGGAGGGGCAAATACGGCGTTTCGCTTTAAATAGCTGTGGCCTATTTTAACAAAAAAAAATATATTCGCTACACTCGCGTAAACGTTTTGTTCTTATACTTAGTACCGCCGTTCTAATAAGTCGTATTTGACAGCTGTCATCTATAAACTAAAAGAGATGTCAATAAAGGAAAATGGACCCTCTGCCATAGTATTATCACGACGACTGTCAAATACGACTTATTGGAACGGCGGTACTTTAGTTTAGCCCAGTGCAAGATATCACTAAAAGTTCAAAACTGTGAATTCAAATATGTTTTGATTGATATTACAATGTTCAATGACAGGACTTGGTGATTTCTTGAACTGGGCCATCCAACTGTTAAGACGTAAAATCTCAAGTATCTATATAGAAAGTTTCGCTTACACGGCACGACAAGCATCGAAGTATCATCCTCTATTGGAAACATTGATTAAGTCTTGTAAAGATGGCAGAATGAAAATGAAATTACTTTATTCAATGTAGGATAGTAGTATCACTTATTGACGTCATGATCCGTCATTGTAAAAAAATATATTTGTATAACACAATTTTGTTTTTTTATAACAATTTTGTATTGTCCTAATAGAAAACCGGCTCGGGCGGGATAACAAAATAAAAGTAAAGGCACTGCCTCGGGGCTGGCCAGGTTAATCACGCGGCATGTAACTTTACGCCACCACCATCTGTAAACGACATTTGTTTCAAATTGAAGTCATGATTTTCAAAGCGTGTTATTTACATGCGTATAGTAACACTGGTAGAATAGTTTAATCTACCCCTGTTATAGGGACCCCCCCATTATCCTAATGTGCCAAGGGATTCTATAAGACGGCCCAGATTGTTATGTAGGTATGTGTGTAAAAATTCCAAAGCAAGCGAAGCACCGAGTTAAACGGCTAAAAGGAAAGCTTACATACATACATACATAAATCACGCCTATATCCCTTACGGGGTAGGCGGAGCGTTAACGGCCGTAAAACGGATAATAACACCATGTCTGACAAAAGCTTGAAGGTCAATCAGATAACTGTTTATCACTATAGTGACAGGTTGTCAGCCCATCGCCTAAAATTGCAATACACATTCCTCGAGTCCCTTAGTCGGGTCTTACGACACCCATGGGTAAGAAATGGGGTGATGCTATTCTAAGCCGGCATCACACGGCAAAGGAAAGCTTACATTAGTAAAATTTGTCGATATGTTATTTAACGCTTATCATACATACACACATATATACATAACACACCTTTATCCGTTGCGGGGTAGGCAGAGCGTTAGCGGCCGTAAAATACGGTCGCTATCGCCACGTCTGATTTAACGCTTATCAAACCTTATACCGATCAGGAGACTCAATTAGCATACCTCACAGTAGTTGGGAAAACTACACAAATTAATTGTAGCAATTTTCTGAATGACCCTTAAATGTTTGTCAGTCGTGGCGTAAATGTTCGTTTTTACGGCCGTTAACGCTCTGGCCAACCCTCAAGGGATAAAGGCGTGATATATGTAGTAAACGCTCTGCCCAACCCTCAAAGGATATAGGCGTGATATATGTATGTATGTGTGTACGTAAAGATATTTTTATGGGCAAACATACACCCATCACGCCTTTATCCCTTAAACATCACCCCTCTTATAATATTTAGCAAATTGACTGTGAAAAAGAGATGTTTTTTACGTGTCTAAGAGTTTCCTGTTTAGTAAGTCTTTTTTGCGTAGGTGGAGGGAAAATAATTAGTTCATGGAAAAGGCTAAAGATGAGTTACTTGAGTTGAGAAGACCCTTAAATTGTTTAAATAGCATAGCAACCTCTCTAGATGTTAAAAAACTATTGAAATACAACAGGCACTCGAAATTAAGGCGCTAAGTAGGGTGTAGCGGCTATCCCTTTTATTGCCGCTGCGTCAGAGAGAAACACCCAATCAGTTTTCTTGAAAATTTCCGCGCGTTATTTTTAATACTTTTTACGTGTAATATACGAGACATAAATAAAACTGTCAACACAATAGTACATTGTTGTCGAGGTATGGAAAATAAGACTTTGCTGGACATAAAACTCGGACTTCAAACTGCAGGCGAGGACTTCAATTATACAAGTCAAGCAAAGTAATTTTCCCCTAAGCTTACATAGTGCTTTTCTCAAAAAAAGGCTAGGAAATGAAAGATTGTACTTCTTATAAAAGTTAGCTAGCTTGTGGTAACACAACGAAACAAATAAAAATTTACAATTTTCCCACCAATTGTAATTTTTTAAAATAAATTCGCCTGTAAGGCACAGTATTACGTAATATTCAGCCATACTAAATGTTTAGTTCATTCTTTTCTTTTTTAATTCTGGACAGGCAAGGGTCTTCACATCATACAGCCTCGTCTTTAGTTACCTGTTTCATACAAAATTACGTTCCGTTTCTATGAGAGTCATCGAGATAATTTTGAAATCAAATTACGTGGGTTTAGCGTATAACGAATTTATCTTAATGGACACCAGCAAAGGATTTCTATACAACTTTGCTGGCGTGATCTGAGACGTGACAAACAATGTGAAACTTCGCGGTTTCTTTTTTTGAAAGAAATGAACACATTTCCTAGCACGTTTGAGAAAAATATATTAATGTTTTTTACTGTGTTAAAACGAACTAAATAATTAATAACGAACTAAATAAAACATTTGTAATTACCGAAAATAGGTTCATTTTAGTTTTTTTCTAGATGAACACAATCAAATGATATTCCATCCAACCATGAATGTTACTTGAAAATAAATATTCTGGATAATACACACCGCGCCATCTAGCCCCAAACTAAGCAAAGCTTGTACTATGGGAACTAGATAGCTGATATTTATACTAAAATACTTTTTTGTAAAACCATATTATACCTGTCACTACAGCGATACACAATATTCCAAATAACCCTCAAACATTTGTCAGACGTGGTGTAAATGGCCGTTTTTTGCGGTTGTTTACGCTCTGCCTACCCTGCAAGGGATTATAGGCGTGATATGTGTGTGTATGTATGTATATTATACACTAAACACAAATACCTGAAAATTGGCTTAACAAATATTTGTGTCTTGCGGGGATCGTTTACAAGGGTGACCGTTTATTTCAGTTTGAGCCTTTTTGACGAGTGGGAATAGAAGTGTTAATAAAGACACTCCGAGAAAAAAACGGGCCAAGTGCGAGTCGCACTCGACGTCAATTTTTAAATTTATGTAGTTCTTTATCGGCCCCCTAAAAATCATTTTTATGTAAGAAACAATTTTGAATTTTACTTTAAAAAACTTGTACTTAAAGCTTCTTGCCAAGTTGCATAGTTACAGGACCACGGGAAATATTGATTCAAAACGTGAAGTAAGAAGCTTGATTTTTGTACAACTACAAGCGGCCGTAGACCAACGTATGGTTTTAATTTCAACTCATAAATCTCTGCGCGTTTCCGAGATAAAGGGCCGTGACGGACGGACGGACGCACGGACGACAACTAAGTGATTTTACAAGGGTTCAGTTTTTTCCTTTTGTGGTATGAAACCCTAAAAATGGATAAGTAGTAGGTTACTACACGATGTTAGGGCCTGGAATACGCCGATGGACGTCTGTTTTTCTTGACCTTTTTTCCACAAAATTGATAAGAGAGGTCCGAAGATCAGTCCTGCCAAAAGACACAGGAATAAGTCGTACCAAGTATTATTATCGTCCAATACTCGATGAAACTGTTGAAGCGCTCGTCTGCAAACAGCCTTAACTAAGCTTGCAATACGTTTGCAACTCATAGAACTTCATTACATACAAATATCAGGCAGAGTGTAAACGACCGTAAAATCGGACATTTACACCACACCTGACAAACATTTGAGGGTCATTGACAGGTTGGCAGCCTGTCGCCTAAAATTGTTTTACACAAGAATCCTTCGAGTCCATTAGCCCTCTCTAAACTCTCTTCTTTAATGTTCTCGAATCACGAGAATGTGACATACATACAATATATCGAATCGAATTGACACTATGCTTTTCTTAAGTAGAGAAAACCCTATCTTTAGTTCATAACGACATGCATTTAGTAAGGGCGTGATACCCTGGCCGCTAAACTTAGATTCGTAAGTCTCGTTACCGATCGATAGCGGCTGACAAGGCTAGTGCATAAACCCCTATTCACTAACCTGCCAGCGGGGCGCGATTTAGGCATACATTGCGGGCTATCAACTGCATGGATTAAGACGCTCCCCGTGGTCTATCGGTCTCGTTGACTTGGATCTTTAAAACTACGCAACGGATTTTAATTTTGTTAAAAAATATACAATTTCCTATTAAATTAAGTGCAAATATTGTGGTGAGTTCTACTTGCGAAATTGAACAACTTGTCCTAAGGAACAGTGATCTAAATATGAAAAAAATAGTACCTCCCATACAAAAATGTGTCACTTTGTATGGGAGGCCCAGGCCCAAGTTTTTTACGCATTTGAAAATAAGGTTACGAAATAAAGTGGTTCAGTTTGATGATGATTACTGAATTTAATATGACCTTACATAGTGATTAGCGGCCCGCTAGTCAGTATATTGCAATATGGCACAAATAAGATAACCAGCAATGTATGCCAAGTCGGGCACTATCGGTAACGTAGTGTAATACCAACTTGTGTTTCAGCTGCAATTTCTCATAGACCATAGACCCCGCATCCAAACGAATTTAAACCCGCTTGTAATGAAAATAAAGACCATGTTCGCAACAACATCGGTACTGTGATGTAGGATTCTTATTTGTAAAACTTGACAATTTGTTTCTTGATTAAGTAATAAAGGGTTCTTTGGTTCGTGTATTGAAGACAGTTGAAGTCATATATTATGCCGTTTTCAGCTTTGCTATTCTATCGGTACCGACTTGTTAGGACGTAAATAAACATTAAAATGATTCAAGGCGTGAAACAGTACCTGAAACTGTCCAAAAAAAATGTTGGGCACTGGCTCTGAATCTCTGATACATTAAATTTATGGAAATTCATAAATATTTTGTTACATTTTGATTTGTGTCCCGTGAGGAAGATTTTTTGGGCTGTGCTGGCCCTTAGAATATAGTTAGTACTTTTTAACACCTCACTTATGATATAATAATACATGCTTATTAATTTCTTGTGTAAGCTGTTTATTGCGGTAAAAAATAAAGTGTAAACATGTTTTTAAGAGGTCAAGATGGCTGGTTCTCCTACAGTACTGACCAGTTTATTCAAATTAAACTACTTACGATACGACTCGGCTGTTTAGAACTTACTAGAGGCCCGTCCAGTGGTTTCACCTGACAGTTTAATACGCTACCTAATTTTATTTGAGGATAAAGTTACTTTCAATGACTTGGCGCATACGAGCAACAATTCAATTAAAAACTTTTTGGAAATCTAAAAGTCATAAATTTCATACATCAGCCTATTGCAGTCCACTGCTGGCCTCCCCCAGCTGGCCATAGGGCACGATCTCTCGTTTTCGCCATTCAGTCGCTACCAGCCGCCTTTTTTAAGCCATCGGTTCATCTGGCCGGAGGTCGGCCAACGCTACGCCTGCCGAGGCGTGGCCTCCACTCGAGAACCCGTTTACTCCACCGTCCATCGGTTCTATGACTGATGTGCCTAGCCCACTGCTTCTCCAGTTAGCAAACTAGTAGTAAATAGTTGTAGTGTAGCAACACTTCCAGACTATGTCTGTTACTTTGGTATTTTTGCGGATAGTCTCATTACGGATTTTATCCATTACATAGATACTGAGCATAGACCTTTCCATAGCTTTCTGAGTGAATTTTTTTTTGTTTATGATGGGTTTGCATTTGTCTCTAGTCTAGGTCATAGGACAAAGACAGGGTCTAAGATGGACATGACGCACCGATCGAACACCTTGGTCTTGTGGCATTGTGGCAAGGGTGATACCAGAATATGACGCAAAAAAGTCATAAATTATCATCTTAAAAATAGCTATAATTTCTTTAAAGTTATTCTAGTGCCTTGCCTTTCTCAGACATAAATTTATTGCACACAATCAAATGCGTATGAAAAGTTCAACTTGGCAGCAAGCGAAGTAAGTTATAATCATAAGTTTATATGCGTACGTCTTATCTCATGCTTATCTCATTAAGTTATTGTACGCTGCCACCTTAGGTTGACACTTATCAACAATCTAACAACCACTTGCTTTTCATGTTGTTGTTATATTTACAATTAAAAATCATAAGAATCGTCGAATCGTGGCGTAATTGCCGGTTTTTGCGGCGCTACGACGCTCAGCCAACCCCGCAAGGGATATAGGCGTGATATATGTATGTATAACTTATATTATAATTAAATTTATTACCAAATTTTTTTTTTTTATCCTGGGGTGTGTACGTGTAGCAATGTTGCTATGATGGAAGGTTTCTGAAATTATACTCAAATATTTTTGACAAATTATGGCCTCGCTTACGGTTTGTTGACTTGTGCGCTTAACCCGCGAGGAATAATGGCGTTTGAATCAGCTGTATATTATCTGTAAAGTTACGTTTATTTGTGTAACGAAGCTAGCATAAATTGATTGATAACATATCTGGTACATATACTGACGTCGCCATACCATGCGGTTTGAAACAAAGCCTATATGAACGACCGATAGAGTTTTAATCTTTATGTGAGTTGAAAAAGATAAGATAGACTGATATGTTAAATAAATTCAAAATACGGGCTAACGAACAACTACTTGCATAGCGCCGTGTTCAGAAGCAAATAGATAATGAAACTATAAAGTCGAAAAATTCGCGGGCAATAGGATGAGCCTCGGTAGCCCAGATAGAAGAGGCGTCGCCACTAGTGATAGCGAAAGTAGCAGGTTTAAATCCTGCCCTAGGCAGAAAATTTTCCAAGTTATCTAAAAATGTTATACCTTACTAGGGAAGTGCTTTAAAATTTCGTATTCACTATTAAAGTTTTGCTTGGACAAAGTAACTTTGATAAGGCCGGGTTGGCGCTTTAGGAGGAGTGATGATGAGGCCAGTAGGCTGAGGTGACTACTATGAGGGAAAGGGTAGCTACCCGCCTGGTCGGGTGTTGTGACCAGGGGAACGACTGTTCCATCCGGATATGTTTAGAAGTTGTATATATAGCGATCGGCGGAATAACTTCTATACCGCGTTTCAGGACTTATGTATACTAGGACAAAGTAGGTTTGACGCTACTTTGATCATGGCAACACTGATCAAAGCGCACTTGGGTCCAATCAAAGTCGACGATGACCGCTTTCAAATTTTTACCCAAAGTGAATTTTCAGGTATACCTTGAGACCTCAACCCATGTTATCAGCAGTTACTATTCCTAGGATTTGGCGTGAACCCTTGACGGGTAACATGAGGTGCTGCTCATATAAGTATAGAGAGAAGCGAGCGAGACATTTAAAAAAACGGGTGAAGAGCATAGCACTAGCCGCTTTAACTGTCTGTCACTGACACCACAGAATAGATAATAGTGCAAGCGAAGCGAGCTTGAAATATTCGCTACAAACGGGTGAAGTAAATAGCCTTAGCACTAGCTGCAAGTGTAAACAGCTTTGCCTTTTTGGACGTTTGTACCCCCAAAGCGCTGTGGGGAGCCCCAGGTTAAGAAACCCTGCTATACAGGGTTCCGTTTTTTTCTTTCTTTTTATGTACGTACGGAACCGTACAAAATGAACCTAATGCAAAATGTACCAACCTGCCCAAGTCAATTTCTATGGAAGGTTTTCGCTATCGGTCGCTAGTAACATCTAACATCTCACCCGGCCTGTATATTTACAACTGTTGACACTTTTGCGCACGCGAATCCCTTGCGCCTGCGTCAGCAGTTTCATAAATTTTGCATTCGATACCGTTTCGCAACATCTGCTAGTCAGATCATACCTCACAGTCTGAGTATACAGACCATATATTTTTTAAATATATTTCCTAAATCTTTGTTTGAAATCATATCAATTGCGACTTGTTTTTCCTTCATATTTTACCAGAATCTGTTAGTATTTATAGCTAGCTGACACAATTTAAGTCGTGTCTCATTCATCATCATAACATGACTGAACTTACTGCGTTGACTCAGCTACTCAAAGTGACTGAACTTCTTTTATATTCCTAACAAACCCGTCCAAAATAGCCTGAGCTCCAATCACGGTAAATTGTGTATACCAAAGCAGCTCAATGGAACCTGACCGATATATCGTTGGCCTTTTTACATGCGAGTTTTGTATGCCGACGCAGCTCTACAAAATTGGTCGCACCCACAAACACATTGAAATAAACGCTCTTCATTAATTCACTAAATGATAACGTTGCATATAATTATTTATGCTTTTCACTTTCACTAGTATCTAACTAACGGGTTGGATTTTTTAAAATTACACTGTCGCGTTAAAATGTGATGGTAGTAGGATAGTTTTGGTTTATCTTTTTGCCTAAAATAGCACTAATAGTGCCCAAAAAATCTGCATATTCTTTGTCTCAAAATAGTTTTTTTTAAAAGTTGCTTTTATTTTTTGTAACAGGTGACGTGAAGGCCAACGGCAACGGCAAGGATGACGACGCAGCCGGCGACGACTCCAAAGATGACTCTAAGGAGGATGTTAAAGCGGACGAAGCTAAAAAGGTTAGTACTAGCACACCTCGGACACTGGCGCTCAAATGTATGAAACAAACGCGTTGCTACGCACACAGTCTAAGCTCGCGTAGGTGAACGCGGATCATGCTTGTGTGTGTGAGACAACATGTCAGGGTTGCCGCCATTTTGCGTTCGCGAATCGGGAATGCAATGTGCGGCAGTATGAAATGACCTTCGTCGTCGCGTCCCCTTGCTAGCCGGTGTCTGAGCGTCCTCCGAGCGCGGGTGGGCGGCGCTTGTAGGGGGAGGCAGGGAGTGACCATACTGTACGCTAGTACTATTAATTATACTGTGGTACTAGACATTGGGAGTACCTTACTTGTTGTGTAGGACACCAAGACGACGAACAGTCCGTCAATAATAACAAACATACTTACATAGATCACGCCTCTTTCCCGAAGGGGTAGGCAGAGACTACTTCCTTACTACGATCCTGCCTGGCATACTTCTTTCGCGTCAATAATAATTCTTCCATTAAATTAGCATTCGGATCTTAGCAACGGAAACCAGTATACCGTCTTAAACAGAAGCTTTAAAATCAGTCATTCCGCTAGTGAATCGAGTTTGAAAGTTCTAAGCTAGCAAAGCAAGCAAGCTAGCTAAGCAGTAAGGGAAGGCAAAAAGCGGTAGGAGGGAAACCATTGGCGGGATTGCATGGGGGTTTGAGTAGGGCCGTGTCTAAACAGGTTTGTAGGGCAGTTACGGGGTTGGAAGTTTAAGAGAGGGACAATGGATTACATACATACACCTATCACTCCTTTAATTCCTTGCGGGGGCAGAGCATAAACGGCCGCAAAGAACTGACAATTACGCCACATCTGACAAATATTTGAGGGTCATTTGGGAAATTGTGTATTGCTATAGTGACAGGTTGTCAGCCCGTCGCCTAAAATTGCAACACACACCCTCGAGTCCCTTAGTCGCCTCTTACGACTCCCACAGGAAAGAAATGGGGTGATACTAATTCTAAGCTGGCATCACACCACGGCTAATATTGTTGTTAACTCATGTTTACCCTTCAGGAGGAGAACGGAGAACATGATGAAGAAGAAGATGAGAAGGATGACGTGAAGGAGAAGCCCAAGGCCAAGAAACCAGCCGCCAAGAAAGCTAAGAAAGAGGTAGGGTCCATTATTGATTGGTTCATCAAGCATAGGTAGCACTGCCACGCATCGTACCACTAGTATTCTAGTTACTTGACTGCCTGCTTTGAAACGGGCTTAAATAAATTTTGTTAATAAGGGCGTGCCGTGAGAAAAATGGGTATTTTTGAATGCACACAATTTACTTATTTTTCAAAGTTTGGTCTAGTTTTAAACTTTTTGCGTGTAGTATATAGCAATCTTTTGAACATAAAACATTGTTTTTTGCGAAAATGATACGTCTTGTACATTACTAGATTCTTGTCGTAAAGTTTTTTGATTACTTGTTTATTTCGTGAGAAATTTTTAAAAAAGTGAAAAATCGTCTAAATATGGCGATTCCGCTCTGTTCTCACACACAGGATTTGCCATAAGTGGGAAAGGGACGTTTAAAAGTAAGATGCGCTTTCAGTTGTATATGAAAGTTTTGAATATATATTAGATAGTATTGTTTACCTTCAGTAGAAGACAGTAAAACAGTAAAGGGTTCAGCAGTGCTCCAGTGAGACAGCATTAATTGAAGCTTTATTGGTACAATATTCCACTTTATTCTTCTTCTTTTTCGTGTGGGACCAAGTCGTCCAACGATGCGATGGTCCCAGGTATTGGAGATTTTAACCGCCTTCTACTAGTCTAGTAGAGGGTCTCTGACATAGTTGTGTAACTACCGTCAAACAGCACACACGTTAAAGAGAAGATTGAAAAAAGTAATAACTATTACACCAACACTATAATTTAGGATACCGAGGAAGAGGAAGACGAAGAAGAAGAGGAGGAGGAAGAGGATGAAGAGGGCGAGGAGGGAGACGAGGAGGACGAGAAAGAGCCCAAAAAGAGCAAGTGAGTTTATTTATTTATTTTATTTTATTTTAATAGGTTCAGTTTCAGGCAACAGATAAAAATTCCACTGACAAAAAGAAAAATTAATACACGCATAAATCCGAGGCCCACTTACAACTAAACACAACATTTCTTTAAAAAACAGTCTGGTATTATATTTGTTCACAAAACAATCATAAAATTATGAAAACACAAATGTCATAGTAAAAAAGATATGCGACTTATTAACTGTATACAATTAATAACTTAAAATTTATTTCAGTTTATACGATGTTAGAGATTGTTTAAAACATTGGAGATTTTTGCAATTAATTATGTCCTTGTGAGCAAATATGGTATTGTAATATTTACACATTCTTATGAGCGGGTCATTTTGGGAGACATTATTGTTAATTAATGGTATAGTTGAAATTTAACAGCTTGACTGGTGTCGTTTAAGGCGAGTGTAGACATCAACGACCTCGACGGTGGCCCCACTTCACAAAAATAGGTTTTCTCTTTATACAAACAATCTATCAGAATATCCGATGCCCAAACTTTTAGTTTTATCCTTATGTAAAATTAGAATTAGAACCTGCAAACTCAATAAAATATTCGCTGCAATTAAAGTTATGGATATAGTGTCTAAAGACGGCCACTTTTAGTATTAATTGCAGCGAATATTTTATTGAGTTTGCAGTTTCAAATTTTACTTTAGGATAATACTAAAAACTTGGGCATCGGACATTCTTATAGATTGTTTGCATTAAGAGAAAACTTTTTTTGTGAAGTGGCGCCATTGTCGAGGTCGTTGACGGCTACATTCGCCTTAATAAGAACTCGCCTCCACTAGGACTCCTGTATCACATGCACAGAAAGACGTGCTAAAATCGCCCAGACTTGTGAACATTATGTGAAAAAAAAAGGTTTATATACCTTTCAACTAAAGAAAAACCGCCTAATTATTGGTAGCAGATATTTATTAACTTAGCAGACATTGCAAAGGTGACTAGAGAGTTTTATGAAATGCCCAAAATATTTTATAAAAATATAGTCGAACAATTCTGCACTACTCTCTTCTTCCCTTTGATTTCTCCTCCACCCAAAGGTTGTCTGGTAGAGATCGCTTTCAGCGATAAGGCCGCCTTTGCGCATTTTTAGTTTAAGTTTTCCTGTTACTTATTTATGTTTTGAATGTGCAATAAAGTGTTTTTTACTTACTTACTTCAGTATTTGAGTAATGCAGAATCGGGATTTCACTGAAGACCTCTGTGTAGCAAACGCACTGCCTCTGCGCCACAATTTCAAACTTTATTCATATCACTGTCATGAAAACTTCTTTTTTTTACAGAGCGAAGAAGCCAGCTAAGAAAGCTAAAGAAGGAGAAGGAGAGGACGAAGAGGACGAGGAGGAAGAGGAAGGAGGGGAGGAGGAGGAAGAAGAAGAAGAGGAGGAGGCGCCCAAACCTAAGCCTAAGAGAGAGGTTAGGATCTACCAACATTTTTTTTGTTCTTTTCAGAACTGATGGTGTAGTTAGGGTTGCCACACATCTAGCTAGTGCCATATGATGTGCCATGTTTTCGGTACAAATTGTGAGTAGTCCACCGAGAATCGAACCCGGAACCTTTGCGCCGCAGGTAGTCGCACTACCATTGCGCTACATTGGCCGTAAATTATTGTACCGTAGTATCGTATCAGTGCCGTGTGATGCCGGCTTAGAATAGCATCACCCCATTTCTTACCCATGGGTGTCGTAAGAGGTGACTTAGGGACTCGAGGGTGTGTATTGCAATTTTAGGCGACGAGCTGACAACCTGTCACTAAAGTGATACACAGTTATCTGATTGACCCTCGAACTTTTGTCAGACGTGGTGTTTATATCCGTTGAACGGCCGTTAACACTCTGCCTACCCCGTAAGGGATATAGGCGTGATTTATATTTATTTATTTTCTCAAACATGCTAGAAAATGTGTTCATTTCTTTCAAAAAAAAGAAACCGCGAAGTTTCACATTGTTTGTCACGTCTCAGATCACGCCAGCAAAGTTGTATGGAAATCCTTTGCTGGTGTCCATTAAGATAAATTCGTTATACGCTAAACCCACATAATTTGATTTCAAAATTATCTCGATGACTCTCATAGAAACGGAACGTAATTTTGTATGAAACAGGTAACTAAAGACGAGGCTGTATGATGTGAAGACCCTTGCCTGTCCAGAATTAAAAAAGAAAAGAATGAACTAAACATTTAGTATGGCTGAATATTACGTAATACTGTGCCTTACAGGCGAATTTATTTTAAAAAATTACAGTTGGTGGGAAAATTGTAAATTTTTATTTGTTTCGTTGTGTTGTGGTCGCTAGCTAACTTTTATAAGAAGTACAATCTTTCATTTCCTAGCCTTTTTTTGAGAAAAGCACTATGTAAGCCTCGGGGAAAATTACTTTGCTTGACTTGTATAATTGAAGTCCTCGCCTGCGGCTCGGACTTCAAACTATACTCGTCCAGCAAAGTCTTATTTTCCATACCTCGACAACAATGTACTATTATTGTATCAGTACCAGTTAGACCAACATTATATGAAATGGTGACACCTATATAATTTACTCTTTGATGCGACTTCCGAATTTTATTTAATTTCGTTCCTTTCGCCGAAGTAAGAGCCTTAAAGAATAATAAGTATATTGTTTTATTAATGTTGTAATTTGTGTTCAGCCGACGGAGCCCCCAGTGCCGCTGCCGGCGGGCAAGGGCACTCCGCTGGGGCACATCAACAACGTGGAGATCTCCTTGTCGCGCTTCAAGACACAGGACCAGAAACTGCTGCATCAATATCTGTATGGGGTGAGTTAATATTCATTTACCGTTCATTGTACAGTCGGTTGTAGCACATAAGGTAGCAGGTACTCCAAAAGAATTGAATTATTTTCATCCCCAGTTAATGCATAATAAGAATTGAAACTTTTTCTCATAAAAGAAGTCATTTTCTATTTAGATTCTTGTGAAGAAAAAAATATTGCACGGTTTATTGTACAATCGGTTGTAGCACATAAGGTACCAGGTACTCCAAAAGAATTGAATTATTTTCATCCCCAGTTAATACATAATAAAATTTTTAACTTATTCTCATAAAAGAAGTCATTTTCTACTTAGATTCTTGTGAAGAAAAAAATATTGCTCCGTTTATTGTACAGTCGATTGTAGCACATAAGGTACCAGGTACTCCAAAAGAATTGAATTATTTTCATCCCCAGTTAAAATCCATCCGCGGGAAAACCGCTGGGCTAGCCGCTTTATCAAATCATTATGATTATTCTCCTATTCTTTTTCTATTTTAATTAACTAATGTTGACTGGGATATTTTTAATAGCAAATTGTGACTCAATGAGACAAGATTTCATAAAGAAATAAAGATAAAATTAATTAACAAATATTTATACCAAATTTTAAAACACTTTCCGTATTAGGTATACAATTTTTGAAAACTTGCTAAATTTTCAAGCGCGGGCAGGATTTGAACCTGCGACTTTCGCATTACTAGTGGCGACGCCTCTTTCATCTGGGCTACCGCAGCTCAATCCTTGCCCGCCAATTTTGGATTGAGCTGCGGTAGCCCAGATGGAAGAGGCGTCGCAGGTTCAAATCCTGCCCGCGCTTGAAAATTTTGCAAGTAAAAAATAAATGAAAATAAGATATTGAAAAAATGTCAGCGCCCGCCGGGATATTGAACCCGGGACCGTGGGGTACCGTCCCATTGCTCTGCCAACTGAGCTACCGGCGCCCCGACTGACACTGGCTAATTTTTCAATCTCTTGGTACTCGTCTCGAAGCGACATCTAGTATAAGTGATTGTAACGAATACTAAAACAAAATATTCTTTGTAGCAACTGTGCCTCGACCGCAACGTGAAGCGGAACGTGAAGAAGTTCAAGGGCTACGAGTGGGCCATCGGCTCCTCCGACTACAAGGCGAAGCTCGAGGAAACCTCCAAGATGGAGAACAAACAGCTGCGCACCATGTGCGAGATGCTCGACCTGGATAAGAAGGGTAAGCGCATTTCCTTTTCCAGAACTCCGTTACGCGTATCTCTAAAGAGCAGAAACTGCGTAATGCTTATAACCTGTGGGTATTACAAAGGGTACAATAAAAGACAAATTGCGTCACGTGTGTTTATCGGCTCAGAAACAGCGTCACGCGTATTTCTCGTGTGCAGAAACAGGGTCACGCGTATTTCTCAGGCGGACCGTTATGCATGTGCATTTTTGGAAAATACAAAGGCAGTGCTGCACGATGAGTTTTACAAGTTGTTTTATGAACGACGCTAAAAAGTGACGTCTTACGGTCTTACGTTACGTTAATTTGTTTTGTTACAGCTGTCAGTTGAATACAATTTTTATTTTGTTTCTTTCACGCCAGTTAAGATTCCTATGTGGCGTCCTGTACCCGATATTACCAAACTACTGGCTACAATTTTACAGGTGAAATTCTATGTTCATTGAGTAGTCGTTTAGCCAATATGATACTAGGAATATGAACCGGCTACGCAATGTACTAAGAATTTCACCTGTAGACTAGTAGCCTGTAGTTTCATAACATAGGCACCTGCTGTCGTAAATGAAATAAACGCTCGTAGCTGTCGTACCGGTAGTTAGATATGAATGAAAGTGTATTTGCAGGGTCCCCGCACGAGCTGGCGACGCGGCTGGTCGGGTTCCTGCAGTGCCCCACGCGCAACAGCCCGCACGCGCGCGGCTCCGCCCGCGCCGCGCCGCGCGACGCCCCCGCCTCCGCGCCCGGCGGCCGCCCGCGACGCTCCGCCGCCACCAAGCTGCACAACAGAGGTACACACAAACAAACGGAATAATATGAGTTTGCACAACTATAACTCATCACAATAAAACAATTTTAAATAAATAAATAAAAAGATCTTTATTTACCAACAGACACAAATTGTACAAACAAAAGTTTAAAAAATTATAAAAGTTGGTAAAAGGGAGAACAACTCAGCATTTCTGCTGTTTTTCAGTGTTTTCCCATTTTTTAAACGGATTTAAGTAGTGTTTATTGTGGAGTCATCCGTGACCACGGGCTCTGTAAAAAACGTAGGAATTGTAAAATCCAAAATAAACACAACTAAAATCCGTTCAAAACTGTTTTATTGTGATAAACTAAGGAAATACTATTTTAAAGGGTTATGGCGAGTGACAGGAAGTGATGCCAATAAGCAGAATAGAGGGTTCCAGGTGGGGTAGCTACCCTGCCTGGCCGAGTGTTGTGACCGGCTGGTCCACCTGGATACAGTTGGAAGTTGTATATATGCGTGGCGCGGTGAAACACTTCGATACCGCGTTTCAGGCTCTTTGTTTCTCTGCACATCTGTCACGTGGCGCCATCTTGCAGATATGTTTGAACTTCTGTTGCGTCTTGCTTGCTCGTGAACCACTTTGAGTGAGCTTGTTGTCGTAGCTCTCAGAGGTTGCTACAGGGTGAAACTGTAACTTAGCAATGAATAAAAGGCAATACGTTATGGAAGATGGTGGACATCGTTGAATAGCCGCGTCCACATAGACTGAGCAGCCTATGTGGACGCGGCTAATGAAAGGCTGGACTCCAAATCAGAAGGTTGTAATTTACAAGATTTCCATATACATATTGATGTTGGTAGGTGGTGCGAACGCACGTTCTAATAGCACGTTCTCACAATGCCAATATGGGCAGGGAAATAGTAAGGGAAGTGGGCAGCGCGAATGTGTGAACAGTGGCCTCTGTTATGAACCTACAGGCTACAAGTCTACAGGTGTAATTCGTAGTATATTGCGTAGCCGGTTGATATTCCCGGTATCATAAAAATGTAGCCTGTAGTTTGATAATATCGGACACAGTTTACTCGCGCTGCTACTCGTCATGCCGCTGCCACTTCCCGTGCTCCCTCGAATGTCGGCATTTCGTGCGCGAGTCAAAGGAACGGCAGCACGAGCGCGTGTGGAATGTATTGCTATCTCGTTCACTCGTATTGGTGCGAGAAGAGTATAACGGCAGTGTGTGAACACTCACTCGAGTTGATACTTCCGCGGAAGTATCTCGAGCAATTTTCGCGACAGCGGCAGGAGCAGGTGCATGGTGTGAACGCGCTATAAGGTGTGAGAGACGACTGGCGAGTGAGGCAGACACTCGATGCAACACTGCTGACACATTACGTGCCTAGCTTCCTACAGAACCAGCCCGTTAATGAAGTTTAACAACCTTCCACAGGAGACATAAGTTGAAGAATAAAAATTGTTTAGACCTCTCCTCTCATACACTATTTTTTTTCAGCTGATACATTTTGTACTTTTTTTATATTTAAACTATTGTTCCACAGTAGTAAGTAGTAGTAGTAAGTTACTGAGTTTTATCGGCTGATATACCCTTTATGAAACAATTCAATTATTTTCAGGGTTTTTACACCTTAGTTTAAATATTTTAATTATTATCAATGTACGAAATATTGATAATAATTAAAATATTTAAACTCGAATTATAATCAATCTTAATGTTATTTTTAAGGGTTTTATAATAATCAGGTAATGTGTTGTTCGTCAGGTTATTCCGATGAGGAGTACGAGAGCGATCCCGAGACGAAAGTGAAAGGCCCAAAACCCAAAGCGGGCGACGGCTCGGAAGATTCCGATGTAAGTTCACTACAAATGAAAATAATAAAGAAAAATTATAGCGCCCGCCGGGAGTTGAACCCGGGACCGTGAGGTACCGTCCCCCTGCTCTGCCAACTGTGCTACCGGCGCCCAGACACTCATAAGGGCGGGCCGTGAGAAAAATGGGTATTTTTGGATGCACGCAATTTTGTTGGTGAATACGATAAACATTTTATTTTTATGTATAATGATTTTTCATTACATTATCTAGATTTTTGTCGCTGGAAAACACGATTAAAGAAAGTTTGCTCGATAGATTTATTTTTCAAAGTTTAGTCTATTTTCACACTTTTTTGCGTTTTGTATAGCAATCTTAAGAACATATCACATTATTTTTTGCTAATACGATACGTCTTGTACATTACTAGATTCTTGTCGTACAGTTTTTTGATAACTTGTTTATGTGGCGAGAAATTTCCAAAACATTGAAAATTTGTCTAAATATGGCGATTCCGCTCTGTTCTCACACACAGAATTTGCCATTAGTGGGAAAGGGACGTTTAAAAGTTCGAGGCAGGCCCTTAAGTCACTAGTCTAATATTTGTTATACGTGATTAAGGCAATTTTTATGGTTATTGGGGTTCACCCTACCGTTCCTACACCGCAAGGAATAAATGCGTGATTGTGTATTATGCGTTATATAAATCTGAGAGTATGTGTGTGTGTATGTATGTTTGTTACCTCTTCACGCTCAAACGGCTTGACCGATTTGGTTGAAATTTGTAACACAGGTAAAAAATAACCTGGAATAACACATAGGCTACTTTTAATCGCGGTCCGCGGAATAACTACTATTTTGACGGGAAAATGAGTGGCAGTGGGTGAAACCGCTAGGCGGAAATCTAGTTTTATATAAAGTCATAATCACCACCAATAAAAGTAATTTTACTAACGATGTATTGACTGGTTGTGTTTTTTTTATTTGGTGCAATAAAGTTATAACATACATACATGTATTTCCTTCCCCCAGGGGTCATTCAACCCGTCCGGTTCAGAAGAAGCCGATTCGGACTTCGACCCGGAGGCCGGCGACAGCCCGGCGGCCGGCGGGGCCAGAAAGCGCAAGAGTGGCGGCTCGGGGCGCAGGCGCTCCTCCAAGGGCGGCAAGAAGGGCCGCAAGGCCGGCAAGGGCAAGAAGGGACGGGTGAGTGATCTACCCCGGTACAACATTTACTACCTTCACATACAGTTCAAAACGTTACATAGTGAATACAAATACAAAAAGTTTTTATGTTCTTTCACATAGATAATAAAACTTACAACTATAGTGTGACTATTATCATATGGATCCATTATCTATGTGAGAGACTGGTGTCCATACCAGTAACCTGTATTATAGATCACCAGCCTCTCCGCACTCACCCGATGGAGTCACTGTAGCAGTCAGCGCATACAAAGCTTACTGACTAAGCTTAGCTGACTGCTACAGTTAGTTTTAGGTCTCGCAACCGTTGTTTCCTTCTGAGTTGGCTAAGTACCACACGGACCCTATTTAATATTGGTAGTTTTTAAATGTGATTTGGAAAATAGGCAACCTATGTTTTTTCTAGTATTTTCTTCCACTGCGCTTCAAATGCCAACTCGGAATGTGAACAATTTTTTAAGTGAGCGTCTTAACCTGTAGTATACCCACCCACTATGGTAAACATACATAAATCACGCCTATATCCCTTACGGGGTAGGCAGAGCATTAACGACCATAAAACGGATATTAACACCATGTTTGACTAAAGTTTGGTCAATCAGATAACTGTGTGTCACGATAGTGACAGGTTGTCAGCCTTTCGCCTAAAATTGTAATACACATCTAACCGTCGAGTCGCTTAGTCACTTCTTACGACACCCATGGGTATGAAATGGGGTGATGCTATTCTAAGCCGGCATCTATCACTCGGCATTAAGGTATACTATGGGTTAAGACGCTCACTTTCACTTTGTAGTTGGTCGAATTTTCTCGAGCTTGGTGTACGGGAAAAGACTGTGTTTTATTAACAGGGTGACCCGTCCGAATAACTGAACAATTCTCCAATTTTCAAGCACTCGCGATCACTTTCACTCATTTTAAGTATTAGACCGACCGGGTCTATCGCGATAGTATTTAGGTAAATATTAGTAATTTACCTGTGTCCCGACGTGTATTGACAGTCAACCCGCGACCACAACACATGTAACTGTATTGAAACGTCGGGACACAGGTAAATTACTAATATTTACCTAAATACTATCGCGATAGACCCGGTCTAATACTTAAAATGAATTCTCCAAATAAATATGCAACAATACTGCGATCTCCTATATTAATCCAGATTTTTATGGGACGTCAAAGTTTTAACTTGTTCATGTTTCGACTTATGTTCCTAAGGGGTAGTTGTTCAGTTTTATAGGCTGGTTAACCTTTTAAAATATTTTTAGTTATTTTCATAAACATTGTGAATGTCAATACTCTTGTGTCCACAGGGTGCGAAGCCGGGGCGCGGGCGCCGCGCGGCCAAGTCCGAGTCGGAGGAAGAGAGCGAGAAGTCCGAGAGTGAGGACGAGGAAAACGAGTCCGGCAGCGAGGGAGAGGAGTCCGATGTAAGGGAATTATGATTTTCAGTATAACTTATGTGTGTTTGGTTTGATTCTTCAATCAGCTGTAGTGTCCAGAGGTGGAATCGGGAATTCCAGGACTTCGAATAACCAGAATAAGGGAACGATTTTCACGATATTTCAATACCGGTTTTAAAACCGGCTTTGAAGAGGTATTTTTATGTCTTCCCTACATTTTTTGGGGTAATAATGTACTTTACTAGCACTGCCCTGCCCCTGTTTGCAAGCATTTTGTCACAGAAATACCTAAAAACTGCTCACGATTCCCGCGAACACTTTCTGAAATCGGAAAAATATTATAATTATTATCATTAAACAGGCAGAATTATAGCAACTGATTATAATAATAAATAAATATCGTGGACGATTCACACAGTGCCATCCAGCCCAAAGCTTGCTCTATATCTTGCTGTCTAGTTCGGAGTTCTTTATCACTTTTAATCTGTCCAAGCGATTTTTAAAGAGGTTTGTGTTTTCTGTAGACACCACATATTGATCCGATAGTAATTTTTACTATGTTTATTGTAACTTTCCAAAACCGGAATTCAAAACCAGACATCCGGAATTAAGCTCAAAACTCAGAACCGGTTTTCTTTCCTATTTTGCATGCCCTATTAGTGTCACAAGTTCGGGGGCGTTCTTGGGGCCTGTTTTATTCGAGGGCGTCAGCAACGCCTTACGCATCCAGATTACAGTGCGTAATGGTTGACCAAAAAGCTTGAAGGTGAAACTGGAGTCCGTACTCGGAAACAAAGAGTGCAGTCAAGAAATATGACCTCCAAATTCGTTGGACCCTTCTATCTCTTTCTAATAGTTTGTAAGTACGCTGCCTATGTAGTTTAATTCATGTCAGAAGTAACCGGGTCAATTTTTCTTTCAAACAAACAAGATAAAAAAAGGAAGCATACTTTATTGCTCTTTAAAAAGGCTGGTAATAAACTTAAAAAACGTCAATATACAAAATATTCATTGTGTTCGGATTTTATTGTGTACAAACATGATCCAAGCAATGATTTTAATATATTGTCAATTTCAAAATGTTTTTTTCGTTTAGATTACGTTCCTATTTCTTTCGGGATGCATACCGGTTGTAAAAACTGAACATATTATGTTATGGTCACCCTACTATCGTGGGTAAACGTCGGGTAAACTCGGGGTAACTCTGGAAAATAATTAAGACAGAAGCGTAACTGAGCCTAGCATCGGTCAAATAATCTAACTTCACTGTTCAATACAGAGTACGGTTTCCAGGTTGATCTATAGTTCCATGTGGTTGACTTTATGTTGATTGTAGAGCTAATAACTCGATCTTATGATCCAATACAAATGGCCATCCTATAGTTTCTGTATGAGAAAGTCTAATGATTGTATTATTTCCAGGAGCCGAAGAGCAAGCGCGGTCGCGCGGCGGCGCCGGCGGCCAAGGGGCGCAAGGGCCCCGTCGCCAAGAGCGCCAAAGCAACACCCGTCAAGCGGAAACAGCCCACTCCGCCTGGTAACATTCACATACCTTATTAAACGCCCGATGTGGCGCAGTGGTAGTGCGACGCAAAGGGTCCGGGTTCGGTTCTCGGTGGGACACTCACATACTTGATATTTATCACTTTGTGAATTTGTTCCCGGTCTGGATAGGACATTGCAGGGTGAACCACCTGATTGTCTGAAAAATAAATGGTTCCGTACTTCGGAGGGCACGTTAAGCCGTCGTCTATGATTACTTAGACGGCGGTCGTTACACAACCAGGTCGGAGGCCTTCTACTAGTAACAGGCGGTTGAAAAATTCTGACAACAGGGTTCATAGACGACTCGGTGTCCCACACGAAAAAAAGAAAGAAAGACCTTATTAAAATCCTATCCATCTCTAACATACCTTCTAAACTGCCTACTAGTTAAATAGAAGCGTGTTTGTATAACTATCGCTGAAGTAATCGTAGACCGTAAACGAGACGGACGGCTTAACGTGCCCTCCGAAGCACGTTACCACCTTTGTTTCGGATTATCAAAAATCTTAACCAAATACAACAGGATAAACCATAAAAATTGACAAGGAAAAACAAGTTGAACTCATCCAGGAGTGAAAAGTCAGTCAAGTCAGTCGAGAACTAGCTGTCATGATCATGACTACTTCATTTATAGTACATACCATGTACAAACATACATAAATCACGCCTATGTCCCTTACGGGGTAGGCAGGGCGTTAACGGCCGTAAAACGGATATTAACACCACGTCTGTCAAGTTTGAGAGTCAATCAGATAACTTTGTATCACTATAGTGACAGGATGTCAGCCCATCGGCTAAAATTGCAATACACATCTAACCCTCGAGTCCCTTAGTCGCCTCTTACGACACCCATGGGTAAGTAATGGGGTGTTTTTTTTATTTTTTTATTAATGATGGGTTTGCTCTTGTCTCTAGTCTAGGTTATAGAAAAGAGACAGAGTCTAAGATGGAGGAGCTCACCCAAAAGAAGCCTGTTAAGGCACTGGCACTCCCACACACTGACTGACTCAAACCCGGCATCACACGGCATATATATAGTAACATACATAAATATATCACGCCTATAATCCCTTACGGGGTAGGCAAAGCTCATGCACATAGGACATTTACGCCACGTCTGACAAACATTCGAGGGTGATTTAAAATACTGTGTATCACTATAGTTTAAAATACTGTGTATCACTATAGTGTCAGGTTGTCCGCCCATCGTCTAAATTTGCTATACACACCCTCAAGCCCCTTAGTCGCTTCTTACGACACCCACGGAAAAGAAATGGGGTGATGCTAATCTAAGCCGGCATCACACGGCATTTATAGTAAAATCTCTTTAACTCCTCTAGCCAAGAAGAAGCCCGGCAAACCAGCAGCCAAGCCCGCCAAGAAGGGCAAGAAGGCTTCCTCGGACGAAGAGTCCGGCTCCGGCAGCGAAGAAGAGGAAGACGAGGAAGAGGGGGGCAGCGAGGAGGAGGAGAGTGGGGAGGAGTCCGACGCGCCCGCCGATAAGAAGGCCAAGCGACCACCCACTGTGAGTATCGTCAAACATGTACGGTTCGAAAGAGGAGTAACGAAGAAACAGTTCAGAAATATAATATTGAAGGATGTTGAAGGAGAAATATGAGGAGTATAATATTATGGTAATGGAAATGGGTTTTATAATGAGTTGGAGAAGGGAATATTATGGTAATGGAAAAGGGTTTTATAATGCGATGGACAAGGGAACATGTCATGCCAATATGCGCAGGGAAATAGTAAGGGAAGTGGGCAGCGTGAATGTGTGAACAGGTTACTCGCGCTGCTACTCGTCATGCCGCTGCTACTGCCCGTGCTCCCGCGAGTGTCGGCGCCTCGTGCGCAAGTCAAAGGAACGGCAGCACAAACGCTTGTGCAATGTATTGCTATCTTGCTCACTCATATTGAGAAGAGTTTGACGGCAGTGTGTGAACACTCACTCGCGTTGATACTCGGAAGTATTTCGAGCAATATTCGCGACAGCGGCAGGAGCAGGTGCATGGTGTGAACGTGCTATTAGGTTTGAAAGAAGAATAACGAAGAAACAGTTTAAAAAAATAATATTGAGGGATGTTGAAAGAGAAATTTGAGTATAATATTATGGGGCTGGAAAAGTATATATGTATATCGGGTGGAGTAGGGAATATTATGGGGTTGGAAAAGTGTCTTTAACGGGTTCGAGAAGAAAATATTATGGGGTTTGAAAAGGATAGACCCTTTTCTAACCCCATAATATTTTTAAAGAAATAATAATATTTATAATAAAGAAAAGGGTTTATAACGGGTGGAGAAGTGAATATTACGGGGTTGGAAAAAGGTCTATAAAGGGTTTAGAAGAGGATATTATTGGGTGGGAAATGTGTATATAAGTGGGTGGAAAAGAGAATATTATAATGGGGTTATTAGGGAATATTAGGGGATAGAAATCAGTGTATTATGTGGTGCGTTGAATAAAGCTATGCAGCCAATGTAAACTGTTGGTGATTGTGACAGGACGACGAGATCAAGAAGTACGTGAAGCAGATCCTGGAGGGCGCCAACCTCGAGCAGATCACCATGAAGACCGTCTGCAAGCAGGTGTACTCGCACTACCCGGACTTCGACCTCGCGCACAAGAAGGACTTCATCAAGGCCACAGTCAAGTCGGTACGTATAACAGGATTTGGTAGCAGGTCGAAATGGGAATTGACTTACACTGGCTGAATTTGTAGTCTGCAGTAGATGAAGGAATAAGGGTTCTTTATTGAGATAAGTGTTTATTTGAATAGAGTAGAGGGTTTATTGAGCTGGGAAGGAAGTTTATTGAGTTGGATAGGAGCTTATTGAGCTGGGAAGGAAGTTTATTGAGTTGGATAGAGGGTTTATTGAGCTGGGAAGGAAGTTTGTTGAGTTGGACAGGGGTTTATTGAGCTGGGAAGAAAGTTTATTGAGTTGGATAGGGGGTTTATTGAGTTGGATAGGGGGTTTATTGAGCTGGGAAGGAAGTTTATTGAGTTGGATAGAGGGCTTATGAGTGGAACACAGGGGCTTTATTAAGAGGAGTAGTTGGTTTATTGAGTGGTGTTGGGAGTAATTTGAATAGCATAGCATTGAGTGAAATAGGGAGTTTTTAAGTGGATTAGACTGTTTACTGAGTGGAGACGGGAGGTTTATTGATTGGGTAGGGAAAGGAGGTTTTATTGGGTACTAGTGTTTAGTAATGTCGGCAAGGATTTCCTAGAAAGAATCCGAGGTAATATGGGTAAACAACACTATTTGTAGTTTTTCTCAAGTAGCAGGAATTACTTATATTTTGTATCACAAGATCCCCATATTTTAACTTCATGGTTGAAACAAAATTTTGTATTTCAGCAAAAATATAGGTTAGTTGAATTGCTTTGAATGTAAATTTATCCTGATAATTTATAGTAGTTGCATGCTATGGTGATGTTATACGACAAGGGAACTTTGTCGATCAATTGATTTTTCTTATTTTTAATTTTATTTTTGTTTTGTTTGTTGCAGTGTATTTAAGATGTTAGGAGTTAAGGGCGGAGTGTAGATGTCTACATAGTATACCTATAGTTTATAAAAGGACATAGTTATATATTATTACAATAATAATATATTATGAGAATAATAAAATATGACCAAGTGGAATGGAATCGCCCGCTTTTTTTACAAGGTAGATTATTTTCTTTATTTTTTGCATGTTTTTTTTTTCAATATTTCATTTGCACTATCACAACTTCTTTCCATTGCAAGTTTAGCATTTATAATTATTTCAATGGACCTGTTATAACGGTCTAATTATGTTCACTTTTCTGTATTTACAGGTGTTTGTCAAGATGTGGTAATTTTTTTTCATTAGGCTGACATAAATAACCAGACGTGGCCAAGATAGTATATGTCTCGACCTTACTTAAGGACAAGTCTGCTTGTCCAAGTATTTACATACATACACATATCACGCCTATACCCTTGCGGGGTAGGCAGAGCGCAAAACATCCGCAAAAACCGACATTTACGCCACGTCTGACAAATATTTGAGGGTCATTCGGAAAATTGTGTATCGCCATATTGACAGGTTGTCAGCCCATCGCTCAAAAAATGCAATACACACTGTCAAGTCCCTTAGTAGCTTCTTACGACTCTCAAGGGAAATAAATGGGGTGATGCTATTCTAAGCCGGCATCACACGGCAAAGTATTTGATAATCTATCCATTCATTATTTATTAGTCACTAGATTGCACAAGACATTTGTTATTCCTGAGTTATTGAAACATTTACACCTAAGTCATCCAAGATCATGTTGGCTATATACGGGGTGTAAGGGACAGCCCTCCGAATACTGATAGGGTCCATTCAGACAGTTACACTGATACTGAACAACTTACCAGAGGAACATATGTCAGGAAACGACAAATAATATGGACATCCTATACAAAATCACGATCAGTTAACTGACTGTACTATAGGGAGTCAGAACTTTTTTTACGTTTCCTGACATGTTCCTAGGAGAAAGTTGTTCAGTTCATGGTCTGCATGCAGCATATCAGTATTCAGAGGGCTGTCCCTTACACCCCGTATAGGATCGGAATGGTGTAGGGTTTATCCAAGAGAAAACGTCAATAAGATGTTTTATATGGACAGTAGATTAATGTAATTGTTTTTCCACAGCTCATATCATCGTGAGCGGTGAGTCTGCCGCAACGCATACAATAGCTCAGTAAGCCACAACCTAAACATAGACTCAACCTGCGCCGCGCACACACGGACACACACACACACCAGCGCATAAGTACATACTGGGTAAAATATACATCCCCGAGTTCAAGTCGTATTGATTATTATTGGCTTGATTTTGCAAATAAATTGGATACTTCTCTGTTTACTTTGAGTATAAAGTGTGATTCTTGATAAGTACAAGACGTGTGCTAGACGTGAAACTGAACAACTTTACTAAATCTAATTTATTCGTTATACAATTACTTCGAATAAAAATAATCGCGCCTATAACACAATGCGATTCTATATCAAGAATCTCACTATTGAATTGACCCTTTAAATAACTGGGTGAAATTTTACTAGTGACCGATAGCGAAAATTCGAGACGGGTTGCTGATATGGAACAACTTTTTCCATAATT
The DNA here is from genome assembly GCA_027580185.1 of Tuta absoluta. Taxonomy (NCBI): domain Eukaryota; kingdom Metazoa; phylum Arthropoda; class Insecta; order Lepidoptera; family Gelechiidae; genus Tuta; species Tuta absoluta. The sequence goes on from JAQAHW010000032.1 coordinate 2,370,950, forward strand.
GCCTATCAGTTGATACTATGTAAACTCGAAATATTTTTGACATATTTCGACCTATATTCCTCGGGGAAAGCTGTTCCTTATCACCAGCCCATCCTCTGTTTTCAGAATCGGTCAGTAGTGAACCTTGACCTGATGAGTGCTGTGCGTGTGTGTGGTAGTCCCCGTGTCGCGGCTCCGGGCGCATGTAATTTTATGTTGTAGGAATAATTCCCTCTAGAATAAGTATAATACAAGTAAACAGCTCTAGAATTATAAGAATGTTTTATTTTCACTGTGCCTATAAGATCTTTCGAGTGATTTTTTCACGATTCCTTTACTATTAATATTAATTTTTGTTGTCATAATTTAAGGGTTATCCGCGCTCGGTGTGTTTTCAGTTTTCTGAAGAATACAAGCGAATATAATAAAATACACTGTGTATTATTTTATACAACTCGAAACATTGTACAAAATTCTGAAAGTATGACGCGAGGCCAGCGAGGCAGCAACATCAATTGAAGTTGAAAATAAATTATACGGTTTTATTTCTTGTTTTGTAATGACTCAAATTAATTTTATTTTATTCTCTAAAGAAATTACTAAAGTTTAGGTTAAATTTGATTTTTAAAATACAGTCTACGACTTAAAAGTAAGATGTTATATATCATCAATTGTGTGTCCTTAAAAATAAATTTTTAACTAAACTGCAGTTAATTTTTAACTCGGGTCATTACATGAACATTCAATAATTTATAATAAAAACTTATAACATTGAGTCATTTGTAGATGTAATCGTATTTCTTGCAGCCTGGTTCTATCGCAGAATACATTCGGTTAAGGTTCGGCTAAGTGTAATTATAAGAGGTGTAAATACACAGAACATACATTTTCGGGGCTAAGTCGTACGACCGATGCTCTATTCCAGATATTATTTTTACAATGAAATTTAAAAATTCATCAATGTTATTTAGAAAGCTTAAATGAGCGACAAGTTGGTCTAGCTACTATTCGATTTTATGCTTTGGCCAGTATGTCATTTTTTGTATTTTGAATTATCAGGATATACATGTGTTCAAGTAGTAAATGTGTAGTGTTTTGTAAAATTCCATGCAACAGTTGTAGTGCAATATAGAGTTGGATTTGTTGGCACACGTTTCATATCGGTTCTCGTGTTGAATGTATTTATAATGAATTCGCTTATATCGGGGTGCTTGCCGATCCGTTCTGTAACTTGTGGCCGGTTTGTCGCGCACACGCAGGCGCTACACTAATGTAGGTTATGAGGCTCGGGCGGGTAGACTCGTATTGTAACGAGGGGATTCTGGTCGGGCTACCGAGAAACCACAGTTTTCTACAGCTTTCTAAGCAAATATATAATAAAACAAGGGCCTCTGCAAACGAGGGCCCTACAATGAAGACGACGAACGTCAAAACTGGCTTTTTATGGTAGCCCGGTTTTTAAGCCTCTAAGATATTTTGAATGGAATAACCCTTTTCTTTATTTAAAGGTTTATTTCAAGTCATGCACGAATATTGGAGTTATGTTTTCAAATCTACAGTTGATAAGGAAAATCTGTGTATTTTGATTTTACGTTTCTTTCAACGGATTATTTTCGTTCCACGTTTGAAGCAAAGTTCATATATTTATGAAGTAGTGTACCTGCCTCCCCGGCCGAGCCCGCTAGGTGTAAGCTAGGTGGTAATCAACATTAAATGTGTATTTGTGAATTTTTAACCTTATTTCGGTTGATGTTTTCTTTAAGTGTACATGGAAGGTCATTAGTGGCGTAGTGGCACCGAGTGATAGCGAGTGGATGGTTCTCCCTTTTACAATTGGAATATAGATAATAATAAAGTAAAAAGTTTGAAAAATTTCTCTTTTATTTAGTTCCTTTTACAATACCTAATTATTTGTAGTTTTCGAGCTATTTCTATGTGATTTTGTTCATTGGCAAAACGCAATAAGGATATAAAAATAGTCTTCGAGAGAATTGGCTCGAAATCTACACGAAACCTTACAAATAAATATTTATACACTTGTATACAATATTATACAAAATAAGCTTATTAATTAATTGAGAATACAATAATAGTTCGGTTAGTAAATACAAGAGATCCAATATAGTTATTATAGTTAAAGTATTAAATTACTTGATCAAATTGGACGGAATCTTAAAGCTTTGTCATATTGATTGCTAAGATACACACAAAAATGCCATCTTTTTGACATTTATAAACGATGGCATTAAGGAATGCATGAAGTTTTATTCGTTTTATTCACAGTGGTCTAGTAAGAAGTATCAAAAAAACTAAGAAGTATCAAAAAGTGGTGATATCAAAGTAGCAAAACGTCCACTCTAAAATAGCATAGTGGCAGAATGTCAGAGCGAAAAAATGTCAGTGGCAAAATTTCAATTTGAAAAAACTAACACACTGATTAAATACATGACTGTACATTGTGCGCGCTTGCAAAAAAAAGCTGCTTAGCTTTGACTTCCTAAGGGTTTGTATCCTGTCTGTGTTAAAGCTTAGTTTCGGGCTTGTGTTTGTGCTTGAGGTGAGTCGCGCGACGTCGCGAGGGCAGCTCGCACACCCCTCCCCCGGAGCCCCGCCCCCCCCGCCCCGCCCCCGCCGCGCCCCCCGCCCCCGCCTGCGAGCAAGCCGAGCTGAGCGAGCCGCGCGACGAGGAGGCGTCGCCGCTGTCTACGTCACCTGCGGAAGTATCAATAAATATACTGGACAATTCACACAGCACCATCTAGTCCCAAACTAAGCAAAGCTTGTTCTATGGGAACTAGATAGCTGATATTAATACTTATATACTTTTTTGTTGTAAATAAGTACATAACATACATAGAAACACCCGGACTAAACACAATTATCTGAAAATTACTTAAAAGATATTTGTTTCTTGTGGGGATCGAACCCACGACCCTCGACGTAGGCAGGCAGGGGTACTATCCGCTACGCCAACGGCCCAGTCGCTACACAACCATGTCAGAGCCCTTCTACTAGTACTAGGCGGTTCAAAACTCTGACCAGAGTTCATCGGGTCGTTGGACGACTCGGTATCGCACACAATAAAGAATCAGACATCATGAATCAAATCCACAAAAAAGAGTTTGGCAGTTAACATTCGAGATTACATAACTATTTCTTGTTGAAACTAATAACTAAAAAACAATAATCTCGTGAAAAAGAAATTTCAAAGTTGTAATTCTTGTCTAAAATCCGCCATTTTAAATTATGAAATCTTAACATAGTCAGTGTCACTTGCGCTGCTTTGACGAATTCAGTGGACTTTGACGCAAAATGCGCGTAATCTGTCATAATAAGGCTCAATCGTCGTATGATTATGACAGACTACGCTTAACGGCGACTATATTGGCTAGAAATGGTGAAGTACCCATTTTTTAAACACGGACTTAGATATTTTTTATTATTTTCTAAATCTATTTGAAGGAAAGTGGCAGCGCTAATTTAAGGTAGGTTAAGAGCATTGATATCCACTGTCGTAAAACATTACCCTCCTGAGGCAGTCGGGTAGAAACAAAGTCATAAAACAAAGTAACAACAGTATAATAGTAGTTTATGCCACTGCCGTATAATGGGGGTCATTAGAATGCGAGTGTCTTGCGCCGAGTGTGATAATAGTTTGACACGAGCATTCTAATGCCTAATTATAAGCAGTTGCATACACTATTTTATCTATACTCTCCAAAAAAAAAAAATGCAGTTATACACTTTTCCAAACGTCAGCACCACCGGCGATTGCAAGGCCCGATACAAGGTCAAAATCAATACGAGAACGTAATATGGCTTTATATGAATTTTCGAAAATTCTATACTTCAGCAGTTGTTCAGATGTCGAGTCAGTAACTGACAACAGCAACAGCTTAACTAAACAACTGAACAACATCGAAACAACAACTGAATAATATCTGAACAACGACTGAACAACACCATCTGAACAACATCGGTACAACAACTAAACAACAACTGAACAACAATCTAATAAAACAACAACCGAACAATTACCGTACAATTACATTTGACAGGTGCGGCAGAAAATGGCAATATGATTATTGGCAAAAAATAATTCGTTTCATTTCTCAATTTTATCGAAGTAAGAGCCTTCTCATTAAGTCATTACGCTTCTGTAATTTCTATGAAACTGCAATTTCTATAGGCATAATGCATAAAGCAGGTCTTTATGCTTCTGTTTTCGAGTTCATAATTCGAACATTATGAGACGAGTGTAGATAACTGTAATTACCGTCGCTGCTGTTGTTGCTGGGCAGGTGCGGGTCGCGCGGGCGCGGGCGGCGCCGCCAGTAGCGGAACTCGCGCGGGAGCGTGTACGACCGAGGCAGGGATATCTGGAATAATAATAATAATGTACTTTTATTTCTTTCACAAAGGTGATAATAGATACTAAGCTTGCAGAGGTGTACTTAATATTATACAATTAATAAGCCTTTGTGAAAGACTGGTGTTCGAACTAGGAGGTCCCGTATTACGAATCACCAGGCTCTCACACCAATTCATTGTAGTATTCAGTAAGTACTAGTTGTTATACAAAAGTACCGAACCCTTGTAGAACATAAATGTAAATCAACATATTGTTTCAAATAACAACAAATACCAGATCAGAAAGCGTAAAACAACCATATCAGAGGCCTACAACTAGTAGTAGGCAGTTGAAAAACTCTTGACACCAGAGTTCATTGGGTCGTTGAACGACTCTGTATTATCCCACATGCAAAAGTTAGCAAAAACTAGATTTTACGAAATAAACATTTTTTAAATGTTTTCCCGTAACATATTCACATTAACACAAAAATTTAAATTTTCGTGATTGTTTACACTACTTGTAGTTACAATCTAGATGGGTTCTAGTGTTCTTAAAAACGTTTTTTTATTATTATTGAAATTGAAATTATTTATTCAATGTAGGTTATTTATTATTAATTGACGTCATTATTTTGAATTGCCGATATTGTGACGCTGTCGCAAGCGTCATGATCGCGGGTAAACTAGTGGAAATGCGGGTGGCTGTTAGGGCCAAACATATCTTTCAACCCTCTTTACATTGACTTTGACGACCGATGTGGCGCAGTGGTAGTGCGACTGCCTGCGACGCAAAGGTTCCGGGTTCGATTCTCGGTGGGACACTCACACAGTTTATATTTATCACTTTGTGAATTTGTTCCTGGTCTGGTTAGGACATTTCAGGGTGAACCACCTGATTGTCTGAAAAATAATCGGTTCCGTGCTTCGGAGGGCACGTTAAGCCGTCGGTCCCGGTTACTGTCTATGATTACTTAGACAACAGTCGTTACACATTCATGTCAGAGGCCTACTACTAGTAGTAGGCGGTTAAAAAACTCTGACACCAGGGTTCTTCGGGTCGCTGGACGACTCGGTGTACCACACGAAAAGCGAGAGACATTGAGTTTCAGAATGATATTCTGGGAGAAGAAGAGAAGAGAAGAATGATGGTCTGGTGGTCAGGAGAGGCGCTGTATACCTGGCTGTAAGGTATACAATCCCGCAGGATTTTTCCGATCTCGGTATTTGCGGGATCGAAGATTTCAATCCCGCTGGATCTTGGTATTTGCGGGATCCCGCAAGTATAACCCTACAAACTAAGCCCTGCAACCCGAGCTGCTTTTAAATGTTAAGGCTTGAATTTTATAAATCACTCTCAACTCTGAGATCGATCTCAAATGCGAAATTGACAACGTCAGCCAGTACTAAACGACATCTCAAAGTAATTTATTCAGTTAGTACTCGCGCGCTAGTTAGCTTGTCCACATATAGTTAATTTGTGGCGCTAGCGCCTTCAGAAGGACGTTTCTATGCTGCTTGCTAATCCCGCCAACCCTGCGGATCCCGCACTGTGCGGGATCACAAGATGATGCGGGATCTCGGTATCTCGAGATCTCGGTACACCGAGATTGGATACCCTACCTGGCTGTCGATGTCGCTGGGCGGTCGCGGGGTGTCCCCGGCGCGCTCCGCCCCCGACTCCTCGCCGCTGCTGGCGACGCCTTCAGACTTCTTACGGCTCCTGTTCACAAAATGACAGCATTTTACCTACCAATAAAATGCTTATTAAACTACTTACCTTCCTTATAGCCTTACTTATAGAGATAGAGATCTTCCTTTGCAGCGATTGGTCGCACTTATCTGTTCCAAAGCTGTGTGATTGGTTACGTATGCCCCCACACCCCACCCCACTCCGACACGGCAGGGCGGGGCGAGTCGGCCCGCTTGGCTTCATTGCGTCTCATAATAATATTCTAATTAGAATATTATTACTACAAAATACACCAGGCAGAATTAAAAATTTAAGGCTATAAGGAAGGTAAGTAGTTTAATAAGCATTTTATTGGTAGGTAAAATGCTGTCATTAAACCACTGTACGTTCCTTATAGCCTTACTTATAGAGACATGTTTGATATCGCCTGGAGGAGTGGGAGCTATCGCCAATGTGAAAAACTATAAAAAGAAACAGGTATTATTATTCTTTAAAAAAGCAAAATGAATTTCTTTATCAACAATAATGATTTTGATCCACTATACTGAAAATTTATTTATATTGTATTTATTAAAAAATATTGTAATATCATAAACTCACCCTTAAATGACGATAAAATATAATAAATTATAATGAAAATGTAATTCAAAACCTCTTGTACTATATTACGGCATTCTAGGTAAGCATAATAGAATGATGAAAATGATGCATTTGTAACATGCCATTTATTATGTCTTTGAAAAACTTTACCTCGTACCTATTTAATAAAAAATGCACATAATACAGTTATTCATTATGTAAGTCTCAATACGTTTTGATAAGTTAGAAAGTACGTGGAAATTCATCTGAAAGTTTCCGAACAGTAAAGAGAAAATTTCAAAAAAAATTTTGATAAACTCAATAGCCAAAATAGTAAAATATAAAAATCTTGAACCTTTAGTTAGAGGTAAATACGCATTGCAGGTCGTTTTTATAAAACCTTTTAAATATCTATTTACTTACATAGTAAATAAATAGCTCTTTTACACAGAAAAACATAGCTTACATATTGTAATTGTGCTTGATCACTCAAGCTATAGGTAACGTAATAAGTAGGTTAAATTTCCCTACTATAAGGTCAAACCTACTGTTTAAGATATGATATGACCTAAACGGGCTTAAGCAGGTAAATCAAAAAAAAAACCTGGCCAAACGACTACCTAGTTTCCCAGGAGAATAAAAGGCATATAAATTTGTTATCAAATCATACCTTCATATGATTTTTTAAATATGATTCATTTGGGCTTGCCTTAATAATATTTGCTATAATACATAATGATCAATAATTAACCTTGTTTACTTTGTCGGAGTAACGGTCAAGCTTTATTTAAAACATCACTCGGGCCTCTGAATAAACTATATTGTATATAATAATATAGTTAATTAATATCTTGGTAAATCTACCTAAACTTGATATAATAAAAGAGGCGATTATTGAAATTGTTTTCTGCCATAACTACCTCTGACCGTCCCATGCAAAGCCCAGATCTCTGATTAAAACTTGAAAAGGGCACAAATTTGCTTTAATTTTATGTACAATCAAAAACGAGCTAGCTATAAAAGAATATGAGCTAAAGTTTAAATTATAAGAATTTTATCATTTTGTTAACAGCTTACCTACGGACAATATTTAATCCGAAGGTACGTCGGTAAACGACGTTATTGTCTATTAGACAGTACAAACATTGCAACATTGCAAATTAATTGTGGAAGCCTAGATCTTACGTGGGTCACCGTACAAATATTATATATCATTATGATCACCGTTGGTAAAATATACTAGCTATTGAACGTAGTAGGTAGTTCCCAATATAATTCTCGCTAGGTATCTATTCTGAAAATATTTTACTTGATAGGCAAACTATTTGCCTAGTACGTAGGTACATTCAAGCATTTTTAACAACGTCTTGTGCTCGACATTTAGAGCAAATATATTGGAACAACGGTATTATTATTTTAGGCTGACGTCTTACGATAGGCAATTATGTTCACTATCGTACGTTTCTAACAACCATCTAACAATGTTATACACAGGAGTAGATACTCGTGTTTCAAACCCAAACAAGGCAGACAGAGCACTTACACAAATATCAATTAGCAAAAGTACCCTCTGATTGTAACCTTTTGTATATTTATTTAAAATACCCACATAGACTGTGGGTACTTGTTGTTTACTTGCCCAAAAGCTTTCATTCATTATCGAAAAAGTAGGTGTAGTAAGCATGACTACACTTGAGGAAATAAAAACTTAATATCGTCTGGGACAGTGTCGCATCATTGCTATTTGCCACTATCGCTCTAAAACTTTTCATCTCTAGAGGAGGTTGTTATACATATTACGCCATATGCATTTCATTCATAACATTTCAGGTAATATGAAAGCACCTGAAAAATATATCATGAACTTTTCATCTCTAGTGGAGGTTGTTATACAAATTACGTAATATGCATTTCATTCATAATATTTCGGGCAATATAAACGCACCTGAAGAAAATATCATGTCATGTCAACACAAAATTTGGCATATACCAAATAGGTATATATTACATCACTCGCCTTAGCAGCTAGACAACCTTCCACTAGTTTTGATGTTATACAGCTTGATATAGCAGAATTAACAATAGGGTGTACCTAGCTCCCAAGTTGCAACATGCTGGAATAAGTAAATTACCTACATACATCTCCACCTCACGAAATTTACTCCGTACACTCAATGCACGATGAATTAAAAAGTAAAAATTATTATAGTTTCGGTGTGAGATCTATTAAATGGGTAGGTCTTCATTATTTACTTATCCATTTTGAGATGAGGCCATTACAAAAAGGCCGTTTTCTCTCCCCACATTTGTCTGTTTCCATGTTGCTAAGAAAAACATAGGACTATTTTAGGACAACTCTGCACTTAGAGAGCTTAGATTGTACACATTCCCTTCCGTGATTGATGCCAGAATCATAGCGAGTATTTAACGTAGGTACTCTTACGCCACTTTTTGATCATAGTTCAAAGAAGTAAACAAATGACAAGCGTGAGGGATCTCCCTCAGAAATGCGTTAGCACTACGAGGTCTGTGATAGCATAGAAATAGAAGTGAATTATTGCTACTTAGGACAGTGAGCAAGGGAAAAATTTATAAATTCAGTCGTTTTCACAGTTACCTAATAAATCAATATGTTTCTCATTTACTTACTGCGTGGCCTCGGTAGGCCACTGAAATGATCATAAAGGAAAACTGTTTCAGACTTAAACCGTCTATAAATTTTCCTTAACCTGCGAGAATTTAGACTCGGCAGTAACGGTTACTAGGATGGGACTGAATGCGGTGAATCTACGACAAATATGTCTTCTGCTTAAGAATCATTGTAAAACGTTAGACAGCTCTCTAACTTTGAACTTTATTCCGAGTAGATAAAGTTCATACTTACGTAGGAATATTGTTCCCTGTACTTTCTAATAGCCAAGACTTTTTCGGGCTAGGATGTTATATTTGAAACATTTTTTTTTCAAACATTTAAGTAGGTATATTTTGCCTACAGATAGCCTATTTTGCAAATTCTCAGTGGAATCTAGCTATCGTTATTTGAAAGCGTAAGCTCATGGAACTAAAAGAGGGGGACCTTATGAACGCGTGCAAGGTAAAAATATTTTCAAATTAACATCTTAGGAATCCCCTCGCGTTCTATTTTCTAATACGCTCGAGGTAACACATGTGTCAGACAGTAAACTCCTTGTACTCAAGTCTATAACACACCTTTCGAAGCTTTTATTTCTTAAATATATTTTAATACTTAACCTTAACCGTGTTAGGTAGGTATAAAATTATGGAAACTTGGCTAATTTTATACCACATGCGGGATTCGAACCTGCGCGCTTCACTATCAATACTAGTGCTACACACTACCCTTCGCTACAATTGCTTTATCTCATCGCAGGCGATGGACCGGACGATGTACTTTCAGATAAGACAAAATTTAACGAGGGCATTTCACTGTCACGTTAGAAGACAAATAAGCATAGAAGTAAAGAAAGACTGCTTTACTTTGATCAGACAAAAGCAAATCATGCATGTGCCGGATGCCATCAAAACTTTTGGAAGTTTGATAAAAAGGCAGGTAGGTACCAAAAGTAATACCTATAGCAATAACGTTTTATCAAAGGTGCTGGCCGACTCTTTCTGCACGAGGTATTAAAAATATATTGGTGGGTACATTTCGAAACTTTGGCTCCACGAGGACCCAGTTCTTTGAGTTGCATATCGTACCGAAACCCACAACACAAATACTTTTTAGTAATTGTTAGTATTTTTGGCAATATTTGCATCTAAACCGTCTATAATGCATGGAATTTGTATCGCATGTCGATTTATTAATACGTCAAGTATACGAAAGGCTCGAGGACGGAATTTCAGGCCCTGCAAGTGCAAGCGAGGGCATTCTGCATGACATCAAAAGGTACAACCCCTGCGCGGGGATGTAGGAGTCTAAGGACACGTCATGCGCTGACGGCCTAATGAACTCCTGATGATGTTATAAAATAGGGTATACCTTGCGTTGCGCAGAGGTAGCTTATAAAACCGACGAAATGTAGCTTGGCTTGTGCTGCCATTTCATATCATAGCAATCAACTAGAATATATATTTTCTGCAATTTATTCTAGGTACAACGAAAAGATCCTTGAGAAGTTCTTACTACTCTATTTTATAAGACGTTCTACGGACTTGGACTTCCGTAAACTTTCTTATTACTAAGAGCATTTCACCGGGTCATGGCGGCCCCCTTTTAAAATAAAAATTGTCGCTGTTCGACTTATTTATTTAAAGAACTTTGAAGGTATCCGAACAATACCTACAGATCACGTATTTGATGCGTTACTTGAATAACACGTTGCTACGTGAAAGGAGCATCTGTATACCATTACTAGCTCCAGTAAACGACATAAAAATGAATTTATGTCCAAATAACAATTTACAAAAACACGTGTAAAAATTAAATAATCATTCACAAATGAAAATCCATAAATCAATCAGGCACATTAATGAAAAACGTGCACAGGGGATATGTAGAAACTAGTTCGACGGGATAGTAACCTATAAATAGAAAAAAGGTATTACTTCTCTCGAGGAATACCTACCTATCAGTTCAAGGTAACTAGTTTAAAAACCTGCGAGGGATGAACATTTATATTGAAAATCTTAAAATAATGCCACTCAAAGCTTGTGCGAAGTGCACTATGATTATTGGATTTTCATTAGATCGTTCGTAAAGAATCGAACGAATTAATTACTTCCGGATTGAAAACTTTTCGTAAAAAAAATTCACTATTGTTAAATCCGGGTAACTAAAACTTCGATAGCAACCAAATTTCTATAACACACTTTGCTTATTTATTTGGGATCATTATTCTTGACAAATAATTCCCATAAATTATTAACTATTTTGTTCACAGAATTCGGATCGCCAGGAACAATTTATTTATTCGTAAACGGTCTTGACAGATTTCAATAATAATTTATTAAAATTGTAAGAAATTGCAAAGTTGTGTCCGACGGAACCCGCCTTCAGAAATTTGATTTGCCACATGCATAATAAAATATAAAGGACTTACCCAGTTTATACACACACTGATTTTAAAATTTATTTAAATAGGAACAGTTTAATCACTAAATTTATTAATTTAAAAAACGAACGGTGCAAAACCGTTAAAATTGTAAGAAAATAATTTTTCAAAGTTTAAAATTTAAAACTTTATCGAAATTTAAAAAATTATTTTCTGAGCGCGACCGCTCACTGGTAAAGAAAAATCGCCAATGAAGCCAAGCGGGCCGACTCGCCCCGCCCTGCCGTGTCGGAGTGGGGTGGGGTGTGGGGGCATACGTAACCAATCACACAGCTTTGGAACAGATAAGTGCGACCAATCGCTGCAAAGGAAGATCTCTATCTCTATAAGTAAGGCTATAAGGAACGTACAGTGGTTTAATAAACTACATATTACTGACACATCCCTTACGAACATTAAGTCTGCTTATCCGAAACAATTCTCGTACATTACATACACATATCACGCCTATTAATTCCTTGCGGGGCAGGCAGAGCGTAAACGGCTGCAAAAAACAGACATTTACGCCACGTCTGACAAACATTTGAGAGTCATTCGAAAAATTGTGTATCACTGTAGTGACAGGTTGTCAGCCTATCGCCTTAATTGCAATACACACCCTCAAGTCCTTCAGTCGCCTCTTACGACACCCACGAGAAAGAAATGGGGTGATGCTATTCTGAGCCGGCATCACACGGCATTGAAAAATTTCTGCTTCCCAAAATGGCCACTTTACTAAAGTGACTTGGTGCTTTCCTAAAATGTGTTCTATCCCAAAACGTATACTTTCCGTTTAAAAAATTACGTCAGTTTTGAAGATTACATAATTATAAAGAATATATCAACTGAAATTTGGACTTTTAAGGATCTGGACCAAATGAAAAATGGATATTCAGAAACTCAATTAAGTATATTTCAGATTTTTATCATATATTTATGATTTTTTTCTTGTCACTCCTTAATCATAATTTGATTTGTCCGAGTGCTGCACACTTCTTAACCTAAGAACTAAAACTATCTACATAGGTATTAATAAAACAGAGGAATTACTTAACTCTTGATATCTTTTTCTTAGTTCACAAAAAGTGTTAGTAAACTTCCGCTAGGATTATTTGAAACTCAAACCTAAGTAATATGTACTTACGAGTACGGAGGTCCCCAGTGACAGCAGACCGGCCGAGAACACGCCTCCAAGTAATGCGGGGCGAGCAGGATCTCTGGGGTTCTGCAGCGCTGCATTCTCCTCATCTGTTCCATCTTCTTATTCCCCACCATGTAGGGAAACCTACAAATATACAGGGTGTAAGAGAGGGAGAAAATATTTCAGGAAACGTCAAAAAGAAACGTCATTTGACTTCCCATAGTAATTGCAGTCAGCTGATCGCGATTTTGTATGGGAAGTCACATATTTTTTTTCGTTTCCTGACATATGTTTCTAGGGTAAAGTTGTTCAGTTGCATGGTCTGCATGCACCCTATCAGTATTCGGAGGGCTGTTCCTTACACCGTGTATAATACACGAATTAATAGAGAAGCTGTGTGATGCCGGCCTAGAATAGCATTACCCCATTTCTTACCCGCGGGTGTAGTAAAAAGCGACTAAGGGACTTCAGGGTTTGTATGACAATTTGAGGCGACGGGCTGACAACCTGTCTGTATAGTAACACACGATTTTTTGAAACGACTACCTACCCCGCGAGGGATAAAGGCGTGATATGAGTATGTATGTAAACGACTGCCTACCCCTCAAGGGATAAAGGTGTGATATGAGTATGTGTAAATGACTCTGCCTACCCCGCAAGTTACAAAGGCGTGATATGAGTATGTATGTAAACAACTCTGCCTACCCCGCAAGGGATAAAGGCGTGATATGAGTATGTATGTAAACGACTTTGCCTACCCTGCATGGGATAAAGGCGTGATTTAAGTATGTATGTAAACGATTCTGCCTACCCCGCAAAGGATAAAGGCGTGAAATGAGTGTGTATGTAAACGACTCTGCCTACCCCGCAAGGAATAAAGGCGTGATATGAGTATGTGTGTAAACGACTCTGCCTACCCCGCAAGTAATAAAGGCGTGATATGAGTATGTGTGTAAACGACTCTGCTTACCCCGCAAGGGATCAAGGCGTGACATGAGTATGTGTAAACGACTCTGCCTACCCCGCAAGGGATACAGACGTGATATGATTATTTGTGTAAACGACACTGCCTACCCCGCAAGGGATAAAGGCGTGTTATCAGTATGTATATAAACGACTCTGCCTACCCCGCAAGGGATAAAGGCGTGTTATCAGTATGTGTAAACGACTCTGCTTACCCCGCAACGGATCAAGGCGTGACATGAGTATGTGTAAACGACTCTGCCTACCCCGCAAGGGATACAGACGTGATATGAGTATGTGTGTAAACGACACTGCCTACCCCGCAAGGGATAAAGGCGTGTTATCAGTATGTGTGTAAACGACACTGCCTACCCCGCAAGTTATAAAGGCGTGATATGAGTATGTATGTATGTAAACTTGATTTAAGTATAGACCCAGTTTCAGGTTACCGATTTATATGAAAATAGCATTGTTACTTTCAGTTAAATAGTCTAGACAAGGATAGATAATCGCCACTTAAATTTTCAATGATTTGTGGGGTAGGCAGAGCGTTCCCGACCAAAAACGGTCACCGTTGCCACGTCTGACAAATATTTGAGTGCCATTTCAGTAAAATCGTGATATTGACAGGATATAGTCAAAATATAGTCTGTTCCTGGCTCCCGTTCGTTGTATGACAAGATTTTTATTTAATTAAAATTATTGCAATTTTAGGCGATGTGCTGACAACCTGTCACTATGGCGATACACAATTTTCTGTATCACCCTCAAATGTTTGTCAGACGTGGCGTAAATGTCCGTTTTTGCGGCCGTTTACGTTCTGCCTACCCCGCAAGGGATTATATGCGTGATATGTGTGTGTGAGTAACAAGATTAAAATACGCATCGGATTGTGATGCAGTTTTCTTTAATTGATAAATTGATTCAAGAGGAAGGTTTCATGCATAATTTATGCAGGGAAATGGGCCGCTATTTATAACTAATTAAAATGAATCAGTGGATTGTATAATACTAACCTGTCACAATTCTGATTGTATTGATTACACGTTTCAGCGTACGGCTGTCGAACGTTGTCCATATTCTGTACACTAGTTAAGGCGCTGTGTAGCGCGGACACGTACCCGCTTTTACACTCATATTTATAATTCCCACCGCTCTCACAATACCCCGAGTATTCAGCTATTTGTCTATCTTCCGTATACAAGTTATTCTGTATTCTAGGTTTATCAGTTTCATAGTTACTACTTTCGATGTAATTTCTCGGACTACTGTTTATAACGTTTCTAGGGCTCCCGCAGTTGTTAGTATCGTAGGTCCTGTTCTCTCCTATAAGATAGTTCGATGATCTTACAGGAGTTCTGTTGATGTTAGTTGGGTTTTCATAGAAAGTGCGATTGATGTTCATTCGTCTTAGTTTCAAGGGATCGTTCAAATCTGTATTTTGGGGGTAGTTTTGTGCTGAGTAGTCTGGTTTGATTTCTGTGTATGTGGGGTAGTTGCAGTTGTGTGGGAGGGGGGGGTAGTTCTGGTAGGAGTGGGTGGGGTCCCCGGTGGTCCAGGGCGGGGGGGGCTCGGCGTGTGTCTTATTGGCGGGTATGGGTTGTCGCTGCAGACTGCTGTATATTTCCTCGGCGGCTACGGGGGTGGTTTTCGCGAGTTTTCCTTGTTTGATTTCCTCCTCGATGACTCGTAGTTCTGCGAGTTGTTTTTGTTTTTTCTCGTGCAGTTTTTGTTGTATGTTGACGCGGGAGCCCACGGAGGAGCCCTCGTTCTCTGATGATCCTCCCTGGCAAAATAAATAAATGAAAAATATGGTTTATATATTACTTTCAATCGAAGCTTTGGGTGACCCGAGAGCTAGCAGTTATTTCGCTCAAAAAATAAGTTTGGCAATACAGAGAGGTAATGTTGCCAGCATTTTGGGTACTCTGCCTCGGTGCGCCGCGAATTTTTTTATTTTCGTTAATTGTGTTTGTTTGTTTTAACGTATATTTAAGTTTACGAAAAAAATATGTGGTATCTGTAGTTAAACATCATTTTAAATTGGCAGTGAACTTCTATGTTCAGCAGTAGACGTCTTTTACACCCTGTCATTTAAATGCTAATAGTTAACGTGTTTGTTGTTATGTTCAGTAGTGAAATTCTTAACATTTACTTAATTCTGATATCATACGAGTTACTTTGATGATTAATAGCGATGATTTTATTTTTCACTATTACTTAGACATAGAAATTTTTTATTGGTAAATTAAAATACACGTCAATTGTAAATTTATTCAGTGCATTCAATGAAAATAAAATGTAGTGTACTTACATGATGGTTGTGTGGCAGCGGTCGCCGCCAGAAGGCGTTGGCGGGGGCGGGAGCGGGGGCGGGGGCGGGCGGGGCGGGGGCGAGGGGGGGAGGGATAAACGATGTGGGCTTCTTCTTCTTTCGACTTATTGCAGCGCTGGAAACAAAACAACATATAAACAATCAAATACTAATATTTAAACTCTAACACATTTTAAGTATTAAACCGGATATACGGGGAGTAAGGAAAAGTGTATAACAAGCCGAAAGGAGGTGTGAAGATACTGATGAAACTGAACAAAGTCCATGTGGCAAAATATATTTTTTTAATTGGACCTCTCAGAATGCAATATGTCAATGAGTATCTGTATCTGGGCCAAATAGTCTCTTTCCAGGCACGTCAAGATAAAGAAGTTGCAAGACGCACCGAAAATGCCTGGAAGAGCTATTGGTCCATGAAAGAGCACATGAAGAGTGACCTACCAATTTCGCTCAAACGAAAACTGATGGACGTATGCATTCTCCCAATCCTCACCTACGGTGCTCAGACATGGTCTTTGACGGAAGCTCAAAGGTCCAGCCTCAAGATTTGTCAGCGTGCCATGGAGCGCAGTATGTTAGGCCTAAAGCGGACTGATCGGGTCAGGAATACCATACAGCGTTCCAAGACGAAAATTTCTGACGCTGCCCATTCTGCAGCCAAGCTTAAATGGGATTGGGCCGGTCACGTTAGTCGTATGCCAGACGAATTGTGGGCAAAAATAACAACTTTGTGGCAACCACCCACATCGAGACGACGCCGCGGAAGACCCCGTCGTAGGTGGCGAGCGAGACGAGCTAGATGCCTTTAGCAAAGACTGGCACTCGGAGGCCCAGAGTAGAACAGGATGGAAAGAGAAGAGGGAGGCCTTTGCCCAGCAGTGGGACGATGGAGGCTAATTAAGAAGAAGAAGAAGAAGAGGACCTCTCATACCAATTGCCGATCAGCTGGTTAATATACTATGGGAGGTCTATTTTTCTCATATTTTGACCTACGTTCCATGGAAAAAGTTGTTTAGTTTCATGAGTACCTTGACTTGCTTTCGACTTGTTATACCCTTTTTGTTACTCCTTGTTTAATACTAGAAATGTGTGAAAATGATTGCAAAGCCTATAAAAAAAATTTACTCTTCTCGATTTTTAGCAGTCGTGATAAGACCTAAAGATTCTTAAATCAAACATAGTATTTTTGGTTTAGATAATTTTATCACGCATCCAAAGTTAATCTTAGCACGCGTTTATTGGTCTATTGTTTCTTCAATCACACGTTTATTGGATTATATTTCTATGATCACACGTTTATTGCGATATAGTTTCTCAAAGCACACGTTTATTGGTCTATGGTTTCTCAAATCACACTTCTATTGGTCTATGGTTTCTCAAAGCACACGTTTATTGGTCTATGGTTTCTCAAATCACACGTTTATTCGTCTATGGTTTCTCAAATCACACGTTTATTGGTCTATGGTTTCTCAAATCACACGTTTATTGGTCCATAGTTTCTTCATTCACACGTTTATTGGTCCATAGTTTCTCCATTCACACGTTTATTGCTCTATAGTGTCTTTAATTTGATTTTTTTGATGTCGAATTTCTCTAATCACAGTGTTTTGGTCTATGTTTTCTCCAATTACACGTTTATTTATTGGTCTTTAGCACAGTAAATATAAAATAATGGTTTCTCTTGTACAGTTTCTTAAATCAGACGTATATTGGTTGAATGTTTCACACTTACCTGGTGACGGGGTTAGAGAACCGGCAGTTGAACACGCCGGGCACGTCGCCTGCTTGCTTGTTGGCGCCGGCGCTGTCGGTGCCCGCTTGCTGGCTGAGCGTGTAGCCCAGCCGACGCACGTGGAAATATCTGTAGTCAGAAATATAACCAATTCATTGCTACGAAATTGATAGATTTTTATTTTGTTAGAGACGTAATCGAAAATGTATTGAGAGCGAAGGGAGTACGACTATTCATGAAACGCGATTTACATCTTCAGAGAAGGATTCACAATTCTACAAGCGCGAAAAACAAATTATCATAACTTAATGTAACGGCTGGTGAGGAGAGGAGCTATTGGCTGGCGAAATGAGCAGTGTAAAGCGAAGTGGTGTGGAGCAATGTAATACAAAGAGGTGGGGTGCGGTGAGGTGCGGAGGTGAGGTGAGCATAGACATTTGTGTCTATGGAGGAGAGGAGGCGAGGAGAGCATAGAGACGAGACAGAAATGACGTTTGGATTCGAATTTGGAGTTCAGTGTGACAGCGGCGTGTTTTTACACTTTTTTCGTATAAAATTGAGAAATTGTCTTGCAAAATATTAATCGAATATAAAGCATTGTGATTCCAAGAAACTCTTTTATTCGCTAAAATATTCTGACGATAATAGTCAGAAGCGGGATGATTCCAAGTCCACTATGAAGAGAACTCTGCAGGGGGGTTCAGGCGAGAAACCTAGACGGTATGTACGATAAAAGAAGAAGCCAGGAAATGTGAGGCATGACCAGATTTGGAAAACTTTATCACCAAAACGCTGGGAACAGCTCTTCAAATTATGTTAAATGAGGAAGACAGTCAGTACCAAATTGCATTCCATTGATAATTTCAACACCGCTCAACTTATTCTTGATCTTGACCAGGAAATGAATGGGAAATTTACCTACTAACAACTGGAATGATTAGACGAAATCCTTTATCTTGCAATTTGTAGCTGCAAGGTCAGGCACGCATTTGGTTGAAGAGACTTGAATCTTATGAATATACGTGGCAGGAATGGAAAACAATGTTGATCAAGGCATTTCCTCGCCATCACGATAACGCTACACTTTTGGAAGAGATGATGCAACGTTACAATTGACCAGTGAAGGTATCACTAAATACTACCAAGAGAAGTGGGCTATGTACAAGCGATGGCAGCTATGTGAACGGGCAGCGGTGTCTTGTATAGTACGGGGTTTACCCGACGAGCTGCAAGCTAGTGCTCAAGCATTTTAATGTTCGACGCCAGACAAAGTATATGAAAGATTCTTGTCAGCTATTGATCATTATCTATCCGATCAAGGTTTCAACTTCCAAGAAGCAAGAAGGGTTGATGAAAAATTGAAAATGACACCTTTGAGACATTTTGATGCCTAGATTAGATGTAGATGCCTGTGATTAAGTTTCTGGTTATGGAGTACAGGTAGCTGAAGACAAGGTGCCGTAGGCAACAGCTTATTAAACCACTCATATACGCCGCAAGGAGACGTGTGTGCAAGACATAGACAGCACAGCAATGGCTGTACTCACTATGCTATGGCCAGTTCTATTATTCGCGATGGAGTAGGATACTTGAAGGTGTGTAACATGGGAGAGGATGCCATACACCGGATCGAGGGCGACATGATCACACGAGCTGAGCAATGTGTTTGTGAGGTGAGTGGGGATTTTTAATTACTGCGGTGTAGGGAGAAAGAGGTGCAGACGACAAGCGATAGAGATGAGATAGGGTAGAGTAATAGTGTTGATACAGTTGAGATAAGTAACATCTTTAACAAAATTTGCTACTTTAGTAAATACAGTCTGCAAAGGAGATAGGGTAGCATCATAGTACAGTTGGCAAGGAGATAGGGTATCACCTTCCGGACCATAAAGTTGAATTCCCATTTAGTTGAATTTTTTTAAACGTCGGATTCCCAATAAGTTGAATCCTAACCTAAGCTAGCAAAGATAAGTGTAATGTGTAAATACAAGCAGTGGTTTCTCTTTTATTGGCTTATACTTAAAGCATCCCGTTAGCCACACTGTGGTGATAGTGATATAGAATGTAGTGGATCAAAGTGATGGATGAGGAAGTAGTATTTGGGGATGATCTTATTAATCTGCTGTAAAGTTAACGATTTTTCCTGCGCCAATTGCGGTGCAATTGGTTTCAGGATGGCCGACTGTAACGGCTGGTGAGGAGAGGAGCTATTGGCTGGCGAAATGAGCAGTGTAAAGCGAAGTGGTGTGGAGCGATGTAATACAAAGAGGTGGGGTGCGGTGAGGTGCGGAGGTGAGGTGAGCATAGACATTTGTGTCTATGGAGGAGAGGAGGCGAGGAGAGCATAGAGACGAGACAGAAATGACGTTTGGATTCGAATTTGGAGTTCAGTGTGACAGCGGCGTGTTTTTACACTTTTTTCGTATAAAATTGAGAAATTGTCTTGCAAAATATTAATCGAATATAAAGCATTGTGATTCCAAGAAACTCTTTTATTCGCTAAAATATTCTGACGATAATATTAATATAGCATCAAATTGGTTTAGAATAAAGATAGGAGATATCGAAGCTATCGAAGTCATGTCATGCTAGTAATTGACAATGGGTTCTTCGCCATTCATAGTCAATTTAGCTGTCATTGTTTTAATCGTTACCTTGTTTTGACAGATAACGCGCAATTTGCGTCAAACTATAAGACATTATTTACATATCTCCTATCTCTTTCTAAACCTATATAACGGAAACGGACAGCGTTAATTTAAGATAAGAGATTTATCCTCTATTGTGAAACAAAGTCCTCACCTATAATAAAGTAGCATGAACCCGAGTCCCGCAACGAAGGCGCCGACGACAATGGCCGCGGCGGAGGCGGGGGCGGAGCCCTGCCCCGACCACCACACCGCCACCACCAGCAGACAGTTCTCCACGAACATCACAGAGTAGAACGTCACCTGCGAGAGGAGAAATAAGCACAAGGATTAAGGCACACAACCACGTCAGAGGCCTGCTACTAGCCGTAGGCGGTAAAAAAAACTCTGAAACAGGGTTCATCGGGTCGTTGGCCTACTTGGTGTTCTCACACGAACAGAAGAATAAGGCATGGAATAATTTGCTAAATTATTTTAAGGGTTGAATTAGTTTTTCAAAGGAATGTAAGACAAAATATAAAATGATTACTTTGTAGGGGAGATTCAAATATTTCTTACATTTTAACTTAGGTTTGAGGAAATATAGGGTGTTCGGTAGAACGTTGTACATACGATAAAGGGTGTTTCTACTCGTGATTCTGAACAACTTTTACTATGAGGCCACATGCGAATTCGGAAGTTTTTTTTAGGGTGTTCTATACATTTTCGCCGAGTAGGTATGAATTTTACTAAGGAAAATTAAAGGTTTTTTTTTTCAAATTCGGATGTGGCCTCATAGTAAAAGTTGTTCAGAATCACGAGTATAAACACCCTTTATCGTATGTACAACGTTCTACCGAACACCCTGTATATTCAGTTTCATGCGTATCTTGACGTCTTTTAAAGTTATTTTTCACTTTTTATAATGTTTAATAATATTGCAAGCAAACTAAGAACTAAACAGGCACGCAAAATTGGTAAATTCAACATTTCAATCTGATATAACAAGTATTTGTTCGCTTTTAACTACAAAATGAAAACTTAAAGTAGATAAAAACTAGAGTCAAGAGCAAACCCATCATTAATAATAAAAAAAAAAAAATCTTACCATTTTCTGTCTGTGGCTAGAGTCCTGTAGATTGATGTATGCGAACACGTAGACTAGTGCGAGCAGTGCGGAGAGACCTGCTTTCCTTGTCTTGGATAGTCTCTCCCCGTGGAACACGCTTTTTGGAGACATCAGCCATAAATACATAGACAACCAGTGGAGACCTGACAAATTAAATATAAATTACAGATTCATATAAAATTCAGGATCAGCAAAATATTGAATAACTAGATTTCCGCCCAGCGCTTTCACCCGCTGCCACTCATTTTCCCGTGGTAATAGTTGTTTTCCCGCGGTAAAAATAGCCTATGTGTTATTTCAGGTTATACTCTACCTGTGTTCCAAATTTCGTTCAAATCGGTCAAGCTGTTTGAAGGTGAAGAGGTAACAAACATACATACACACACACGCACACAGACTCTCAGATTTATAATATTAGTACGTATGCAAAGCGAGCAGAATGAGCAAAAGATTTTAATGATACAATGAGAAATAGATAAGTGCGTGTGCTGTCGGTTTTGGCAAGATATTTCTGTAAGTCGTAACTATTATTATTATTAGTAAGGGGGCATAGGCTATGTGCTGCCCCCATCACTTAAAAATTCATTCGATGTGAACGTAATTTATCGAAAATCCGCTTCTTTTAGAAAAAATATTTAAGTACAGGTAGAGGTACTTAAGTATATTTAACAGAATGTCTTATTTGTAAGAAATTATTAAGTTACAAACAGCGAAAGTGCTAAGTGGCCACTATTAGCAATTTATCTATCTGTAACTACAGCGACACTCTTTCTCTTCTAGTGTGGGACACCGAGTCGTCCAACGACCCGATGAACCCTGGTGTCAGAGTCTTTCAACCGCCTACTACTAGTAGTAGGTCTCTGACATGGTTGTGTTACGACCACCGTCTAAGTAATCATAGACAGCAACCGGGACCGACGGCTTAACGTGCCCTCCGAAGCACGGAACCATTTCTTTTCGGACAATCAGGTGGTTCACCCTGCAGTGCCCTAACCAGACAAGGAACAAATTCACAAAGTGATAAATATCAAATTTGTGAGTGTCCCACCGCGAATCGAATCCGGAACCTTTGCGTCGCAGGCAGTCGCGCTACCGCTGCGCCACAGCGACACTACCATTATTTATACGACAGCGCATGCCGTCTCTTTGTTGTTTTAGAAGAGAACCGTCGGAACAAGATTGACAACATCAATCTGGAGAAGCGTCAAGTCTTCTGAGCGCTGTCAAGGTTTTCCAGATGAAAACTGATGAAAACAATCAGCGTATCATTCGAGGCGACGAATCTCCTTAGTTCCGCGTAATCTCGCAGAGTTTTATGTTAAAAGCGTCTTGGAAGGACGAACTGTGTTATTTTGTACCTGTGTAGGTGGGAGACTCACAAAGTTGATAGTTATCACTTTGTGAATTTGTTCCCAGTCTGGTTAGGACATTGCAGGGTAAACCACCTGATTGTCTTAAAAAAAAAGGTTCCGTGCTTCGGAGGGCACGTTAAGCCGTCGGTCCCGGTTGCTGTCTATGATTACTTAGACGGCGGTCGTTACACAGCCATATCAGAGGTCCATTTTCCGTGCATATGCGCAATAACCTGTGCTTACGATAGCTTAAATTTTAATGTAGTCTTTTTTGTTGTCGTGTTGTGTGGACCGAAGTAAATGTGTTTTCTTTCTTTGTTACTACTACTAGAAGGCGGTTGAAAAACGCTGACACCAGGATTTCATCGGGTCGTTGGACGACTCGGTGTCCCACACGACAACAGTGATGCTATCACTCACCTATGACTAGGAAGAGCCAGTACTCGTAGACCAGCGCGTACACTGTGAGGGCGCACACGCGCGATGAGATCGTGCCCAGCCGCCACAGGAACTGAGGAATAAACACTCATTTACAGATAATGCCGTGTGATGCCGATTTAGAATAGCATCACCCCATTTCTTTTCTCGTAAGAGGCGACTAAGGGACTCGAAGGTGTGTATTGCAATTTTAGGCGATGGGCTGACAAACTGTCGCTATGGCGATACCGAATGGTTCTCAAATATTTGGCGTAAATGACCGTCTTTTGCGGTTTTTTGTGGTTTTAAGGATTATTTGTGTGTGGATGGTAAGTGGATGTAATGTTTATTTGTGTGAGGATGGTAAGTGGATGTAAGGATTATTTGTGTGTGGATGGTAAGTGGATGTAAGTATTATTTGTGTGTCTGGTAAATGGATGTAAGGATTATTTGTGTGTGGATGGTAAGTGGATGTAAGTATTATTTGTGTGTGTGTGGTAAGTGGATGTAAGGATTATTTGTGTGTGGATGGTAAGTGGATGAAAGGGTTATTTGAGTGTGGGTGGTAAGTGGATGTAAGGATTATTTGTGTGTGGATGGTAAGTGGATGAAAGGGTTATTTGAGTGTGGGTGGTAAGTGGATGAAGAGTTATTTGTGTGTGGATGGTAAGTGGATGTAAGTATTATTTGTGTGTCTGGTAAATGGATGTAAGGATTATTTGTGTGTGGATGGTAAGTGGATGTAAGTATTATTTGTGTGTGTGTGGTAAGTGGATGTAAGGATCATTTGTGTGTGGATGGTAAGCGGATGTAAGTTTTATTTGTGTGAGTATGGTAAGTGGATTTAAGTGTTATTTGTGTGTAGATAGAAGTGGATTTAAGGATTATTTGTGTGTGGATGGTAAGTGGATGTAAGCATTATTTGTGTGTGAATGGTAAGTGGATGAAAGGATTATTTGTGTGTGGATGTTAAGTGGTAAAAGGATTATATGTGTGTTGATGGTAAGGGGGTGTAAGCATTATTTGTATGTAAGGATAAATACGTGATTTTCTTACCTGGAAAATGACCCCGAGCCAGGTGAGTAGCAGCCTGTGCACGTTGTGCCGGCGCACGTTCTTGCTGAAGGAGGCGAGCGCCCAGCACACCGAGAACAGGGACAGAGCTGCTGATATCACGTTCAGCTCGGCAAACGCTGCGTTCGCTGCAGATTACAGGGAGACAAATTATTTTTTTTTGAAAACTTGCAATATTTACCGCACCGCCGGATATCATCCATACCTGGTTGCCATTCCACCAATTCGGACTAAGCGCTTCCAGTCATCATTTATAATGCGCACTGCTAAAGAGTGGAACTCACTACCTGCGTCTGTGTTTCCAAACGCATACAACCCTAATCTCTTCAAAGTAAGAGTGAACAGGCTTCTTCTGGGTGAGCTCGCTCCATCTTACACTCTGTGTCTGTCCTATGACCTAGACTAGAGTCAAGAGCAAGCCCATACTTAATAAAAATAAAAAATTGAAAACTTGCAAAATTTTCAAGCGCGGGCAGGATTTGAACCTGCGACTTTCGCATTACTAGAGGCGACGCCTCTTCCATCTGGGCTACCGCAGCTCGTTCCTTGCCCGCCAATTTTGCTAGTGTATTTTAATGCCAGTAACGCGTGCCACGGCTTCATCTACCAGGCGAGTTTTTGCAAGTAATACCTGGCGACTAATTGTATTTAATTAATTCTACCTAACACGGGAAGTGTTTTAAAAATTGGCATTCAAGACAAATTACAGTAGCGTACTTTGCCTTGGCTACTACACAGTAGTATTACATTATCTGTGCACGCGAAGCATCGTAAAGGAATTTGTTTGGGGACAAGTTACATGTACTAAGAAATCATAACTTTATCCTACTTTCACACTATGCTTCCGCTCCTGCCGCTGCCGCATATATTGCTTAAGTATCCACGCGAGTGAGTGTTCACACACTGCCGTAATAATCTTCTCGCAAAAATACGGGTGAACGAGATAGCAATACATTTCACCCGTTCCTTTGACTCGCGCACGAGGCGCCGACATTCGAGGGAGCACGGGAAGTGGCAGCGGCATGACGAGTAGCAGCGCGAGTAACCTGTTCACATGCTCGCGCTGCCCACTTTCCTCCGTTCCACTTTTTTCCGTTTAAAATTTGTGAATATTACATTACAAGCTGGTGCTCAATTCTGCGAAAGTGTTTCGAGGAATATTCGCGACAGCGCCAAAAACAAGTGCATAGTGAGAACCATTACACATTTGTAATTATTTCTTGTATTCCATTCCATTACTCACCGGCCGGCTCGTCGATGGTGGTGTCAGGTGGCACAGCTAGGGCTTGTTGCTGCCGATGCCGCGCCAACACGTGGAGCTGCAGCAGCAGCATCGGCGCCGCTTCGCAAAACGCATGCACTAGCCGGAGCATGCCTGGCAATACAGTATGCACATATCATAATAATAATAATCATAATACTTTATTGCTTTCACATGGTATTTACAGGTGGTAAAGAAGGAAAAAGATTCACATGTGACTGCCGTGTGATGCCGGCTTAGAATAGCATCACCCCATTTATTTCCCGTGGGAGTCGTAAAAGCGACTAAGGGACTCGAGGGTGTGTATTGCAATTTTAGGCGATGGGCTGACAACCTGTCACTATGGCGATACACAATTTTCTGAATGACCCTCAAATATTTGTTAGATGTGGCGTAAATGTCCGTTTTTTGCGGCCGTTTACGCTTTGCCTACCCCGTAAAATATATAGGCGTGATTTATGTATGTATGTATTCACATAAGAAACCCTGTAAGGGCACTGCAAAGACAAAATAATTAATACTAAATTACTTATTCTAAACTAACATAGGTAACATTTAATTCTTAGAAAATTATTTTTCATATATTATACACCGTGTAACTTTACGCCTATAATCCCTTGTGGGGTGGGCAGAGCGCGAACGGCCGCAAAATACGGACATTTACGCCACGTCTGATAAATATTTGAGGGTCATTGTGTATTGCCATAGTGACAGATTGTCAGACCATCGCCTAAAATTGCAATACTCGAGTCCCTAAGTCGCCTCTTACGACTCCCAAGGGAAAGAAATGGGGTGATGCTATTCTAAGCCAAAATACAGTATGACTCGTTAAATAAGGTTTTGATGGGGTCCCGCTCTAAACGCGTAATGGAAAATCGTATCAGTTATGCGGGAAAGGGAAATAAATAAGAACCTTTTTAATAAACTTAACAAGCTATAAAATGAAAAAAACACGAATGCTTTCTGAGATAAAGCCTAGTCTATGACACTAGAGAGAATGTAAGGATCGTTCCGTTGCAATTCCCATCCGAATCTGTTCAGTGGTTAGCGAGTTTCATTCGTTTAAAGAATCGCACATACATGGTGTAAAAAAATTGGCTGAGAATATTTTAAGGGGTGAACCAGTACGTGAAACTAAACAACTTTCCCCAAGGAACATAGGCCGAAAAATGAAAAAAAAAATTGGCTCTCCCATATAAATTATCCCGGCCGGGTAACACACTAAGTATGGGAGGGTCAAACTATTTTTTCATATACCGTCCTATGTTCCTTGGGGAAAGTTGTTCAGTTTCACGAACAAGTACGAACTGAACAACTTTCCCCAAGGAACATAGGTCGAAATATGTCAATTATTTTTAAGTAAATTGACGAACCCGATTCTATCACAGTATGATTGGTGTGTGTAGTGTAGCGGTCCGAGGTTACGTAATTTGTGGACGACTCCCAACCGTCTCACTTATTTAAAACTATATTTCCGCACAGCGGTTTCACCCGCTGCCACTCATTTTCCCGTTGTTATACGCTGCCTGTGTTCCAAATTTCATCCAAATCGGTCAAGCTGTTTGAGCGTGACGAGGTAACAAACATACATACACACACACAAACTCTCAGATTTATAATATTAGTACGGATAAGACTTATTATAATATAAAAATAATGTAAATTGCTTTAAACGTGCAATATGTAACACATACAAGCAGTGGTAAACATTTTAACCCCGGGCCTATTTAAATCTACACCTGACTGTATGGTGAGGAGCAGGAGCTCACCCGGAGAAGTTTTGTGGTTGTTCAAACTGGGAAGAACGTATTAGACTGAATCTACCCGGCACATGCCGGTAGTTCCCAAAATGGGGAACAAAGGAGGGACCTCCGCGCCCCCGCCGGCGGGGGCGTCGGTTGCTTGAGGAGCTTGTGGAGTGTGATCTACTCGCAATGGCTGCAGCAGTGGCTACTGTGATTTCATCATCTTCTTCCGAAAGGACGTGTCTGGGACGGTGTGATACTTACACAAATCTCGCACTTGATGTTTAACCCTCCTCAACTCCACAGGGACCAAGAGGCGCGCGTACCGCCACACGACGCCCAGCGCGAAGCAATGCAGCAGCAGCGGCAGCCAGGGCGGACGCCCGCGGCGCTCCGCCCCCTCCGCGCCGGAGCCCCACCACACGTGCAGGTACCAGCGCAGGGAGATCACCTGCGTAACAGCCATATAAATAGATATCTAACTCCACGTTCACTCTATGCCCTTATGGGCAGGAACGTAGTAAGGGAACAGCATGTAAACGGATTATTCGTGCTGCTACTCGTCATGCCGCTGCCACTTCCTGTGCTCCCGCGAAGGTCGGCTTTTCGTGCGCAAGTCAAAGAAATGGCAGCACGACAACGAGTGGAATGTAGTACTATCTGGCTCACTCATATTGGTGCGAGAAGAAAATTACGGCAGTGTGCGAACACATGGCGAACACTCACTCGCGTTGATACTCAAGCGGGGCGGGGCAGTTTATCGGGAAATATTCGCGGCAGCGGCAGTAGCATAGTGTAAATGAAAAAAAATGTGTTCCGTGCCTGCTGCGAACTCGCTCGCTCGAAATACGTATTATTTATGTATTCTTGTGTAGCGCAAGACCCCTCTACCTTATTTAAACGTAAAACGATGATCTAGCTTCTCTCGCATTAAGTGTTATCTTGAAACTAAACAAAGAGCTTGCTTTGCTCGGAATATTAGATTTAACGTGCGATGAGCTTGCTTCGCTCGCAATACGTATATTATTTAAAAGTACAACTGACGTAGAATTATGAATTTACCTGGGAAATAAGCAGCGAAGTGATGACAATAGAAATGGCGGCGGCGAAGGTGCCCTTGTAGCCGCGCTCAAGCAGCGCGTACCCCATGACCACGTCGAATACCACGTCGCAGAAGTACCCCGCCAGTGAGATCACATTGAACAGCACGTCGCAAAGCGGCAGGAACTCCGCCATCGCGCTACATGTCTCTTCTAGGTGAGTTTTTCAAAATTCCCGCCTTTTCATTTGAACGCTGTTGATATTGTTGAGGCGAGCTGCGTGGGAAGGAATGTTATAGCCTCGTTCCGTTCTACGTAAGTATTGCGCAAAGCAAAGTGCACTGATATTATTAAATGCGTTTTCATTAACTGAGGAAATAACTTCATGGTAAAAATATGTATCATAATGGTAAAAATATATAACAATAAAACAGTTTTTTAAATTATTTCCGTAATAAAATGAAATACTTAAACAGTTTTCGATGCTTAAATATCTGCGTAGAACGGAACGTCGCGCCATTGTTGTTGACGTTTCACAAGCTTTCGATGTTGTGGAATTTAGTTGTTTTCTAGCATTTTCTGAGACAAAACCTTGAATAAACCACGGAAATCATGTCTAACTACACAGATTTTGTGAGTAAGATTGGCAAGGAGACCTCCAGAGCTTCTTGCAAAAAGTGTGGTTATGCTGGACATCTCACATTCCAATGTAGGAACTTTATCAAGGTAAGTACAGTTTTTGGACATAGAATTGTTCCTTGGTTACATCTGTACCTACAGCATTCTGGCTGGGTAGTATAATAGAACTGCATTATGAATTAAAGATTCCTTATTTTATACAGAGCTACTAAGTCCTTTAAACATATTCAGATGCCTTTAATTTCTTTATTTTATTTTACCCAAATTGGCCAATGATGTTGAAGTGTACATAATAATGTTTGGGATTTTCTATTTCACAGGTAGACCCAAACAAAGATATAGTGCTGGATGTGAGCAGCACCAGCAGCGACAGTGAGGAGGTAAAAATGATTTATTTTAATTTTTACTTTATTGCAATATCACAGATACATTGAGTTATCAACGCACAGTACTATTATAGCTCCTGGATCTAGAGTTTGCTTTGATCTGATCTTTGAAACCTTTCTATATGTTTTTTAGGAGTATGCTACACCGCTGCAAAGCCTGCGTGAGGCTGAACTTAAGCAGAAACTTCATGAAAAGCTGAGGAAGGTCAAAGAGAAGAAAGAAAAGAAGAAGAGGAAGAGATCTAGGTAATAACACCTACTGTCTCTGTTTCTATTTAATTCAACTTTGGGTCATTATTTGATGAAAGCCTGCAAAACTCTGGTGCTGGGTGTTAGGAGGATAAAGACACATCATTTATCTTATAGTTATGTTATGATTGAATAATAATCATTTATCAAGTCATGTCAGTAACTTAACTTCCACCATTTTATTACTAGCCACTTGCTACTGAAAGATTTCAATATCTTATTTTTATTTTGTTTAGACAACAATTACTATATAGATAAAATAATAATATAAAATATAAAATAAAAATAGCTATAATTAGTATTTATAGTAAGTTATTAGTAGCTATAGGCATTTGCTTCATATCAAGGTATTATAAAGCAATTAAGACATATATCTTTAGACTCATTACTAATTGAAGGACTTAGTCTCATCTGAGTTATTTTCCAAAATACTCCAACAATTTAATGTTTGTTGTTTCAGATCATCAAGTACATCATCATCAACAAGCAGTTCATCATCCTCATCATCAGACAGCAGTGATTCAGAGCGAGAGCGGAAAAGAAAACATAAAAAGAAAAAGTCAAAGAAATCCAAGAAATCTCACAAAGAGAAGAAAAAAAGCAAAAGATAGATAACTTTTTTAGTTTAATTAATGACTGAATATATTTGTATCCAGATGTTCAAAATATTGTGAATTTCCATTTTGTTAACAATAAAAGATTGTTTTTAAATTTAAATTGAAATCTCATATTTTCTACAAATATATGATTAACTGACTGAGAAATATTTAAGGTTTTTCATTAATAATCTTCATCTCTGCTTTATTTATAAAAAAAAAACATTCATTAAATCATCAATAACAAGGTCTGATTACAAAATCATACTGTTATGTTAGATGGAGAACAAAAAACTAATCTTAACAGTCATAGATCCCACTATGATTCCTTATACCCAAAAAATACTCAAATCAATCAAATCTTTATTCAAAAATTTGTTTCAGCTCGAAATTGAGCTTGGGACCTTTGCCTGGCAGCCAGATGCAATACTATTTTGCTCTTGGACCACTTATATATAGTTAAGCCTGCCAATCTCTCTCCCTTTCGTGTGGGACACAGAGTCGTCCAACTACCCAATGAACCCTGGTGTCAGAGTTTTTCAACCAAAATTGAAATGCAGCACTTGTGGCTGTGGTCATGACTTGATGACAGACAGATAAAGGATTAAAGTGCTTCTGTGGATGTCATGAAAGTAGAGTTATTCACATGATCCAGTCATTTTGTAAAGCTGGTTCGAGAGCCCAACAACATGCCCAAACAGCAAAGTAATCCCATGCTCGTCATCCGGAAACCAAAATCTTTGTAGTTAGTTATAGCCACAAATTGATACTTTGGTTTGCAGATGACTGCTTCTAAAATATTTTCCTTTTCCTAGGTTGCCTGGAAGAGATTGCCTAATGGCAATAAGGCCGCCTAACTGTGCACTAATGTATTTAGTTTTAAGCTATTAATGTTATTCTGTTCTTTTGGTGTACAATAAAAGCATATTGTATTGTATTGTATTGTATGACTGGCATGTCTAGCCAGGGTTATTTTAAAAGCTTTTATTTAACTTGCAGTGTATGTAAGTATGTAAGTAAGTAAGTAAGTAACAATGTTTGTTCGGTGCAAATCTTGCAAGTTTAATTTGAACCACTTCTCGGTATCCGATTGAGTTGAAATTTTGCATGTTGGTCCAGAACCGATGACAATGCATGTTAATCATAAATTTGACCTGATGCTGCTGCCAGGATCGGCTCCGTACGAGAGATCTCCTCAGCGGTTTATAGCTGGGACACAAAATGTTGTATACGAATTCGTTTATTATAGGCAGTTGGTAGGCCCACCATGAATTAGACGCTACATCAAGGGTTGTCTTCGAACTATGGAACTCCTCAATATTCAACTGCTGGGACTTGCAATTTTGTATACGAATTCGTTTATTATAGGTAGTTGGTAGGCCTACCATGAATTAGACGCTACATCCAGGGTTGTCTTCGAACTATGGAACTCCTCAATATTCAACTGCTGGGACTTGCAATTTTGTATACGAATTCGTTTATTATAGGCAGTTGGTAGGCCCACCATGAATTAGACGCTACATCCAGGGTCGTCTTCGAACTATGGAACTCCTCAATATTCAACTGCTGGGACTTGCAATTTTGTATACAAATTCGTTTATTATAGGCAGTTGGTAGGCCTACCATGAATTAGACGCTACATCCAGGGTTGTCTTCGAACTATGGAACTCCTCAATATTCAACTGCTGGGACTTGCAATTTTGTATACGAATTCGTTTATTATAGGCAGTTGGTAGGCCCACCATGAATTAGACGCTTCATCCAGGGTTGTCTTCGAACTATGGAACTCCTCAATGTTCAACTGCTGGGACTTGCAATTTTGTATACGAATTCGTTCATGATAGGCAGTTGGTAGGCCCACCATGAATTAGGGTCACGTCAATAGAAGGCCTCCTGATAGAAGAATTAGACTGTTCGAAATTAACTGGGACTCGGCCATGTAATAATGACGCCATCAATGAAATGAAAAGACTAAGACATATTACAAGCTAATTCTTCTATTAGGGATGCCGGAGGAGTAGGTACCAACCTACTTCTATAGAATATAAAAGAGATAATTATACTTTATCCTAATGTTAGTTTTCCCCGTGCCTTAAGTTTTTCTATTGAAGGTCTCTCCGTTTTATAGAAAGACTTTCGTATTGATCAATAACTATCGTAACATAAACTAAAAAATATAAAATAAAATTATGTAAAAAATACTTTTAAAACAAGCTTTTATTTAAGTGCTCTGAAAAGATGAAAATAAAATTTTGAATGACATTAACCACATTCATTTATGACTTTACAGAAATGAAAATATAATAAAAGCTTGTCGCGAAACTTTCAATTTGTGATTGAAATTTTGTAATAAGGTACGCACCTAACTGTAATTAGGTAGTTTCTTCTAGGCATCGCGACAAGCTTTTATTATATTTTCATTTCTGTAAAGTCATAAATGAATGTGGTTAATGTCATTCAAAATTTTATTTTCATCTTTTCAGAGCACTTAAATAAAAGCTTGTTTTAAAAGTATTTTTTACATAATTTTATTTCCTGTTTAGATATCCAATATAGTGTGGGCACTGTGGTGTTTGTGGTCATGACTGCTTGACTGCCTGTTAAAGTGAGTCTTTTTATGTTATCTTCAGTTGGTTGTATACTAAATTGTGTACCTAATATGCCCATGTACCAATATATTTTTAAAGTAATTTTTTCATAGAGGTAGAGACAAGTGGGATCATCATGACTGGAGCAGAAGAAGTGGAGGCAGGAATTTTACCCCAAATTCGGATTATCAGTCGAAAATGAATAACATGTGCTTAACAGCGCCAATTATGTTTATTGATATTAGAAAGCTGTGGGAGCTCCCTTGAAATTACTGAGAAAACCTGATATAAATTCCACCATGCTTAGTGAAATAGAAAGTGGCATACATATGGCTATCTCCATCGTTTTCTCGATATTGTGGTAGCATATGTTATCAACTGGATCATCTACACTCATAAATAATGAATTGTATTTTCGATATAACAATGATAAATACCCAAGAGCTTTCCATACTCACCAAATCGGAAGATATTTCAATGGAATCTCGAACGAGGAATGCACAGGGAAATGGTCTTCAAGTCACAATATAAAACCACACAAGCATGTTACACTTATTGTATTATAATTACACTACGTTAAAAATAACATTCTCACGGCTATTAGTATTCAAATCACACAAAAAGCTTAGATATTTTGGTTAAGTTATTCGTAAGTTGCAATCAAGTTCACGTCAAAAGTTCAAGCTTCAACGAACGCCATCTACTGAACGGAATGCGAAACTCGAAAGCTCGATCGAACTGGATGCGTTCAAATCTACGGTTCAAATGAGTGCGCTTCATGGTGCGCTTAAAGAGCGCCATCTGTTGAGTGAGGGAACTGGTGAGAAGGGAGGTATTTTTGAATCTCGCTCGTCAGACTCGGCGAAAATTATGCCCAAGTAAAATTTTTCAGAGTTTTCTTTTATTTCCATGAACAATCGGAATCTTGTATATTCTATTAAAAAACTTCGTCGGTGATAGTCGTTTATGACCTTCCTTAGTCAAAAAATGTCTGACAACCACATCTGTGTCGGTTAAATGGCGAGTCGGTTTAATTTTTCCGTTGGACTGTGTTGGACTGAAACATAACAGATTTATGAAGGCAAAAACATTAGCAATTTGAAACCATTAAATATCAGGAGAACAAATACCTTGAGCAAAGAGAGTTGCAAGAACCGAGTAGCCTCAAAAAGGCAGGTAGAGCAAATTCCATGGATGCCTCTTCGCTGGCGAGTATTTTTACAAGCTTCACTGGGTCTACTTTCATGTCCCGCAAGCCACAGATTTTTTTCTGGAAACATAAAGCAACATCATTACATAAGTAGGTATATTTATAAACATTAACGGCATCTGCTGCTGGTGGAAATAGGCCTCCGCCTATCGCCTATCGGGAGGGCATCGCCATACTCACCACGCTTAGCTTGTCAGGTAGATTGGCGAGTTGAGTGCAATGCAGGATGTTACATTCACAGGGAACGTTGCTACCCAGTTCCTGGGCGTATTTATCCCTTAGTCGCTTTCTATGACACCCGTGAGTAGAATTGGGGAGATGCTATTTTAAGCCGGCATTATACGGCAAATATTACACATGTAGAGTCAATTAATATTTGAAGCGGCTACAGAATCGCGCAGCTGATAGTCTGAGGACATTTGTGAAACATTTTCGCATGCGAAAATCTGCACTGAGGGGTCTAACTACTCGTTTTACACTTCTTACTACTCGGAGCTTAATCATCCATGTCAAGCTGTCAGAGGAAATGATGTGTGAATGGTGTTGTGTAGAGAACGTGTGATACGAATAGCGTTTAGAAAGAAGGTCTCTGGAATTTTTGATGCATGCGAAATTTTTTCAATTAAAGATAATAAATACGCCTCCAGTATGTTACATGTTCCGAGCCGAGCTGACTTAAAAAAAAATATTTCAGAAAGTAAGCGTAGGGGATTCAGGTAACGTGAGATTTTAAGTATTTATATGTAACCTTGCTCTTTACTTGGCGAGAATATTAAAGAGTAATTGTGTACTATCTGTAAGTCCTCAATAAATAAATAAATAAGTAGGTATTATTTAAATAGAACAAGTGGGACTATGGTGGGACCCACCATACCCAAAGTTCATTCGCTTTGATAGTGTCGCAACCAACCTCTATGCTTGATACAAGGAGTAACAAAAAAAGTTAAGGCAAGCCAAAAGAAGATCTAAATACTCATAAAACTGAAAAGTGAACATCTTTTCCCATGGAACAAATATGAAACATTTACCTTCCATAGTCGATAAATTAACAGCTGATCGGCATTTTTTATTTTTATTAAGGATGGGTTTGCTCTTGACTCTAGTCAACGTCATAGGACCGAGACAGAGTCTAAGATGGAGCGAGCTCACCTAGAAGAAGCCTGTTTATTCTTACTTTAAAGAGATTAGGATTGTATGCGTTTGGAAACACAGACGTAGGTAGTGAGTTCCACTTTTTAGCAGTGCGCATTATAAATGATGACTGGAAGCGCTTAGTCCGAATTGGTGGAATGGCATCCAGGTATGGATGGTATCCGGCCATCATTTCCCTAAATATTTTATACCTAGTTACTTGCCTTTTCAAATTGTATGATATTGTGCCGCTGCTGCTCCAACGTGATGACGAAGCTTTTCGTGATCCTCCTGCATTTGTTACTGATGTTCCTCACGCATTGCTTGTACGCCACCTTGTCACCGCTACACTTCTCGATTACTTTGTTGGTCGCCGACACTACCTAGACGATATGATCAGTGTTATTAAAAGAACGTAAGAGGCGACTAAGGGACTCGAGGGTTCCATGTGTATTGCAATTTTAGGCGATGGGCTGACAACCTGTCACTATGGTAATACACAATTTTCTGAATGACCCACAAATGTTTGTCAGACGTGGTGTAAATGTTCGTTTTTAACGGCCGTTTATGTTTTGCCTACCCCGCAAGGGATTAAGGCGTGATATATGTATGTACCTATGTATGTTTCTTACCCGTGGGTGTCGTAAGAGGCGACTAAGGGACTCGAGGGTTACATGTGCTTATCTGTATTAGAATTCACGCTACAGACTAAATTGTCGCACAAATGCAAGGGCTATTATTCCTTTAGTGGTTTTTTGTACTATTATAATATAAGTATAGATATAGATTGCAAACTTATGAAAGGCTGGTGGTAGGAAATAAACTTTCCCCAAAGAACATAGATAAGAAATATGAAATGGGTATAGAGGTATAATAATGTTCCTTGATTCTTTGATTCAAAACGTACCATCAAAATTTGTATGGCAGTTCCGAATTTTTCCTTATTTTATTATTATTTCTTAGGGAGAAGTTGTTTCTTAGCACCAGCCCCTCCTGAATTTTTGTTATTGGTTACTAGTAAAATTTCACTTTTTCACCCGAAATTTATGTTACAGTTATCTACCTTCTGTACATCGTCAAGAAACAGCATCGCCTTCTGGTGGTAGCTGGCGAAGAGCTGATGCAGTGTCTTCATGGTGTGGAGCACCAGGTCGCGATCCGTCGGCACCTCGTACGGCCCTATGTTGATCGGAGTCTCTGACTCAGGACACTCCGATGTTATCTTCTGGTTAGGTAATACCGTCTACGAGTATTAAACAAGTTTAGATTCATTCCAGTGCCGTGTGATGCCGGCTTAGAATAGCATCACCCCATTTCTTACCCTTGGGAGTCGTAAGAGGCGACTAAGGGACTCGAGGGTGTGTATTGCAATTTTAGGCGATGGGCTGACAACCTATGGCTATGCACAATTTTTCGAGTGACCCTCAAATATTTGTCAGACGTGGCGTAAATGTCCGTTGTGCGGTCGTTTGCGCTCTGCCTACCCCGCAAGGCATATAGGCGTGATGTGTGTATGTATGTGTATGTAGATTCTTTCCATATTAACATGTTTTACAATGTAACGACCGTCTTCAAAGTTATCAATATCATCACAAATAGCAGTTAAGTCAGGACCTAAGGCTTCTTAAGGCACAAAGTAAGTATTGGCGGCTGCGCGCCGTGTAGCCGTCAACGATCTCGACAGTGGCGCCACTTCCCAAAAAAAGTTTTCTCTTTATACAAACAATCTATCAGAATATCTGTTGCCCAAGTTTTTAGTATTATCTTTAAGTAAAATTAGAACCTGCAAACTTAATTAAATATTCGCAGCAATTAAAGTTATGGAAAAAAGTACCTAAAAACGGCCATTTTTTTATTAATTGCCATAAATTTAATAACAGCAAATATTACATTGAGTTTGCAGGTTCTTCCTAAAAACTTGGAACACGGATATTCTGATAGATTTTTGTATTAAGAGAAACTCTGACACCAGGGTTCATCGGGTCGTTGGACGACACGAAAAGAGAGAGAGATTAAGAGAAAACTGTTTTTTGTGAAGTGGCGCCACTGTCGAGGTCGTTGACGGCTACACTCGCCTTAAACTAACTAACTACCTACAACTATCTTTCTTACTGAAAATCAGGTGGTTCAGCCTGCAATGTGCTAACTAAACTGTAAACAATCTCATAAAGTAATGCAACAACATTAACAGCTAGAACAGACCACTGCTGGACATGGGTCTTGTCCTATCGGGGGTTATCGCCATACTCGCCACGCTTGGCAGGCGGATTGGCGAGTGCAGTGCAAGATTGGAACTGAAAGCTACAACAACTTCAAAAACAAACTCAGGTACTGGGGTTAGATGAAATTTTACAATTGTGTTATTGACCTACCCGCCAATTTAATTAGTATTATAAAATGCCTATTACTATTTGATTAATGGAAAGTAATTATTTTGATGAATATGTATTTCTTAGAATAAATAAATAATTACGATTTTAAAATGTATTTCTCTGTACTCACATGACATGTAAATTATTTTACCGAATAATTGAATGAATATTATGACTTTGAAGGCACTTCCTGGACGATAATCCTTTAGTCGCTTTTCACAACACCTACAGGTAGAATTAGACTGATGCTATTTTAAGCCGCTACAATATGACAGAAATAAATTATAACAATAAAACGGGAGGAGAAGGAGTACAAGTAAGTGTTTTTTGTCAAAATTAATTGTCAAAATTAATAAAACGGGACCTCCGAATCCTGATAGGAAACTTATCATAATCACCACAGCAGTTAGGCATAGCAAAAAGATCGGCTTTCAAGGTTCAACAGGCACAACAGTCCACTGCTGGACATGGGCCTCCCCCAATTGAGGGGTATTTGCTATACTCACCACGCTTGGCAAGCGGATTGGCGAGCGCAGTGCAAGGTGGTTGTATTCACAGAGAACGCTGCTGCCCATTCCCTGGATTCATCCCTTACTCGGCTTTTACAACACCTACGGGTAGACTGAGGTGGTGCTATGCTAATTCGGCACCGCACACGGTAAACCTAATCCGTACTAATATTATAAATCTGAGAGTTTGTGTGTATGTATGTATGTTAGCTACCTCTTCACGCTCAAACGGCTTGACCGATTTGGATGAAATTTGCAACACAGGTAGAGTATGACCTGGAATAACACATAGGTCACTTTTTACGACAGGAAAGCAACTATTCCCACGGGAAAATTAGTGGCAGCGAGTGAAACCGCTAGGCGGAAATCTAGTTAAAAAATTGTACCGTATTTCCATGTTGATGAAGTTTCCACTGTTTCGCAGACAGAATCGAAAAAGGTGTCGAAGGTTTGATGGCTCGGGTGGTAGTGATATGTGGCGCCAGTGTGGTCCAGTCCTCAAACTTGAAACCTTTGAACATCACGTATTCTGCTTCCGGTAAACAGGCCGTGAGGAGGACCTTTAGAGGCAAGAGTACTGTGGATATTAAAAACACAAAACTGAAATTAATATTTATAACTCTAGGCATAAAATAATGTCGGAGTAGCGTTGTCGAAGTTCAGTTTTCGGGCCATTTATTTTTATTCATAAAACTCTTATTAATATTCATAAATATGTGTACCACATAATGTACCCGAGAATGAGTTCCTTTAGGAGGAGTGATGATGAGGCCGCGATACCGAGTTTCAGGACTTGTGCACAGATCTCCTAAGACTTGTGTGTGTGGAGCGCATGCGCGCCGCCACAAGCCTTTAGTCTAAAATTTGACATTATAAACGAAGCCCTATCTCCGCCACTTACGACACCCGCGGTAAGAAAAAGAATGATGTTAGCTATTTCATTGCAAGATAAAAAATAAACTTACACGTAAATAAATTAAGTTTTGCTCTGCCCTCCATGTCGGGCCTTGTAAAACGTTGTTTAGTCAGCATTTTGTTATTAGCGATAAGATGCCGAGTTTCAAACATTGCGGTAAAACATTGCGTAGTTTTGTAAACATCACATAGGGAATTCAAAGTTTGCTCTTGAAATATGGTTAATTCGTTCATATCGTTTAGTGGGGTACGATACGACCAACGACCCGATGAACCCCGGAGTCAGAGGTTTGTGGTTCTGTTGGGATTCTCTCTAAACGAAGACCATCAGCTAACAAGTTGATAAGGTTGATTTATCATAAGTCGATAAACTTAACGTAGTAGGTAGGTACTGTACATTATCTAGGCAGTCCGATGCAAGCATGATGCAAGGATTTTATGCTTGAAGGGATAAAGCCCCTTCAAGCACAACTACTACTCATCACAATAAAACAATTTTTACCGGATTTAACTTGTTTTATTTTAAATTCTAAATAATAGTCATCCGTGAATTTCTATCCAAAATAAAAATAACTTAAATCCGTTTAAAATTGTTTTATTGGGATTAAGCCCTCCTGGGCCCAGCAGCGCTTTTCCCTTGATTATACCCCTGATCAGTGGTCGGGGTCCTCGGCCACAAATTAACTATATGTAGATCTGATGTAGACTAGCTACTCGGCTGACTAAAGGGCGCCAATGCTTGGACGAAAGGCGCCAAAGGGTCTCACCAACTGTTATCTGTCTATCATAGTTTCCATAGTTACTAATAATAACCATGGTTACCAAAATATTTATTGTGCCCATTGGCTGATTGTCTAACATTCTGGTTTTGATTCTAGTTTTGTGTCAAGTCTCTCATATTTCTCATCTTTTACAAGTAACTAAAAATGTTCAAATTGAGCCAAGAAGACGTCCAGGCAATGGAGGAGCAACTCAAGGTACTGTTAGCCAAAGAGTATAGTAATACAGGGTTATTTTTTATTCACCCCGGAAATTTTACAGGGTGATTCTACTCATGATTCTGAACAACTTTTATTATGGGGTCACATGCGAAATCGCAAAAAAAAACAGCTGCTCCATAGAAAAATTCATACCTACTCGAACAAAATGTATGAAACAGCTAGATTTTTTTTCGCGATTTCGCAGGTGACCCAATAATAAAAGTTGTTCAGAATCATGAGTAGAATCGCCCTGTAAAATTTCCGGGGTGAATAAAAAATAACCCTGTATAGGGGAGAGTTGGCTATATTGTACCTGCAGATTAATCGTACCATCTACCTATTATCTTCCAAATCACGTTTTTCTTTAATCCAGCAACACTAAATAGTAGTTGGAAACACTCAGGAAGCCATGACAGTTTTTGACGGCGCTGCGTAGGAATTGTTCATTGTAATAAAAAAATTAAGGTTTCTATTGGTGCTGATAGTGTTTTTTGGCTGAAGAATCTAAGAATTAACAAAAAAACGGTAAGCTTTTGAATGTTGCCATTTCATAACATTTAAGCTTGGTTATTTCCCGTTTTCTCTACATTAATGAACTTGCGCAATCATAAGAGGTTATGAAATGATAAATTGTTATTGCAAAAAATTGGTTGTTTTCTAAATTGTACCGATCCGTAGTTTTTTAATCGTACCGGTACAATTTAGCTACTCTAGGAAAATATTGCTTTAAAAGCTATTAAATTTATTAATATACGGTAAATTTTGGTGAATAACAAATTATTTATTGCTTTAAATAAGTGAAGAAATGCCTAAATATTAGTTATAATTTTGATATTTCATAAGTTTTTGATATTATTGCAGATGAAAAGAAATTGGTCCCAAGAAGATTTAAGGCAAGCGTTGAGGACATTAAACAACAAAACATTGGATCTCAAATCAGAGGACTGTGTTTGTTTTTTTTTATATTTCTAAACAAAATAAATATGTACAAAAATCACTTTGTTTTATTTTCGGTGTTTGTATAGCAATTCTCAAAGTACGATATAGAGACCTCGCGGTACGATTAAACGTACCCGTCTCTAAATCGTACTGATAGCTACTTTAAAAAAAAATATCTCTTGTGAGAAAAGTACTCACTTAATTTAAAAATCATTTACGGTATAATTAAGCCAATTAACTAAACTTCATTACAAACAGACAAACATTAGGATAACCCTTACAGTTTTATCGCAAATCTCGATAGAAGTTAAGGGCGTCTTAGTGTGAAAAATGTCGAATCGACCTATTTTTGGTTGAGTTTTAAAGCATCATATATTATTTTATTTGAACCAGAAAAAATATATGTTGTTGTTAATGAACAGTTCTTGATTATTTAATGGACAAAAACACGATATCTATAACTTTTCTCGATCATAAAAAAATGCAAAGATACGTAAGTTTATGACAATTTTTCAAGTATTACTCAAAGATTATTAACACTAAAAAAAATTAAAATATGCCAAAATGTGGGAAATTACAAGATGTAAATAAAATAATGGATAGATTTTTTAAATTGTTTTTTGTGATTTTTTGAAACCCCATTATTCCCATTATATAACCAAACGACGCGCGCGCTGCGCTTCAGACGCCCGCCGGGCATCATCGGAGCAGGACCTATGCCAATTTTTCGACCGCGGCGTTCCGCAACCTGCTTTTTTCATCTTGTCGCGTAATATTAATAAGATATGAATTTTCTGACATCAAATGTGTTGGCTAGAAGAGATCTCTTCTTAAGAGATAAGCTCGCCTTTGCTACTAAGTTTTAAATAAGTGTTGTATATTTTTGACTGTAAATATTTTGTGAATGTGTAAATATTTCGTTAATTTATTGTAAATAAACGTGTACATAGTCTGTAAATAAGTAAAAATGGGAAATAAAAATAAATGCAAGAGGGTACCTATATGTCAAAAGCGAAAAGACCGGCAAACAATATCGTAAGTATCTGAACATAATTCTAACCAATTTTTGACCTACCAAAGTAACTACCAACTATGAAGTAAGTATGTATAGGTATAAATTTTAGTGAATAGGTAAGTAGACAAAGAAATTGTATAGCTGATCTGGGTAACTAAACCAGAAGCAGTTTTAGGTTTAACAACAACAGACAGAAAATTAAATAGTATTGCAACCACAGTATCTAACATTGTACCAACCATTTGATCTAGTGTCATTTTATTTATTATGTAGTTCATAAGCTGTTGCCATATTAAAAGTAAACATCATAATACATACATAGTAGAAATGAAACCAGTGGTGCAACCACAGTTCAAATCATACGAAGAGAATGTACGATTTTACATAATGTAATTTTATTATTTATTAGTGAGCCATGCTATAAGTAATTATCAAGTACATACACAGTAAAACAAAATCAGTAGTGCAACCACTGAATTTGTTTGTAATGTAATAGTATATTTAATTAGACGGTAAATATTGTACCGATAACCTTGGACTTCTAATCCTTGCAGTGCTTCAATACTAAGAGACAAAGGTATTAGACATGCAAACAAATTACTAGGTACTGAAAAGTAAGTATAATTTAGTGAAACAGAAAAGGTAAGCCTGTTCAAGATTAGTGTACTTTTATAAAAACGTTCCAGGCCTTCAAGCCGTCATGACGATGACCAACTTTCTCTGCAAGTTCTGGAGTCACATACATCTCCAAAACAACATAGTCAAACATATCGCAAACTGCGAGGTTGTCCAATCCTACGTTTATCTGGGAGCGCTGATTTTCAACAACGGCGGTTGCATAGACGAGGTAAAAAGACGTATGGCGATAACTAGATCCACTATGAGCAAGCTTCATAAGGTTTGGAAAATCGCAATATCACGAAAGCCACCAAAACACGACTCGTGAGA
Organism: Tuta absoluta; assembly: GCA_027580185.1. Lineage (NCBI taxonomy): Eukaryota > Metazoa > Arthropoda > Insecta > Lepidoptera > Gelechiidae > Tuta > Tuta absoluta. Next base: position 2,413,898 of record JAQAHW010000032.1, read on the forward strand.
GCACTCATATTCCCCGTGTTCCTCTATGCTGCAGAGACGTAGACTTTGCGGGAAATTGAAAAGAAGAAGATAGACGCACTGGAAATGTGGTGCTGGAGGCGAATGCTTAGAATATCATCGATAGAATTCCCCACCAATGACTCCATTCTCAAGGAACTCGGCCTCTCCTCCATCGTGCAAGCTCGCATCCTTACATTCTTTGGACACGTCGCCCGACGCGGGGACATATCTATCGAGCGGCTCGTGGTCCAAGGGAAGTTCGAGGGTGCGCGCCCTCGAGGAAGATCAGACGGACCAAATTAAAGCTGCTACACAAGAAGGTTCCGTGACGGAGTGCACCAGAAAAGCAGTCATCCGTGAGGAATGGCGACGGATTGTAAAGCGTGCCACCAACCCGGATTGACGACCACGTCCGCTCTGTTAAGAGTGTATTGATGAAGAAGAAGACATCTCCACGCCAATCAACTCTCCAGTCTAATGAGTAAGTTACGAAAATTAAATGTTTTATTGTTCAGCTAATAAACAGTTGTTTTTTAATATGACTTTGAAAGCATTAATGATATTTTTCATATTTATATATAGATTTTCACTTACTTATACATACATTTTTACTGTAGTTCTATACAGCAGCCTCACCATGTAGCTATTACCTCCCAAGCAGAAAAGGCAAGATAGAAATACGTAATTTTATAAACAAAAAGTGGAAATGACGATTCTTAATGTTATTTAAATACTGCTCTGTGTGAATATTGATGTTTCAAACATGTTTCAGAGCTTCAAGCATATGTGATGATCAATCCTTATTGCAAGTTATGGACTCCCATACATTTCCACTTCAATAAACTTCTAAATCTCATAAGTAAGTAACGAAAATTCATTCATTAGCCTATTACAGTCCACTGCTTGACGTAGGCTTCCCCCTCGGTATGCCATAAGGCACGATCTCCCGTTTTCGCCAGTCAGTCGTTACCAGCCGTCTTTTTAAGTCATCGGTCCATCTGGATTCTGGCCGGAGGACGTCTAACGTTACGCTTGCCAAGGAAAGGCCCACTCCCACTTGAGCTTGCTACACTTCCAGAAAATGTCCGTCACTGATCTTTTTTGCGGATAAGGTAGGTGATGACTGGTAGGACACATTGATCGAACACCATGGTCTTGAGGCATTGTGGCAAAGATGATTCTAGGATATGACGCAGCTTCCCAAATGCCGCCCAGCCCAGCTGCACTCTTCTGGTGCTTTCAACCTCAAAGTTGTCTCTACCCAACTGCAACGTTTGCCCAAAGTACACATACTTCAACAACTTTAAAGGCTACACCTTCGACGGAGACTGGCTTGGGGATGATTTGTTGAGTGAATTTGACTTTTGTTTTGTCCGAGTTCATCCCGAGTCTGTTACTTCTCGAGGCTGCCTTAAGACATGGATAGCATTTTTGCACACACTCTTCACACACACTATATATAAAATTAGTACGGATAGTAAGGATTATTTGTCATTGTCCTTCGATTTTCATTGTTTCGATGATTATAAGTAACCAATGAAAAATTTTAGATGTACCGACGGTGATGATATTGAGGTGGATATCTCCCGCTAGTAGAAGCGGAAACCAAGGAAGACGAATTTCAAACTGTTACGGGACGCCATATTTTAAATGAATTACAGGACAAAGCTCATCATAATGAGTTATTCAACTGCACATTACATAATACTAACATTATTTAAATTTATATTTAAATAATATTACTATTATTAATTAGTATATAATTCAATAATTAAAAATTAATAATATAAAAACACATCTTCAATGTTTAATTTTATCAATCCTACAATTGTACCAACATATTTTTCCTAAGTAAATTACGTAAACAATAAAATTATTATCTATATCTTGGGAAGTTATTGACCTACTGCCATAGTTTTGTATACTGTAACGCGTGCGCTCGCTGTGGAAGCTGCGCTTGCCGCCCGGTCCGCACCGCAGGGTCAAGTGAGTTCACCGCAGACTAGCTCGCGCGATCTTTTCTACGCGACGGGCGGAAGGCCGTAAATGCCTACTTTTCAGCACTAAGCTGCCCTTAAGGGGGACAATATAGCCAACTTTCCCCTACATATGGGGTGGCTGTTAGCCCATAAAGATAGTGTCCCACTCTTAGTTGGCCCTCTGCTATGGCAAGACCACCTCCTGAAATAAATGATTGGAGCGAAGACCAATCTTTCATCTAAGACCACCTCTTTCTTTTCCCACTTTTTCCACTTATCTCTATCTTGTGCTAGCCCCACCTACCAGCCTTCTACTAGTACAACAACCACAAGAGTCCTCTGCTGGCCATGGACCTCCCCCTATTGGCATATTTGTCATACTCACCACGCTTGGCAGGCGGATTGGCGAGCGCTGCCGCCTATTCCCTGGATTCAGCAGTCGTCTTTTACGACTCCCTCGGGTAGAAATGTGTGTACAAGTTTCCCAAAAAGACGGTCCAAAACCTTTTCTATCATAAAAAATATTTCGTTTTCTTTCTTTCTTTTGTTTTTGAACATTTTATTGTTTTATTGTTGTAAGGTGAGCGTGGAGGAAGACCGCAAGTACTGGCGGGTGAATGATGTGAAATGCGACGCGATACAGACTGCCAGGAGCTACGAGGAGTTCGCGTAAGTTTGTTTACGGATTAGTACATACACATATCACGCCTTTAATCCCTTGTGGGGTAGGCAGAGGATAATCGGCCGCAAAAAACGGACATTTACGCCACGTCTCACAAATATTTGAGGGTCATTCGGAAAATTGTGGAGTACTATTCAATCAAAGAAAAAATATATATCTTGGACATTTCACACAGCGCCATCCTCAAAGTAAAACTTGTACAATGGAAACTAGATAGCTGATACATAAATATTTTTTCTTTTTGTAAATATATAGATAGGTATAATACATAGAAAACACCCAGACTCAACACAAATATTTGAAAAGTAACTTACAAACACTTGTGCTGTGTTGCATGCTTGGATTGTTTATGATTGTGTCAAAGAAAAATCAGTAGGTACGCTGAAACATACGCATACACCAGCCTATATATGGCAGTGAGGATGAAATAGTTCCCACCTAGCGGAGCTGATCACCCGTCTGCGAGCTCCGCATACGTCCTAACATGAGGAAGAAGCCTAATGTAGTCTACTGCTGGACTAAACGACGTGTCCAATTTAATGATAAAATGTTAGAATTTTTTTATCCTGAGTTTTGACAGTAATTATTTTATGACGGTGCGGTGCTGTTTTTAGCAAGAGCAGTTTTTGCGAGCGACGCGAGCGACAGCTCAAACACTTTTGACGAGAAATTCGAAAAGGAACCAAAACAAAGATGGCATTGGCTAGAATCAAAAACGGCTCTCACAGTCTCCCCGCGAAAACCGGCGGCGTTTGCCATTATATGCAATGTCACCTTTACTCCAATTACGTACGGTAATTTTTTTGAATATCTATGAAAAGTGTTCGAGCTGACGCTCGCTCGTACGTTGTGTCTGCGGCAGCCCTTACTCAGTATATTTTTTTCCTCAGCGACCGCGTGGCTGCCGCTCACCTGCGCCCCCTGGAGAAACACGACCACAAGCCACAACCACGCGCGTGGAACAAGTGCGCGGTGAAGGAAAACAATGTAGACTAGTTCATTTACTTGCTATTTACTAGTATGTAGAGTGATGTAATAAATAAAGTGTGTGCAAAAGTTCGCTGCAACTTATTTCAAACAAAAGAAGATTAGTTTTCTTCAGTATTTTGTATTCAACCATCCTACCAACCATAAAAGTTGTAGAGCTTTGCTACGCCGTAGCTACAGTGAAACCTTCCGGACCATAAAGTTGAATTCCCATTAAGTTGAATTTTTTGAACGTTGGCTTCCCATTAAGTTGAGTTTTTCAAAAGTTGAATTCCCAGTAAGTTGAATTTTTTGAACGTCGACTTCCCATTAAGTTGAGTTTTTTAAAAGTTGTATTTTTATTATTTTATATGTATGGAACTCTCGTTGAGCGAGTCCATATTGTACTCAGTCGTTTTTTTTGTACAGATCCCTAGAGTCTGACCACGATAATTCTGCATGGTTCATAAACTGGCAACCCCTAAAACGTAAACGTATTCTGAAGCTGATGCTTTGTTCGCAGTTGTTGCACTGATCAGTTCTACGATAGAACAGGTAGGCATATTTTTGCCCACTAGTTCTACGATGGAACAAGTGATCACATTATAGGTTCCCCTTGTTCTACGATTATAAAATATTATTGTTCAAGGATAGTTTGCTCAATTTCGTGGAAATTCTCATCAAAACATACACACTCTTTGAAGCACATTTTGTATTGCAATAAGTCAATATAAAACCCAACTTTCTAAGAGAGAAAAAAACAATAATTTAAATACTTATGTTGAATTTTTAACTTTTAATCCCTTTAGCCGGGCGCTTTAGGTAAAGCTTACTTTGACTATGTCGCGTTACGACTAGGCAAAATGCGAAATAGGCATAAAGAAAGTTAGCCGTATAAGGCTCATTTTCCCAGACGTGTTTTTAACGTGTCCGAGCTGAAAATCCTAGTCAGAAGTACAGATACAGCAATAAAAAAAAATTTCTTTAAATATACGCTTGTTTTTAAATGTGCATATGATAATTAACAATAATAAGTAAATACAACAAAATAAAAAAAAATGCTAAAGCGCCATTTCCTAATTTTGGTGGCGTGTCCGGAATCCAAATTTGAGAAGAAAACTCTCTATGATTTTTTCCCTCAAGACATGAGATGTTTCCAACTAGCTCAAATGTCTTCCTAGATATGTAAACTAACTCTTAGTTTTATATTTAAGACAACTACCTTAAGTACTATAAAGTCAAACGGGTGAAAAGAAGTGTCCGAAAAAAAAAACAATTTTGGTGGAAAAATTTTGAACGATGGTATCTCATCTCTAATGCATATTCCCAACGCCCTGTTGCCACACCGCGTCCCGGCCACTTGCGCTCAAGCGCTTGTGATGGTTACTTGGGTGCGGCGACGATGCATGTTCCCGCCAAAAACGTAAGTACAGACTTTACGCAATTATCTAAAAAACGGTTGCAATTTTGGTGGTTCGATTATTTCATTACTTTGTGTACAACCATAAACTATTGCTGTGGAATTTGATGTGTCATTTGTCACTCCTTACACTTATAGAATTTATTTTGATCTAAAACTTACACTTATTTTTTTATATTTACAAAAAGGCTTTGTCTCAATTTTGGTGGGCCAATTTTGGTGGATTTGGTGGCATATTAGAGGCCACCAAAATTGGTTCCAACCACCAAAATTGACATCCTTATCCCAGGTAGCACCAAACAGCATTACAATTACTCACATAGGGTCCGCATCATCTACTTGAGCATTTTTATTAAGTTAATAGACTTCACCAAGGCTGTAACAGCTGTATTAAAAAAAACGAGGACCAACATAAAGCATTTTTCTGTACTATGATTCTATTAAAAGTCACACTCGTGCCACTGACGTCACTATTGTACAGCATTTAGTAGTGTTGTGCTCTATGAGCAGCAAAAACGCATTTTTGTGAACTCAGATAATGCAGTGTTCTGATTAAAGGACCACACGTGTGCTTTACTAGTGTTGCATTTTAAGGGAGAACATGTGAACTACTATAACGTTGACAAATTCTGTGTGAACATATATAACTACTTTTTAAGGCTTCATGCTGTATACAAGTGCACTTATACACAATTAGTCAGTTGTTAGTATACAGTCGTATAACAGCATTTATTTCGGCCCTGGCAGATGTAAATGTGAAACTTTTTGCAGTCACATAGCAGCAAACTGCTTCAAATAATTCCACTGTTACCCCTCATTCTGTTTTAGGCTGAGTAATGGTTTAGAGTTGGGCATTTATGCTATCGATTGCATTATTTTAAAGGATAAAATCGACTTACTATCGTCGATTGCATTATTTAAGTAACTTCTGATTTCAATTAGGCATTAGGAATACTATGGCCATTTCTGGCAAATTTTCTGACGCGTTTGGTGGTTAGCAAAGTTGAGTTGAAAGAGAGTTATGAAGGTTCCGTATCTGTTAGTGGTGTGTAAAGAATGAGAGTTAATTACGGTGTTTGTCCAGCAACCGAGCCTCTACATTTAATATCCGAACCAGCAGATATTGATAACGGCCAATACGAACAAGAGTCAGCAAGCACGCAACGTATATTGAATGAAACGGGTTCCGTACCAATGATTTTTTTAATGAACTTACTCACACATAATTTAATCATGATGATTCCGACAGTTCAACTTTGAGTGATTGTGATGTACTTGATAAAAAAACTGGAATTTCGTTCGAAAATAAAAGAATGGGCAATTTCAAACAATATTGCTCATTCACATTTGAATGACCTGGCCAAAAATATAAATAATTTTGTTCCTAATGCATTGCCTCATGACTCTAGAACTATTGTAGGAACACCGAAGAATGTAATAATAAAAAGAATTGCTGGAGGTGAGTATTGGCACAATGGGATTGTTATACCGTTAGAAAAATATTGCTCTGTTGCTGCATTTAAAAAATGCTGAGAAGAGGTAATAATCCACTACCACAAGTGGCGAAAAGAATAACTGAAGAAGACGATGGTAACAGTGGCATGATTGACCGGCAAAAAGAAAGAAACAAATCGAAAAATCCATACTTATCCCAGAACAGTACTAAAATGTTTGTATTTTAAATTTCGTGATTTTATATTGTCTTCTAAAAAAAAAGGACAGTTATATTTTGACGCTTTTAAACGAAATTGTTGAAATTATTTCAATTGAAGAACACCTTTCTGATATTGTCATAAAAGGTTTCCAGTTAATTGAAAAAGAGGAAGTGTTTGACTACCCTTTAAAATCATCCCGATTTGGAATATTGAAATCGAAAAGCTTACAAATTTGCGACACCTCGATGGTTATGTTAAACTCTACAGATATCAAATGTAAATTAGTATGTATTCCTCATAAAGACTACCATTACTTTATACCGCTAGGACATACTCTTTGAAATAAAACATAACACAATACTAAAAATCAAATCTTTTATTTTCCACAAAACAGTCAAAATTATCAAAAAATTCAAACAATTAGTCTGAAAACATAACATACTAGAGGCTCATAGGCGACATAAAACTGGTGGACACCAAGCTACATAGCCTGGCACATCGCCGCAAGGTTGCCTGCTTGTCGGTATTTTATAGATTGTACTTCGGAGAGTGTGCTCAAGAGCTTCACGACCTTGTTCCACCAGCTCCCTTCTACCATCGGACATCCAGACGCACCGCCGGATACCATCCGTACCTGGTAGCCATTCCACCAATTCGGACTAAGCGCTTCCAGTCATCATTTATAATGCGCACTGCTAAAGAGTGGAACTCACTTCCTGCGTCTGTGTTTCCAAAAGCATACAACCCTAATCTCTTCAAAGTAAGAGTGAACAGGCTTCTTCTGGGTGAGCTCGCTCCATCTTAGACTCTGTCTCTGTCCTATGACCTAGACTAGAGTCAAGAGCAAACCCATCATTAATAAAAAAAAAAAAAAAAAACATACCAAAATCAAGGATTTTCTTTCCAACGCCTAAATCAAAACATCGGCATCTGCTGAAATAAATCTCCACTATTATCTGCAACTGCATGATTAGCTAAAAAGCTGCTAATGTTTTGACTTCAGTTTTTGACAAAATAAAAGTAACCTACTACTTTCCATAATTTTACATTTTTACTTTTTAAACAAAATGCACATAGCAGTGAAACATAATCAAAAACTTAAACAGTCAGTGTCAATTAAAAAAATAAAATCTACATCACTGTCCAAAGAGTGAATAAAATCATCCACATCTGCAGCTGCATAGCAGGCAACAAATATCGATGCCTTTATTTATGCTTTAGATTGTGACAAAATAAAATTAAGCAGGTGGAGATGACGGAGAACCTAGCTCTATCATCTCCAATTCTCCAGTTTTTATCTACCTACCAAAAAATCAAACAGTTAGTGAGGACCATTTAGTATTACAATTTTCTTGACTTATCTTAAATTAGTCCTGTCACTTTCCGTCAAATAGGTTTAGAAGAGGATAAGAGATAGCTAAGTCGTGTCATATTTAAAAATGTCAATGGGTTCTTCGCCATATCTTGTCAAATAAATCGCCATAGATTTACCAGTGGCTTTATGCTGATAGAGAACAAGCATTTACACGATTTATCACAATAAAGCCAGTGGTAAAACCATGGCGATTTATTTGACAAGAAATGGCGAAGAACCTATTGACATTTTTAAATATGACACGACTTAGCTATCTCTTATCCTCTTCTAAACCCATTTGACGGAAAGTGACAGAACTAATTTAAGATAATTCAAGATAATGTAAAGTGCCAAAAAATCTGGACTTATCTTAAATTAGTCCTGTCACTTTCCGTCAAATAGGTTTAGAAAAGGAAAAACGACATATAAGTCGTGTCATATATAAAAATTTCAATGGGTTCTTCACCATTTCTTGTCAAGTAAATCGCCATGGTTTTACCAGTGGCTTTATTCTGATAGAGAACAAGCATTTACACGATTTATCAGAATAAAACCATAGTGGCGATTTATTTGACAAGTAATGGCGAAGAACCCATTGTCATTTTAATATATGACACGACTTAAATGTAATGTAATGTAAATTTAACTCAAATATTTCAAGATCATTAAAATTATCGATAGGCTTGAGGCTGAAACTTTCGCGTTCTTCGACAGATGCGTCTCGTAGCATAGTAACATCGAATTTTTGGCCTTGTTTTAACAGCCTAATTTCTTTGTTTGTTTCATCTAATTGTACCGTTAAGGATGCCAATTTTCTTGCAATATTGTTTTGGTTTCCTAGTACAGAAGTTAATTGGTTTAAAATTGAAGTTTGATTGCTTAACATGGTGTTTAGATTGTCCGTGCTTATTATATGAAGTGTTGTCTCTTGTTCTGCTTCTTGTGGTGGTATCGTTTGTTGAGGGGTTTGAATATCTTCCAAAATGACTGGAGCATTTGTCTGAAATAAAATGAGGTAAAATATAAGATTAGCCACACTAATGTAATAAAAGTAAAAGATACATAAACAAGGCCAAACACGGGGTTAAATAGTTTATTTTCACATATGAAATCCAATAATCGGCGTTTTTCAAGTTATATTTTTACGCTTTGATTGAGATAAATAAACTTTCATTAAATTAATTAACTCAGTTAATTAAATGGTTATAGTTTAACCACAACGGTACCCTAAAAGCTATCATCTACTGTTGGCCATTTCGTTCAGCGTGCCGAATTGTGAACCACTGTAGAACCACAGTTACTCGGCTTAACGATTCATGGCTGTTGTGTGTATCATATGTGCGCAAATATTTCGCATGATGCTGTATTATACGCCACAAACGAATACTAGTACAGCGCTGAGTAATAAAACGAAGTTAAAACTGATCACTTGCCCTCCGCCATTATTCACAACGTAGTTGTGTATAATCATTTATTTTAACCTAGTTTTTTTGGTTCATTTTAGAAAATACTGACTTGAATTTTAAGCGTATCTGCACAAAACTTACACGTAAACAGACATTCTTTAAATTGTACGCCAAAAATATAAAAAATGTGTTTTCTGTCTATATTTATGATAAGAATATTTTAGTATTTCATGGAATTCCGAGGGCCCGTGAAAATTTGGAATTAAATCTATGTATTATATCACGTAAATTTACCTTCCCAATAGATTTTTGATGAAATAGCAGAGAAATCGAAGTTTTTACTCACCTTTATTGCCTTATTATTTCCCACACATAATTTTGCACTCACGACACTGCGGTGTTGTTTTAAGAAATGACAATGATTATATAACTTGTTAGTTCATTCTGGGTAAACATGAGTTATTTCATTTCACAACTACATTCTCAATTCTATAAAGATGTAAAAAGCGCACACTTTTATCTTCAGGGCTGTTTAAAAGGTAACATGTGCCCCAAAGTGCAGCTGTTGAGGTAGCTGTTACACACGTAAATGCTGAAATATTGTTGATACAATGCTTATATAATTCAATTTATTCATTAATTGGACACCTTATACAGCTATGTGCTGAATAATTTGTGCCCAAAATAGAGTTATATCAACAGAGGATGCGCTGTCTACGCTATTATACAGCAAGCTTAAGCAGCTAATGCATCACCGGTGCAGTGTATTATCGCTATCATAAAGCTGTTTGGTGCTATTTGGGATCTGTTTACATAGGTACTAAGCAGTTTAAAATGGTAAAAATAATGATGATTTCTTACCTGAATAGAATGTAAGCTGAACCTTTTTATCATCTGCAGGTATATTTATGCCCTTTCTACTTGCAAATTCAATATAAATTTCATGTTCTTCCATGTTCCTTCTTGGTATATTTATATTTTGTTAGATGCCTACTCCAAGAGATTCCATAGGGTAGTTTATTCATCGGTTCCTAATCTAAAAAGCTGAATACTCACCAAACTACGAATTCCATAGGTACTCACCTCGATCACTGCACCATCCCCCAGAATTCCGTTAGTACTTACCAAGATTCCCCCAATAATCCCTTTCAGTGCTTAGTTACTGAGATCACTGATAATATTTTCGTATGTCGTAATGTGGTAATCACTGAAAACGCTGCATACTCCGTTAGGTACTCTCAAAGATCACCGCACACACCCCTGAACTCCGTTGGGTACTCACAAGGATCACTGAACACACCCCAGAACTCCGTTAGGTACTCACAAGGATCACTGCACATCCCCCAGAATTCCGTTTGGTACTCTCAAGGATCGTTACACATCCAACAAAATTCCGTTAGGTACTCTCAAGGATCACTGCACACACCCCAGAACTCCGTTGGGTACTCACAAGGATCACTGCACACACCCCAGAACTCCGTTAGGTACTCACAAGAATCACTGCACATCCCCCAGAATTCCGTTAGGTATTCTCAAGGATCACTGCACACCTCCCGAAATTTTGGGTCGGCACTCAAAGTTACGAAGATTGTTGCACAGTCCAATCCTTGAAAAATTGTGTAAGGTACACACAATAATTACTGCACACATTCCAAGAATTCTGTTAGTCACTCAGACTCACGATGATTAACGCACACGTCCAAAGAATTCCATTAGGTTCCTATTCACGAACATCGCTACACAACTTTTAAGAATTCTGTAAGATACTCACCAAGATCTTTTTACATCTTCAAGAATTCCGCTTGGTACTCACAAGGGTCAGTGCGCATCCCCCAGAATTCCGTTTAGTACTCACAAGGATCACTGCACATTCCCCAGAATTCCGTTTGGTACTCTCAAGGATCACTACACATCCCCCAGAATTCCGTTAGGTACTCTCAAAGATCACTGCACACACCCCAGAACTCCGTTGGGTACTCACAAGGATCACTGCACACACCCCAGAACTCCGTTAGGTACTCACAAGAATCACTGCACATCCCCCAGAATTCCGTTAGGTATTCTCAAGGATCACTGCACACACCCCAGAATTCAGTTGGATGCTCACAAAAATCACTAAACATACTCCAGAATTCCGTTGGGTACACACAAGGATCACTGCATACGTATACCCCAGGATTCCGTTGGGTACTCAAAAGAATCACTGCACATCCCCCAGAATTCCGTTTGGTACTAACAAGTATCACTGCACATCCCCCAGAATTCCGTTTGGTACTCACAAGGATCACTGCACACACCCCAGAATTCAGTTGGATGCTCACAAAAATCACTAAACATACTCCAGAATTCCGTTGGGTACACACAAGGATCACTGCATACGTATACCCCAGGATTCCGTTGGGTACTCAAAAGAATCACTGCACATCCCCCAGAATTCCGTTTGGTACTAACAAGTATCACTGCACATCCCCCAGAATTCCGTTTGGTACTCACAAGGATCACTGCACATCCCCCAGAATTCCGTTAGGTACCCACAAAGGTCATTGCAGATAATTTTCAAATTTTGGTGGCCCCTTTTCGAATTTTGGTGGCATGAGTCAATTTTGGTGGGCTAAATTTCTAATTTTGGTGGCCCTCTGCAATTTTGGTGGACTTAAACTGAAATATCTTAAAAACTAAAATAGCTATAACGAGGCCCTCGATACATGACAATCAAAATGTGATATATTCTTAGAATTTATCAAAATATTATCAAAAAACTAACAAATAAAAATTCCACCAAAATTAGACAAATAACAGACTTGTTGAAATTGACCCATAAAGAGTTAGGACTATTACGATTAAGGTCAGCAGCTCAAAAAATTTGCCTTACTTAACTTAAGTTATGTATTTACAATATATAATCAACGCATCTTTTCTAGAAAATGACCAACACTGATTATGCCGTTTATTAGTTGCATGCATTTACTGAGTACGGTCGCCTTGTTGAAATTGATGGCCTACCGAACTGGGCAGTATCATGTGTATGTTCGATCAAGTTTTTGTACTAGCATTGATATCGTTTTTTTTTTAGTTCTGCACTCTACTATATTTAGCCCCGGGCCTATGAAATCTAAACCTGACTGTATGGTGGGGAGCAGGAGCTTACCCGGAGAAGTTGTGGTTGTTCATACAACCGCCCAATCGAGTTGTTCTGGGAAGAACGGATTGGACTGAATCAACCCAGAATGTGCCGGTAGTTCCCAAAATGGGGAACAAATGAGGGACCTCTGCGCCCTTATTATTTTTTGATTTTCTATTGTTCTATTCGATCGAATTCAACTTAATGGGAATTCAACATATTAGGATTCAACTTATTGGGATTCAACTTAGTGGGAATCCGACGTTCAGAAAATTCAACTTAATGGGAATTCAACTTTATGGTCCGGAAGGCAGTGAAAAGGTATAGGGTACATTGTTTTGTTTCATTTTTCTGCTCGTTATAGAAAAACTTATTTCTTAAAATAATTGTCGGTAGGGGTTTAATCACGTCCGGAATTGTCAGACGGGATATTTTCCGTCGCAACTCTTTGTGTGGTGTTTTGTCTTTGATAGCTAGCAAATTGGCACATTTGAAAAAAACTACCTGTGCAAACTTCAAATTTTACACTCCAAATGTTATATTTGAGCAAATCTTTAAGTTGGATTCTAAATTTTGTTACCGAGCACACACCCATGGAGTGTATGCCAGAGAGCCTGCGATACTTTACAATTAGAAAATTGTGGACTGAGCAACATCAACTCAAAAGTCAAAATTGTTATATAAATTACACACAGATGATAATTTAATCAAGGTAAGGTATATTATGTTGATTCCATTCACACTTTTGATGATAAAGTTACAATTATAATATATCAATAGAACGAATAAAAAAATGTCGTAAATATTAAAAAATCTAAAGATTGATGTATGATCGATGTGTATGTCTTGATAAGTAGAAACTATACAGGGTGGTTTTCTATAGTAGTATAGTTCTATTTATGATGACTATGATTATGATTATTATGATTATTTTTTCCTTTCCATTATATTGTCTAGCCAGCGCTAACAGCACCCTTCCTGTTCTTGGGATTGGACATTCTGATGATGACTTCGATCTTGGTGTGGGTGCTCTCCCTTCTCCCGTGGAAGAACCTGCGGTCGTTATGGTCCATCGGCAGGATGGGCTTGTAGTACCAACCGTACCTGAAAGAGTTAACATACATACACATCTGTCACGTGGCGCCATCTTGCAGATAGGTATATTGGAACTTCTGTTGCATCTTGCTTGCTCGTGAACCACTTTGAGTGAGCTTCTTGTCGTAACTCTTAGAGGTCCCTACACATATCATGCCTATATCCCTTGCGGAGTAGGCAGAGCGCTAACAAAAAAACAGACATTTACGCCACGCTTGACAAACATTCAAAAAGTTATGTATCACCATAGTGACAGGTTGTTAGTCCAATTCAATGCATTTCCTCAGAAATACAGTGTATTAATACACATACAATCACGCCTATATCCCTTGCGGGGCGGGCATAGCGTAAGTACTTGTCCCGGGATAAAGTCAATAAAATAATTAAGAGTCCAAGTTGTTGCCATAAAAAAAAAATTGTTTTAAGTATACAAATTTCTTTTTTTTTACAATGTCGGATCATGACGTCAATAAGTGATAATACTATCCTACCTTGAACAAAATAATTTCATTTTAAGTATTTGAATATACTCATACGAATGCAGAAAAATACCGTTGGTATAACTCTTTAAGCACTCGCGATTACTTTCATATATTTTAGTTGAATATCGTGATAGTTTTTCAGGTCAATATTTATAAACGATTTACCTGGATCACGATGTTTCAGAGAGATGACGTAATTATTTTATTTAGATTCAGATTTTCTACAATAATATATACATATATAATACATAATACAGAGAAAAGATTTGATTGTTTGTTTGAATTTAATACGCCCCGAAATAACTGGACCGATTTTAAAAAAGCTTTTACTATTAGGCTCCTACGTTATCCCTGATGAACATAGGTCATATTAAAATGTCTTATTCCCACGGGAAAACGATTAGCAGCAGGTGAAAGCGCTAGGCAAGCCGCTAGTATCGCATTAAATAGATTACATGTCATAAAATTGACTCAAAACTATTGCGACAGACCCGGTTAAATAAATAATATAGGTACCGTTAATGAGAATAAGAAATTGAAAAAATATTTGCGACGGCCGGGGTTTAAACCCGGGACCTATGGAGTACCGTCCCACCGCTCTGCCTCTGAATCCCGACCGACCACTTCAAATTTTCAACCTCTTGATATACTAGTCTTGAAGCGACGTGTAAGCGTCAGGCCAACATTTTTTAAATTTCTTATATGAAAATAATGCAGCACTGTAGGTGCAAAATAAACCATAGTACAGTTGGTTGTATGTAGCACATAAGGTACTCCAAAAGAACGGAATTATTTTTGTCCCTAGCAATCTTTTTTCTTGACATGAATGTGCATTTTTTTTTTTTATTAATGATGGGTTTGCTCTTGACTCTAGTCTGGGTCATAGGACAGAGACAGAGTCTAAGATGGAGCGAGCTCACCCAGAAGAAGCCTGTTAAGGCACTGGCACTCCGACACACTGACGGAACGCAGCAAGCTACTTGGCGCCAGACTTCGGTGGGATGGTGGTCGCGAGCCAGGCGGCCCCTTCGGAGCCTTCCACCGCTTAGTGGGATCGTTCAGCCGGACTTATCCACAGGCAAGCCTGTGTTGCCGTTGCCCGGGGTGGACCGCTAGGAGGTAGATCCCATACCACCCCAAAAACCCATTAGTAGAAAATGACTTCATTTATGAGAACAATAAAAAAAATATCATGTATTAAGTGGGAATAACAATTTATTCAATTCGTTTGGAGTTCCCGTTACCTTATGTACTACAACCGACTGTACCATCAGGGAAACTGAAACTTTAGCAGGGTACGGTCGCATTTTGCGTGTAGTGGTCGGCGGCCCGAGTTCTTTGTTTGAATAAACCAATAGTGTCTATGAAAGCTTTTTTTGTTACCAACACATCCACTTTAAATCGAAAGAAAGACGATGGAAACCTCATTGAGCAAAACTGTAAAACATGTGTCAATCATAAACTCATATAAACAAACTGCTCATTGCCTCCGCACTTGGTCAAAGGAAAATTGGATGAGGTTGCTTTCAATACTTGCAGCCGATTCAGTTTTAAAGCTGCTAAAGCTCAATTTTTTTCGATGGTACATGATTTATACCGTTGGTTTTCAGTGGCGGGCGCCGGGTACTTGGTGTGGGGCCCCTTGGCGCGCATGGAGGATACGTTCTCGTGGTATTCGTCGATCTTCACCTTCTCATCCTTCTCCTCTGTGATCTGATCGTGCGCGGCGTAGAACTTGCCCGTCACCGGTACCGCTGTCAATTACAACATAACATAATTGATAAGGCTGCAATCCTAGCGAGACAGAAAAGATTAATTCCTAGGAAACTACGGGAAGCCATAGAAATTCAATAAAAATCTGACTACACAGCTTAAGCGCCAGATCGAAAAACTGCAATACCTACTACACATGTTACGGTGTCAGCATTCTGTGTGGACCCGGGACGTTACGCTAGACGTGCTCGGGTCCCTTAATCGCCTCTAAAGATACCCACGGAAAAGAAATGGGGTGATGCTATTGTGAGCCGGCATCATACGGCAAAAATAAATTTAGACAAAAAGGTAGGCGAAACTTTCAAAAGCTTTTCGACTGGTACTTCGGTCGGTAACTACTCATAAGTTCAGGTGATAATCATTAGGAGTGAATTAACATAGTTAAGAATTTGCATTTTATAGGTCTTTCGACATGCTTTCGACCGACGTGATTGTAATCCGACATTGGACCAACAAATGTTGAAAATTTAATTAGGGTTTGCAAACGGCTCGACGGCTACGCCTCTTAGCATGGTGGATGCAATGGCCGTTGCAAGCAGATATCAGCAGTCGGTGAAACTTAATAAGTGAGCGATACTGAAAACAGAGTACGGGCTGGTGATAAGGAACAGCTTTCCCCAAGAAACATAGTTCGACATAAGACACATATTTTTTTCCCATCGTAACTCAAATCAGCTGATCGGAAATTTTCAATTCGATTCAAAAATACTATTATTGTACACAGAAAAACAAGTGTACACAAGGTGGCCTTATAGCTTAGGGCAGCGATTTCTTCCAGGCAACCATAGGGTACAGGATAGGGAAGTAGCTGTAATGCAATTTTGTATGGGAGGCCCATATTTTTTTTTACATTTGGGCCTACCTCCCTTGGGAAAAGTGGTTCCTTATCACCAGCCCAATTCGAGTTTTCGCTATCGGTATATAAAATGAAGATTTGGAGTAGGTACGCCCAGTAATCAGTATCTTTCGGTAGCTGATGAACTTATAGTACCTATACTTACAGCCGAAGTTGGGTCGGTATATCTTGTAGTTGCGGAAGTGCTTAACTTCGCGGTAGATGATCTCATTAAGCATGTGAATGTCGATCGGCGCGCGAGTGCCGAAAGTGCACTTGTCACCCATCGTTTAGTAGTCTGTAAAATAAATTTGTAACTAATTACACACTTTTGCGCAATAAGCAAAAGAAATCTGAATATAGGACACACATAAGCACACATATAACGCCCATAATCCCCTGCGGGGTAGGCAAAACCGACAATTACGCCACGTCTGACAAACATTTCAGGGTCATTCGGAAAATTGTGTATCGCCGTAGTGACAGGTTGTCAGCCCATCGCCTAAATTGCAATAACCCCCCTCCCATCACACGGCAAATCCCATCATATCGACCTCGATTAAACCACAAAGCAACCTATCAGAGTTTTTAGAGTCCGTAATCCACTGCTGGACATGGAACTTCCCTATTTTGAGGGGTTTTAGTCAAACTTGCCACGCTGGTCAGGTGGGTAGGTGATCGCAGTTCAAGATGTTACATTCACGGCTAGGGAACGCTGGTGTCCATTCCCTGTCGCTCTTAACGACACTCATGTGTAGAAAAGGGGTGATGCTATTCTATTCCAGCAACATACGATTATTTTACTCACTCCTACGCCTTACGGTTAACACTCTTTAAATTAGAATAAGTCCTGTAGATAATTAAATAAACTATTTACCTGTTCCTGCGAAAAAAATATATATAAAAACTGTTGTGCGGTTGAATAATTAAAGTGTTTGTTTTGATCAGTTTTGATTTTTACTGACTGTCACGAGCATGACAGGTATTTGACCGTAAGTATTTTTCCAAGGAGATTCAACAGTACATACATACATACATATATCATAATATAATCCCTTGCGGGGTAGGCAGAGCATGAACTGCCGCATAAAACGGACATTTACGCCACGTCTGACAAATATTTGAGGGTCATTCGGAAAATTGTGTATCGCTATAGTGACAGGTTGTCAGCCCATCGCCTAAAATTGCAATACACACCCTCAAGTCCCTAAGTCGCCTCTAACGACTCCCACGGGCAAGAAATGGGGTGATGCTATTCTTATTTTTTTTTATTTTTAAATATAAATGCTATTCTAAGCCGGCAACACACGGCAAGATTCAACAGTCTTGGTGTAAATTCTGTGCCTTGGTGTAAATTCTGTTGATTCTTAGTTATATCAGCACTCGACCTATATTAAATGTAGAAACCCTTTATTGGCGTTACAAAAATATGTTTCATAAGGACTTTATTTACAAATGTAAGCTGTTGGCATGCTGTTGGTTTCTCTAAGAAAGATAAATAAATAAATAAATCCCATGTGGAAAAGAAAAATAAGGCGGTTCTCAAACTTGTGTGTGTGTGCTTGACAGACACATCTGTTACATATAAAAAGAGATCTATATCATCTACATAATACTTAGTTAATTTGTGGAGATCTGTGTGTAAACCACGGGTGTAAACGCACCGCAAACACAAATATTACACACAACAAAAAAACAACTTATACCCGTTTAAATTATATTATATCAATAATTTTTTGTAAACATATACATATAAATCTCTAAAGAAATAGAAGATACCAGAAATTTACATAACAAATATTTGTGTCGTGTGGGGATCGAAACCACGACCCACAGCGTAGCAGGCAGGGGTCCTATCCGGTACGCCATCGGGCCAGTCATACTTACATTGGTAGATCATGTATGTAACTAGGTACTACTGATGCCTGTGCATCCTAGTACAAACTGGCGATAGTGAAAATATCTGAAAATTGACATTACAAAAATTTGTCTCGTTTGGGGATCGAACTCACGACCCTCGGCGTAGCAGGCAGTGTTACTATAAAAGGTATTCTGTGGCACGGTTACTATAAGCAGGCCTGTGTCACTCCGCGTGTAGGTATTGAAAACATACCTCCAGGCGCCGGCCACTGCGAAAGGGCTAATCTAGCGGGCTGCCGCAAGCGAAAGAAGTCACACAGTCACACGCGTGCGCTATTTGTTCAACTTTCTCGACAATTTTTTGCAAGATGGACAGACGAAAAAAAGCAAAGAAATACTCTTGATTTGATTACATTATGTTCCTTTTTGAAATGAATTTAATTCTAAACAAACCCTTTCTTTGTTTGTTGAACAAAGTACCTACTATTCCAAAATCCTAAAAGTAAGTATTTAAAATTAAATAAAAAGGTTTAGTCGTTTCATTCGACTTGCATTTCATTTATTTATTTCTTTAACCGTTTATTGTACACAATATAACACAAAGGACATAAGATATAGATCAATACACAACAGGTCAGCTTATTTCTAAAAAGAAATCTCTTCCAGCAGACCTAGGGTAGTGAGAAGGCATAAAGTAAGGCAGTTGGCATGTACATCTTACTTAGTATGATAAAAATAAATTAAGGGTAATAAAACAAGAATACTTAGTACAATAAATAAAATAACAATGTATCCTAAAGTATACTTAATTATATGAACTATAAGATAAACTTACATATTATACAATACTTTAAATAATTAATAAATATATATACCTACGTACATAAATACATCATAAATATATAAAACTATACAAATTATTTTGACAGAGAAAGATAATGCTTTGTCGTATTCATCTGTCGTACGTATTCATTTACGAACTTAGACTAAGAGCCCAACGCAGAATATTTATATGTGATACGTCTATGGAATTCTTTTCAACTTAAAGAAAGTTTGCGAATCCTTATTGTGAATTTCTTGCTTGGAAATATAATAAATAATTTAAAAAATAAAATAATATTTTGCAATATTGCAGTTAAATTGTAGGTGCAAGATAAAAATTATATTGTGCTAGTTTCGGTGAGCACTATTCACACTCAGCACATATTTAGGTACTAGCTGATACCCGCGGGTTCGCGCGCGTCTTAGTTTTTATTTTTTAAACTGATATCGGTTTTTAACTGAAGAATAATTTTAATCGATTTAGGTGTTTTCACAAAATTTCAAGATATGCAACCAGCGCCAGGACTTGTTATTACATACATATATACATATATAGGCAGAGCGTAAACGACCGCTAAAAACGGACATTTACGCCACGTCTGACAAACATTTTAGGGTCATTCAGAAAATTGTGAATCGCCATAGTGACAGGTTGTCAGCCCATCCCCTAAAATTGTTCGTCGTCGCCTTTTACGACACCCACGGGAAAAAAAATTGTATACATTATAATATTATTATTATTAGTATACATTTTATTATTATTATGTTGGTATTCTTTTCGGATCTCGGGCCCACAGGGACCCGGTCCTTTGAGGCATGTGTGGGGCCAAAGCCAACAGCACAGAGGCCTTTTTTATACCAAATAATGTGTTGTGATGTGTACATCAAGCGGATACTTGCTCTGTCTGCACTATAGAAGTACTCGAACACCCAGAGCCAGCACCCGCCTGATGCAAGGACTATTGCAGGTTTATTACTTCATTGAATTAAATCTTCGGCAATAATCGTATAGCATATACAATTATGCTGCTAGGTCTTAGACTACATGAACGTACTCGTCGCTGCCTGCTGCGTGCCCGCCAAAAGTAGGAGTAAACGCTCGTGTTGTGCGCTAGATGGCGTAAGTAGTTTCTCGAAGTAAGCAACCCTAGACCGCGTCTCATATTCCCTCAAAAAAATATTTGGCAGGTATGTAAATGAACACGTGGTTGACTGGAACGCGAGCTAAATTAAATCATATTGTCTATCAGATTGAGTACATATTTCTTTGAAAACCGTTGCGAAGTAAAGCTTCTGTAACGCTAGTTACTAGTTATTATTCTGTGCTATAAGGTATGTCATCGGGCCAGTCCACAGAACACCGAAACGTCATTCCTGTCACCCCTACGTGCGTAAGCGGAGTTTTTTTTTGGTCTATGGGCCAGTCTCGAGCCAGTCATACTTACATACACACACATATCACGCCTATAATCCATTGCGGGGTAGGCAGAGCGTAAACGGCTGCATAGAACGGACATTTACGCCACGTCTGACAAACATTTGAAGGTCATCCGGAAAATTGTGTATCGCCATAGTGACAAGTTGTTAGCCCATCGCCTAAAATTGCAATACACACCCTCAAGTCCCTCAGTCGCCTCTTACGACTCCCACGGGAAAGAAATGGGTTGGTGCTATTCTAAGCCGGCATCACACGGCACTCATACTTACTCATACTGGCCAAGCCAGTCATACTTACACATGTTAATCATGTATGTAACTAGGTGCTACTGATGCCTGTGCACCCTGGTACAAACTGGTGATAATTGTCGAGTGGCCGCAGGCTTGGCGGCTGTTGAGTAATTGGAATGACGGGCTAATCGGTATAACCGTGTTACCACCGAGATTACTCCGAGATGGGCAGATTACATTCACCCTGGGTACGGTCAGTCAAAACAAGTGAAAAGATACTAATATTGGTGTAATATGGTTTATTATACGCTCGCAATGCTAAATTATTTTCATATATGAAAATAAGAAATTGAAAAATTGTTAGCGCCCGCCGGGACTTTTTTCAATTTCTTAATTTTATTTACTAACTAGCAGCCCGCTCAGCGGTTTCACCCGCCGCCAACAATTTCCCCCCGCGAATAAGACAGTTTAATATAGCCTATGTTCATCAGGGATAATGTAGGATTCAAAAAATCTTGACTTCAATTTGAAACAAATATCGTTTTCAGATGGTGGTGGCGTAAAGTTACATGCCGTGTGATTAACCTGGCCAGCCCCATGGCAGTGCCTATAATTTTATTTTTTTATCCCGCCCGAGCCGGTTTTCTATTAGGTGATAACAAAATTGTAATAAAAAAATGTGTAATAAACATATTTCTTTTTTTAGAATGACGGATCATGACGTCAATAAGTGATAATACTATCCTACATTGAATAAAGAATTTCAATTTCAATTAACGGTAAAAGAATTTTTTAAATCGGTCCAGTAGTTTCGGAGCTTATTCAATTCAAACGAACAATAAATAAAATCCTGTTTCTAATATTAGTGTAGATTATATAATTAGGTGCCGTGTGATGCCGGCTTAGAATAGCATCACCCGATTTCTTGCCCGTGGGAGTCGTAAGAAGCGTCTAAGGGACTCGAGGGTGTGTATTGCAATTTAAGGCGAAGGGCTGACAACCTGTCACTATGGCGATATACAATTTTCCGGATGACCCTCAAATGTTTGTCAGACGTGGCGTAAATGTCCGTTCTATGCGGCCGTTAACGCTCTGTCTACCTCGCAAGGGATTATAGGCGTGATATGTGTATGTGTATGTATGTATATAATTATTATTTTAGTGTGATGCCGGCTAAGAATAGCGTCACCCGATTTCTTTCCCGTGGGAGTCGTAGGAGGCGACTATGGGACTCGAGAGTGTGTATTGCAATTTAGGCGATGGGCTGACAACTTGTCACTATGGCGATACACAATTTTCCGAATAACGCTCAAACATATGACAGACGTGGCGTAAATGTCTGTTTTTGCGGCCGTTTACGTTCTGCCTACCCCGCAAGGGATAATAGGCGTGATATGTGTATGTATGTATTATTTTAGTGTAGATTTTTCAAATGCATTATTTAATGTTTTTGTCGTCTTTTTATACCGAGTAAGGGACAGTCCTTCAAATACTGATAGGGTGCATTAAACATAAAACTGGACAACTTTCCCCCAGAAACATATGTCAGGAAACGCCAAAAAAATTACCTTCCATACAAAATCACAATCTGAATCTGACTGCATTCACTATGGGAAGTCAGTTTTTTTACGTTTCCTGAAATATGTTCCTAGGGGAAAGTTGTTTAGTTTCATGGTCTGCATGTATCCTATCAGTATTCGGAGGGCTATCCCTGACACCCTTTAATACAGTAATGATTAAATGTAATCATTACACTGGTACGAATAATGTGGCGTAGTTTGCACATTTTTAAATGAAAAAGTAGTTATTGTGGCATAACTGTAATAGTTAGACATATGGTATCGCGGTCATTTTTATAGATATTGATGTCCTTTATAAAACTGTAGTACATCACTTTGCTCTATTGTCAATAATTTCCACAGCGTACGCGATATAAGATATTTTTTCGGTACATTTTTCACACGTTGGGTTACATTATCGAAATTTTCACGCGGATCCCTATTTTTTTCTCGTATAAATATAGCCTATGTTCATCAGGAATAATGTAGGATTCTAATGGTGAAAGAATTTTTAAAATCGGGCCAGTAGTTTCGGAGCCTATTCGATGCAAACAAACAAACAAACAAACAATCAAATCTTTCCTCTTTATAATATATATATATATATATATAAATATATATATATAATAGATAATAGATAATAGATAATAGATAGATAATAGATATAGATATAAGTGTAGATATTGGGTCAAAAGTAACTAGTAACATACAACACATACATACACATATCACGCATTTACCCCTTGCGGGGTAAAAATACGGTCGCTATCGCCACCTCTGACAAATATCTGAGGACCGATTTCTAAAAATCATCACTACAGTCCTTTCGTGTGGGACACCGAGTCGTCGAATGACACGATGAACCCTGGTGTCAGAGTTTTTCAACCGCCTACTACTAGTAGTAGGCCTCTGACATAGTTGTGTAACGACCGCCGTCTAAGCAATCATAGACAGCACCCGGGACCGATGGCTTATCGTGCCCTCCGAAGCACGGAACCATTTCTTTTCGGACAATCAGTTGGTTCACCCTGCATTGTCCTTATCAGACTGGGAAGAAATTAACAAAGTGATAAATATCAACTTTGTGAGAGTCCCACCGAGAATCGAACCCGGAACCTTTGCGTCGCAGGCAGTCGCACTACCACTGCGCCACATCGGCCGTCACTACAGTGACAGGTCAGCAAGCTGCCTCTCCGGTCACCAGTGGTCTCATTGAGGCGCTCTGACACCTCGTTGATGAGTTTCTTGGCAGGCCCCAGGGACCCATCGTCTCAAATAACTATTAGTAATAATATAATACTATAAATCTGAGAGTTTGTATGTGTGTGTGTATGTATGTATGTTTGTTACTTCTTCACGCTCAAACGGCTTGACTGATTTGGATGAAATTTTGAACACAGGTAGAGTATAACCTGAAATAACACATAGCCCATGCATATTTCTAGCAGGAAAACAACTATTACCACGGGAAATGGGCAGTAATCTAGTTATTAATAATATTTTCTTGAGTTTGTACAGAGCTATTTATTACTCATCACGCAGAATTGTAAAATCCAAAATAATCACAACATAAAATACGTTTAAATTTGTTGTATTGTAACTATTGTTATTTGTAGATGTGCATAGACTTTCATGCGGCACAATATTGTTGCTATCTGTACTGCAGAACCATGAGAGGGCATTAGAACGAAGGTCACTTTAGGTAAGGTCAGTAGATACATTTCTTAACTAAGGTGTGAACGCTGATTGAAGAAATAAGTACCTAGTTGTACATAGTTAATTAAGTACCCATGCTTGATAAATATATAAGGTATTTTTTTACAGTAACCGATAGCGAAAACTCGTGACGGGCTTGAAAAGCAACATCTTTCCCAAAGAAACATACCTAGGTCGAAATAAAATAAAATAAATATTGGCTTTGAGTTACTAAGAGAACTCAAAATATTTTTAACATATTTGAACCTATGACTCCTACAAGTATGTTTTTTTATTTTTTTTATTAATGATGGGTTTGCTCTTGACTCTAGTCTGGGTCATAGGACAGAGACAGAGTCTAAGATGGAGCGAGCTCACCCAGAAGAAGCCTGTTAAGGCACTGGCACTCCCACACACTGACAGAACGCAGAAAGCTACTTGGCGCCAGACTTCGGTGGGATGGTGGTCGCGACCCAGGCGGCCCCTTACGGAGCCTTCCACCGCGCACGTGGGATCGTTCAGCCGGACTTATCCACAGGAAAGTCTGTGTTGCCGTTGCCCGGGCTCCATCGCTAGGAGGTAGATCCCATACCACCCCAAAGTGTTCCTTGGGGAAAGTTGTTGCTTTGCACCATTAACCGATCTGATTTGACTAACCGAGATTATCTGAAGGTGGGCATTCAGATTTAGCTATTGGTCACTAGTAAAATTTCAACCTTTATATTATATTTTGGCGTGTCGCTCATTTCAGCGTATTAAATAATTATGTATGTGTCTTTGTATTTATGGATCTAGTTTGCAATAAACATGAAACGGCAATAAATAACGAAATTACACTAGAACGGCGGTCAATCTGCTGAGAAGACCATCTTTAATGCAAAGGAATGCATTTTCTATACAATGCAGTTCTCAATTAGAGAAATTCCTCTATCTTCATCTCACGACCTTGACTCTCGGAAGGGACTCAGGGACGGACTCAGCTGTCGGTTTAGGGGGTGGATGGGGGTAAATATAATTAAGAACCTTTCAAGTAATTTTATACAAGATTAATTTTATACAGGGTGGCTTAAGGAGAGCATTGGTGTCAGCGGGAGTACCGGCTGTTTTAGAGCCAAATGGTGTCTGTCGCGCGGATGGTCGAAGACCAGATGGTATGTCCCTGATACCCTGGAAACAGGGTAGGGTTCTGGTCTGGGATGCCACGTGCATGGATACTTTGGCTCCGTCGCATTTACCGGGCACTACTGCACGAGCTGCTTCAGCGGCGCGGTCGGCGGAAATTTTAAAAAGACGAAAGTATGTGGATCTGGGGGATTCTTATGTATTTGTGCCTTTTGGGATTGAAACGATGGGTCCTTGGGGTCCGGAGGCAAAATTATTTTTAAGGGACTTATCAACGCGCTTCATTGAGTCAACTGGTGACCTGAGGGCTGGCAACTTTTTTGCTCAGCGTATAAGTCTTGCGGTTCAACGGGGCAACGCTGCCAGCCTTTTAGGTACCTTGCCTCATTGCGGCGCGTTGGAAGAAGTATTTAATTTATAAGTTAGTGAGTAGGTTTTTCTTTTGACAATTTATTTAAAGTATTTTGACGATGAATGGAGCGGACATATTTTGTTATTGTAAATTTAATTTTTACCCCGAAATAAAGTTATATTAATGGCTTGTATAGTGACTTCTAAAGTTGAATACCTTATTCCTACTGAGGCATATCCGAATCACTCGCACATACCGCGATTTTTGTAATAAGTATCCGAGTTATCAACTTAAAGTCGAGCTAGGAAATTTCAACAGATTGAATTATTTTTCCTATTTTTTTTCTGCTTTGCAAGCGGTTGTTTCTTTAGCATAATCAACACGAGCTGTTCTTTCTAAAATAGCTTTCCAGTAGAATTTTCCCCATACAACTTTAAAACTTGAATAACTCGGAAGTAACAAAAATTGCTGAACATTCGTGGGTGTGATTCGGATACCCTTCAGTATATGTCATTTAAGTTTTGTCTTTGTACGTCACTATTCGGGCCACCCAGTTTAAAGAGAAGCAGAATAAAATAAATAAATAAATAACAATGACAACTTTATTGGAGCAAGTAAGCGTGACTTTCCATTGGATGATAACGTAAAACAGGCATAATAAATTTAAAAAATTACCACTGCTCTCTGAGAAAAAGTTAACCCTATGACACTCGGGATAATGTAAGGATTCTTCCGATACAATTCCCATTCAAATCTGTTCAAGGGTTAACGAGTTGCAGCACTTTAAAAATTGCACATACATAAACTCTTAAAACTTAACACTCCTTTTTTTGGTTGGGCAATCGTGTAAAAAGCTCAAGAAACAAGAAAGTGAAGCATGCGCAATAACATTTTTTATACTAAGGTCCGGACTACCATAGAAAATAAGTGGATCAAACTGCCTTACAGTTTCTACTTAGACATTAGAGGGGTTGTTCTCATCAAACGCGTTTTTCGTACGTTCCGCTTAAAAAGTGCTCCTTCCTCTGGGACGAACGTTATAAAATTTTACTTCAAAATACTTCAGCACCTCTCACATATGGTCAAACATTTAATTCATCAAATATGTGGTCAGTTTTTTGTCAATTTCCTGTCAAACATGCATTCTCTCACGTCCATGGCATGGTTCTTTGCTACCTTGCGCTAAATAGACTGTTACAGATCCTAAAATTACAAGTCAATGTCAAGTTAAGCCTTCCTATCTTTTAAACAATTATATTTTCTATCTTTTAGCATGTTTTTATTTTCCACAACGGCAGAAACTTTTTTATAAACACGGATTTTAGCGTTGAAGCCCTGAATCAGGCCACAATTACCTCGCGCTACTCTCTGACTCATACATTCATGACGGTAAAAGCTATCTGTCACTTTTACTCACGAATCCGTAGCGGTAAGTACCGCCGACAACATCGTAGGGGACGCACGCGCCGCTCGCCGCTAAATCTTCGATGGCGAAGGAAAGTTTCTCACATTTACGACTTTGTCCAGTACCGACCTCATTTCCATGCTAGTCGATTACTAGTTATTCAGTTATTAGGTATTATCGATATTTTTTCTGGGGAACACCCTTGATATGCTTAAATTAAGAGGCGTTACTGTATTAAATTTTAACGAATAGGTTTTTATTAAACTGCAAAATAAGCTTTCGTTCTCATTTCCATGTTTTCATTTCCATGGTTCGAGATGACATGGAAATGAGAAAGTGACATGGAAATGAGAGAATGATAAAAAATTTGCAGTCCACTGTTGGACAAAGTTTTCAAATTATGAATATTTATTCTTAAATAAATCCTTGCCTGTTTTAATGGTAAATATGTGGAAGTACGGGTATTTTTTATTATTACTTAGCTTTTGTAGTTAATTTTATATGTCTTTTTACCGAATGTCTCAGCAAGAGTTTTTCGGGAGTCTGTACGTATGTATGTATGTATGTAAAAAGTTTGTTGCATTCCGCAGTCGGTCACTATTTAAAAGTTATCAGTATCTACTACACGCTCATGTTCGTGGGATGCTAAATAAATATTTAACTAAATTAATAAAGCTTATTTTCTTTAGATTTCCTACAACTCAAGTAGTGGACATCTCATTTCCATGGCAAAAAATAGTAACCTTCCGTTTTTTTATATTTAAAATAGTAATATATTAATTATTTTTACTAAAATACTTTCTTTAAGCTCTAGCAAACATTACTGACCACTTTATTAAAAAACCTTTTTAATTATTTTAATATTGAAAAAAATAAATATTTCCACGGAATTCTCTCATTTCCATGTCCGCAAATAGTGGACATCAAATAACTCTGAAACTAGTGGTCTAAGAACCGGGCAATTTTAATTTAGTGTTTGAAATGAGGAAAACTTTGGTAACGTATATTCAATTATCCAAAAAAACTAAATTTGAAAAATGACATGGAAGTGAGAAAATTCCATGTCATTATGAGAATGATCCAGAGGTATTGAAGTGGGTCTTGGGGGGTTCAACGCCTCTACGCCCCCTCTCTATCTGTGCCTGTTGAAAAGTATGCAGATAGTTCCGAATTCCGAGATACTAATGTCATAAAATTCCACTGCCTCCATGGTGTTGCTTTCTTAGCCTTGAATTCTTGATCGAAAGATTTAAGGTTCAATTCTTGGCGAGAAATACATACAATCCTAATAATTTTAATTCAGAGTATACTATCGGCCGTCCTAGTGGTTTTATCCGCTGCTTAGCTACCGTTTTCCCGCCGATATACCTCTAAGACCGTTTTCTGGCATATCTTATACATTAGATCCTTCTTCTCGAATCTATCTATCTAAGGAAACGAATCAAAATCTTCTTCTTTCTTCTTCAAATTTAAGAGTCAAACGTTTGTCAGTAGAGTAACTTCAACTTCTCCTTTTTTTGGGGAAAGTTTAGTCCAGTGGTCTCTCCCACTTGCCTTCCGCAGTCCAACCGACACTAGGGAACTGCTTATTGGATAGCGGCATTGATTTGCCATGTCATACAGACATCATTGGAGTTATTTTGGCATTTGATAGGTAAACCTCCCACAAGACCCACCACCTCCTTAAATCTCTGCCACTTCTTGGTCGGGGACTGGTAATTCAGTATTTTCGCTGCTAACCACCATATCTGAAGTCCTTTCACTATCCGCCACCTGTAACCCCGTTGGAAGCCTGTAGCTCAGCCCCAACTGATGATGATACAACTAAGCATAAAACAGGACTCCACTCACCGGGATACGATTTTATATTATACATAGTGATAACTGGGAATGGTTGAAGGAATTGGGAAATTAAATTCAGTATCTTGAATTCTTGAGGTTAGTTAGGTATTATTTGTGTGTGTTTCTATGTTTTTTAATCTATGGCACCCGGACACAGGAAACTAGTTCTTAGTGCTATGAGTGATGATTTGCTTGTTCGAAGAATAAGATAACCTTGACACTCCTCACAAGCTTCAGATTCCGAGATTACAATGCCGCACTTTAATTATGCATTCTATACACAAGCCACACAAGCCGCCCTTGAAAAGAAACGCCATGGATGTCATATGAAAGGATTTTTGATTAAATGCCATTTAAATAATAGAAATCCAATAAACGGCGGCTGCCGGTGAATTTAAAAACCTTGGACATTCCTCACGATGGCTCGGCGCGTGAGGGAAATAAGGTGTGGGGATAGTGGCACGAGCGGAGCGGGGAGCGATCCACCTGTTGAAAATCACTTGTTGCTGTTTGTTGATTCTATTCTTCTACCAACTTCTCTCTCGCTCGCTCACTTGTTCGTCTCTCTCTTAACGTATTGGCAGCGTGCGCAGTTCTCGCAATGTATAGCGCTCAGCGCTCCTAGTGGCTATAACCGTGACGGCTCCAGGCGCTATAAAACGTGACGAAAAATATTAGTAAACCACTATGTCCACTTAAATAACAGTAATTTTCAAATTTTCTTTAAATAATAGTTTTCAATTTCAATTCAATTTAAATTTTACATATTCCCGCCATATCCAAATATCAGTAAAACCCACGAAGATACGAAGGCTAGGTTGTGTTAAAGTCGTGCACGATGCTATCGAAGACTCGATATAAAGAAATGTGTAAGAATTCATTAAATAAAGGCTATATGACCCAAACCATGTCCCCGAAGCATTTAGTAGGTCATGATGGAACTGTGCGCAATGAAATTTACTTAATTTAAAAAAGGAGCATCTTTAAAGACTTTACAAGGAACAGCGTTAAAAAGATTCACACGCTCCGCTCAAGCCCAAAATCGCCCCACTTACCACCAAAACGGTGGCCTAACAAAAATTCCTATCGGCGATCGCCTTCTCCGATATTGCGGGCATCCGCGAAACCAGCCGCGACAACTATTTCATAAGACGTATAATTGAAATAGCCGCGTCCCCCACCCCCCAGATCGGGGGGAGGGGGGCCGCCTTAAGGCGTACCTAATGGGAATCTAAAGGGGAGGTGTAGACACGGCGGATTAAGCGGCGCTACCTGCAGGAAACAAAGTAGGGTAATACTGGAGACGAGTTTAGTGGTGAAGACTAACCGATGTGATATAAGTAGTAACTATTCTTTTGTATTATACCTACAAGTAACTGTCTTTTTCGCGACTGAATATCGGGTTCATGACAGTGGTTCCGTAAGACTGTTGACAGAAGATTTCTTTAAGAATACACATAATATAGTTTGTTACGCCGTAACAAATGTGGCTACGGCGTAGCAGTTGTAGCGACGTTATTTAGCCTCAATTTTGGAGGCTTTGAAGTGCTTTAATGCTGAGATTATAACTATTTATGATGATTGTAAAGTCATGTAAAGTACAAAGAAGTATCTTATGTCAAGTTTAATGGAGTCTTTTCCATCTGATCTTTTTTATTGTCATTTGTTATTCCAGACAGCGTTTTGGGAAGCGAAACTTTTGACACTTGAGTCTCATATAATTTCATCTTTTTACATACATTTCCATTTATTTAAACTTTTCCAGTTTAGCTCAGCGCTATCTATGTACTTACACTAACTTGATGCTTGGCTAAAAACATGGAACTATAGATCAACCCTTTACCTACAAGCTTCTTGACAAAAAAAAACTACCAGTATACTCTTTGGATAACAGCGCTGCGTTTGCAGGACCCACAGAGCACTGAAACGTCATCCGCTGTCACCCTTCGAGTTCTTTGACCTGTGGCACGAACTCTTTTATTGCACTGGTTTTAGATGCTTTTAGAACCTTATCATCATGCGTTATCATCGCCATCAACAGTCACAACAGCCCACTGCTGGACATGGGCCTCCCTTTATTGACAGTTTGCTTGGCAGGCGGATTGGTGAGCGCAGTGCAGTGTTATATTTTACAGGGTACGCTGTTATCTTTTCCCCGGATCTCTCGATTAGTCGCTGTATACGTCACTCATGGGTAGATAAGGGGTGATGCTATTAAACCGGCACTGATGGCAGTGTGCAACCAGCTCACGTTCAGGGCAGGATTCCTCATCAGAGTACGAGGCAATGGCGCGCGTTAATGAGAACAGAACGGGCAGGTGCACGCTGCAGGAAACATCTATTTTCAGACTTTTTTTTTACAATTTGATAAGTACTTGACAGGGTCTATAATACCTATAATAATACAGGAAGTAAAAAGGGTTTAAGAAACCGAAAGAAGGTCAAGGTACTCCTGAAATTGACCAACTTTTCCCGTGGAACATAGGCCGTGAAATATGGAAAAAAAATTATCTCCCATAGTTAACTTACTTATTTTGTATGAAAGGTTTTTTTTTAATATTTTGATCCATGCTCCATAGGATGGTCCTTGTCCATGGGGTAAATTGTTCAGTTTCATGATTACTGTGGCCATAGCTGGCACCTAAAATCATTCTGAATTTAAATTCGATTTTTGGCTGTCGCCAGGACAGATCAGACGATTGAGCTTTCATTCTTGTGTAGGGCACGAGCCCGGAATATTGTAAATTAATATAAAAAGTTGCGCTGAAAAAATATCTTTTATTTATTTCTCATAGTGGCCTCTCCGTGGCCACAGTACCTCCTTTCGGCTTGTTGTACCCTAATTGTTACCGCCTGTGATACAAAGGACTGCTTTAAAACTATTGTCTAAAAATACTGCAAGATTTCATTCAACATTTTTAAAAAGTTAAAATTATAATTAGTGGTTTTTACGCCATCCGAAAACGTATTATGACATCATATTTCAATATATTAACACAAAATGTCTTTTCAAACCGTTCTAAAATGACCTGTCAGTCAAGTTGTCATTTCTATCAGTTTTGACTCGAGGTTTCGACTGTATTTTATGGGCCTTTAATTTTTGTTAAATCCACGTTTTCGGGTTAATTGATTTAAATCATTATAAATTAATGGCTTCTATTTACTAAAATTTTATTTATTCCCTGAAAATTCTCAAAATTGCATTATTTTAGTATAAACGTCTGGGTCTGGGTCTAAAGGGAACTAGATAGCTAATATTAATACTTACATACTTCTTTTGGTAAATAAATACATATTACTTTTTTTTTATTAATGATGGGTTTGCTCTTGACTTTAGTCTAGGTCATATGACAGAGACAGAGTCTAAGATGGAGCGAGCTCACCCAGAAGAAGCCTGTTAAGGCACTAGCACTACACATAGAAACAGCCAGATTAAACACAAATATCTGAAAATGACTTAACAAATATTTGTGTCTTGTGGGGATCGAACCCACGACCCTCGCCGTAGCAAGCAGGAGTACTATTCACTGGCGAGCCACTAAGTGAGTAACACATTTTTATGCACGACTTATAAAGTTAAAAAGATTTAAACTTTTTCCGTGTAACTATACAAACAGCACAAAGTAAGTATTGGCGGCTGCGCGCAAACAGCCATCTTGTAATAAATATCATAGTGTCTTTCCAAAACCACTCTTCGTGTTCGTTGCACTTATCACAATACTTCCCGGTTTAAAGTGTTTATCCGGTTTCTACCAGTTGTTGTTTACTTGTCCAGACTGATTAAAGTTTTCCCGGACTTGTTTATGTCGTAGACTAAATGCTAAGTTTAATCACGGTTTTATAAGAACTCGATGTCAAGGGCTAGCGGAAAACTAGATGCAGAAATAAATAAAAAGCTTTGAAGTTTTTGTATTAGGGTCGTATCACACCGGACGACACAATGATGTATGAAGATGCAATGATTGTATCTTATGAAAATATTGCAAGTATTTTAAAATTTGGTATTTAATTTATCGCGGGTTAACATCGCTTAGACTACTAAAGATAGAATTAGTCGCCGGGTATTAGTTGCAAAACTAATCCGGTAGATGGAGCCGTGCCACGCGTTACTGGCATTAAATAAAGTTGCAAAATTGGCGGGCAAGGAATGAGCTGCTGCGGTAGCCCAGATGGAAGAGGCGTCGTCACTAGTAATGGCGAAAGTCGAAAGACATTTTGAAAGTTTTCAAGGATTGTATCTGTCAGTAGTTTTAAGCGCTGCTAAGTACTTGTTTTTCCAATAAATAAGGCGTTTTCCCGCAGTCAAAAGTAGTTTTTGCTACTCAATAAAACGCAATATAAAAAACGAATCTTAAAATAGTGTGATCGTATATTTTATTATCTTAAACGGAACTTTATTACAATAGTGTGATCAGATCATCTATCATTTAGAACAGGGAAGTGAAATGAGGCAATCAATGAGAAATTGATTTTATTAACAAAATTAAGGTACAACATAAATACTTTCATTTCCGACCTAAGTAAATACACCTGTGATACAGTAATCTTCTTTCTTCTTCTAAGGACGTTCTCCCACAATGGCGGAATGAACCGTCTGTCAGACGCAACGAAATTTCGAATTACCATAAACGGATACCCATGGCACGTCGTAACGCTGCGATTTGACCTAGGTGTTTAACAGACGCATCTGTCAGTCCGCCGTATTGTAAGATTCGCGTATACGAGTACTCTCTAAAATGATTTTTGTTAAAAAACATTAATCAATTCCTTTTTTATATTATACTATTCCTCGTTATCTTGTCCAAAGACTAAGTACACTGGCGGCGCGAATTCCCAGTTTCTAAGGAAACACATTTTATTGCAATTGCCCATTAATTTTAATGTCGCCATCACTTCAGTCCACTGTCCTCAAAACAAGACATTATTCAACGCTTTCCATTGTCTTAATAAAATAGCTTTTGTAATATAACAGTTTCTACGATTTATGCGTTTTTTTAATGAATTTGGTTGCTCTAACAAGCAGTAACATAAAACCATTGACCTGCTGTCGCCGCTGCTGCATATGTAGGTGGACCATGTAGAAACTGAATGTGAAAAATTGGCCGAAATATTTTAATGTGTGTGAGCCATCGAGAAGCGTAGCATTGGACGGACTAGCTAGATGGACCGATGACTTAAAAAAGGCGGTGGTATGGGATCTACCTCCTAGCGGTCCACCCCGGGCAACGGCAACACAGGCTTGTCTGTGGATAAGTCCGGCTGAACGATCCCACTAAGCGGTGGAAGGCTCCGTAAGGGGCCGCCTGGCTCGCGACCACCATCCCACCGAAGTCTGGCGCCAAGTAGCTTGCTGTGGGAGTGCCAGTGGCTTAACAGGCTTCTTATGGGTGAGTTCGCTCCATCTTAGACTCTGTCTCTGTCCTATGTCCTAGACTAGACTCAAGAGCAAACCCATCATCAATAAAAATAAAAAAAAAGGCGGCTGGTAGCGACTGGATGGCGTAAATGAGTGATCGTGCCCTATGGCGTACCCTACGGGTCTACGGGTCTACGTCCAGGAGTGGACTGCAATAGGCTGATGTATGTATGTATGTAGCCATATGAATCTCATTAGCTGGCCTTGGGTGGGGTAGCTTTAAATGAACCTGAACAACTTGTCTAAGGCGGTTCGCATGCGTCTGTCAGAAGAAGGGAAATTGCACATTCCGATCTTATTCCCATACAGATACGGCAACGTTGCATGGAATGATGCGATATTCGACAGATGCGTCGTTTGACAGATGCATCTGTTAACGCACCGTCAATGTAACGTCACCGTATTTGTATGGGAATAAGATCGGAATTCAAAATTCCCTTTCGTCTGATAGACGCATGCGTTACGGATGCGCTAAAGTACGCAGCAATGGACGTCAAGTATGATCTCAACCTCATGAAACATTAGACGATTGGAATTTAAAAGGTCGGAAGAAAGGAAGAAATGTGCCTGTCGTACAAAAAAAAGTTATTGATTTTCTATGCCATTTTCACCCTTTGAAAAACATATCAGACGTGCTATCAAGCTATTTTTGACACTTTACTTAATAATTTGCTGTTTTATTTGTTGTTGAAATGTTGAATTGGCGTGTAATGCCGGCATAGAATTTTCCGTGTGATGCCGGCATAGAATTGTCGTGTGATGCCGGCTTAGAATAGCATCACCCCATTTCTTTCCCGTGGGAGTTGTAAAAGGCAACTGAGGGACTTGGGTGTGTATTGCAATTTTAGGCTAAGGGCTGACAACCTATCACTATGGCGATACACAATTTTCCGAATGACCCTCAAACATTTGTCAGACATGGCGTAAATGTCTGTTTTTTGCGGCCATTTACGCTCTGCCTACCCCGCAAGGGATTATAGGCGTGATATGTGTGTGTGTGTAATAATGCAAATAAGTTTTATATATTTCAACTCATTAAGTTCACCACCAACGCAATATCTAGTTATACTTATTAAAAATCATATGCGCTGTTTTTCTTTCATATTTATTTTTCTTAGGAAAATATTAATAAGAGCTAAAAGGATTCGCGTTATGAAGGTTTTTTATAACATGCAAAGATGGCGACCCTTCCGGTTGAGAGCGCTGCTAGTCTGAACAAGCATTTTTTATTAAATACTAGCAGCCCGCCCAGCGGTTTAACCCACTGCGAAAAAAAGAAAAATTTCCGGCATAAACTATTATATATGGCCTTTCTCTTCAATCACTATCTAATAAAGAAAACCGCATAAAAATCCGTTACGCACTTTTAAAGATCTCAGCATATACATATAGAGACATGGGGACAGAGGAAGCGACTGCATTTTATACTATTAAGTGATATGCAAATAAGTACTTGGAATTTGTTTTTTTGAGCAGTAGTTTAAGGCTAATAGCTCAGTATTGGTAGCTTTCCATGTTTCAAAAACATGAAAGTCGTTTATTTTAAAAGCTTTTATTTAACTTGCAGTGTATGTAAGTAAGTAACAATGTTTGTTCGGTGCAAATCTTGCAAGTTTAATTTGAACCACTTCTCGGTATCCGATTGAGTTGAAATTTTGCATGTTGGTCCAGAACCGATGACAATGCATGTTAATCATAAATTTGACCTGATGCTGCTGCCAGGATCGGCTCCGTACGAGAGATCTCCTCAGCGGTTTATAGCTGGGACACAAAATTTTGTATACGAATTCGTTTATTATATAGGCAGTTGGTAGGCCCACCATGAATTAGACGCTACATCCAGGGTTGTCTTCGAACTATGGAACTCCTCAATATTCAACTGCTGGGACTTGCAATTTTGTATACGAATTCGTTTATTATAGGCAGTTGGTAGGCCTACCATGAGTTAGACGCTTCATCCAGGGTTGTCTTCGAACTATGGAACTCCTCAATATTCAACTGCTGGGACTTGCAATTTTGTATACGAATTCGTTTATTATAGGCAGTTGGTAGGCCCACCATGAATTAGACGCTACATCCAGGGTTGTCTTCGAACTATGGAACTCCTCAATATTCAACTGCTGGGACTTGTAATTTTGTATACGAATTCGTTTATTATAGGCAGTTGGTAGGCCTACCATGAATTAGACGCTAAATCCAGGGTTGTCTTCGAACTATGGAACTCCTCAATATTCAACTACTGGGACTTGCAATTTTGTTTACGAATTCGTTTATTATAGGCAGTTGGTAGGCCCACCATGAATTAGACGCTACATCCAGGGTTGTCTTCGAACTATGGAACTCCTCAATATTCAACTGCTGGGACTTGCAATTTTGTATACGAATTAGTTCATGATAGGCAGTTGGTAGGCCCACCATGAATTAGGGTACCATGTCAATAGAAGGCCTCCTGATAGAAGAATTAGACTGTTCGAAATTAACTGGGACTCGGCCATGTAATAATGACGCCATCAATCAAAAGAAAAGACTAAGACATATTACAAGCTAATTCTTCTATTAGGGATGCCGGAGGAGTAGGTACCAACCTACTTCTATAGAATATAAAAGAGATAATTATACTTTATCCTAATGTTAGTTTTCCCCGTGCCTTAAGTTTTTCTATTAAAGGTCTCTCCGTTTTATAGAAAGACTTTCGTATTGATCAATAACTATCGTAACATAAACTAAAAAATATAAAATAAAATTATGTAAAAAAAACTTTTAAAACAAGCTTTTATTTAAGTGCTCTGAAAAGATGAAAATAAAATTTTGAATGACATTAACCACATTCATTTATGACTTTACAGAAATGAAAATATAATAAAAGCTTGTCGCGAAACTTTCAATTTGTGATTGAAATTTTGTAATAAGGTACGCACCTAACTGTAATTAGGTAGTTTCTTCTAGGCATCGCGACAAGCTTTTATTATATTTTCATTTCTGTAAAGTCATAAATGAATGTGGTTAATGTCATTCAAAATTTTATTTTCATCTTTTCAGAGCACTTAAATAAAAGCTTGTTTTAAAAGTTTTTTTTACATAATTTTATTTAGGTTTCAACACTATTGGCGAAACCCAATTTATTATTTTGTTTCATCTTCGATATATGCTATTTTCGTTTGCAGTGGATAAAAACGGTTCAAACATGGTTTTTAATCTGTGTAAACTGTCACATAGACAATACTGGTATATTTATTAATTTATTAATAATAGACTTGTAAAAATTCTGGAACAAAACAGCCTTTTATCGAAGAACCAATTTGGTTTTCGATCAGGTAAATCAACGGAGGATGCACTCCTGACTTTTACTAACAAAATAGCTAAGGAACTAGACGATCAGAAAAAATGTATTACTATTTACCTTGACTTGGCAAAAGCTTTTGACACGGTGTCAATTTCTTTACTCCTAAAAAAACTAGAAACAATTGGTATTCGAGGAAATCAGCTTAAATTGTTCGAAAGTTACCTGACGAATAGAACCCAACGTGTTAAAATTGGAAATTTCACGAGCGATGAATTGCCGGTACTTTACGGGGTCCCGCAAGGGAGTATTGTTGGCCCTACTCTGTTTTTATGCTACATAAATGAACTATGTGATCTCCAATTGGAACATTGTACCATTGTCTCATACGCAGATGACACAACGCTGACTTTTACAGCTAACTCATGGCCGGAAGTATTTAACTCTGCTCAAAAAGGTTTTGACATAGTATGCCACTGGCTTGCCTCAAACTACCTAACACTAAATGCGGATAAAACAATGTATATGTGTTTTTCAATTGTAAATTCCAAAGGCCTCTCTAACATCCTCTCAAATTCATATATTACTTCTCACAAATGTGCTTATCCACCCGCTATAAGTTGTAACTGTCAACCTATTCAAGCGACAAAGTCAATAAAATATCTTGGAGTAATTATTGATAACAACTTAATCTTTGACGAACATCTTCGAAAACTATCAGCACGAATAAGGAAACTCACATATATATTTAAGCAAATAAGACATGTAGGCTGTGGGTTACTAGTAAAACGAATATATATTGCACTATGTCAGTCTGTTTTATCCTATGCAATTACCTGCTGGGGTGGCTCGGCCAAGACACACCTATTGGTAGTCGAACGTGCGCAGAGGTTAATTCTAAAAATTTGCCTTTTCAAACCATACAGGTTTCCAACGAGAGAACTATATAAAATAACAGCTACACTTACTGTAAGACAACTTTACATACTACACGCGACTATAAGGCAACATGCCCTGACACACTACACACCGGCGAACCAACCTACTCGGCGAAATTTTAATGTTTGTCCATCATTACAAAGTAGGACTTTCTTCTTAAATAGATTCCTGATTTTCCAAGGTCCTAGACTTTACAATATCGTTAATAAAAACCTTGATATCTTTCAAAAGTCAAAATACGAGTTAAAGAAAATAGTGACCCGTTGGCTTCTTACGTTAAATTATGAGCAGACTGAAAATCTTCTCAGCATAGTAGTATAATTTATTTCGTTGTTTACCTAATTCTAGTATAAGTTTTAATAATAAGTTAACACAATTTCCTAACCCTTCACTCTCAATCTCCCCTCTCCTTTCCCTCCCTAGCTCTTAATTCACTAGACATACTAAAATACTACATTTAAATTAAGATGTAATTATTTGAAACATATACTATACTTTACATAATTTGTCCCCAATAAAAATGCTCTGTAAGCATCCAATGATCATAACACAGGCTTCATTCGAATGCTTAGCGTGATCATTGGTTGTAAACCTTTTTTACATATTAAGCATAATTTTATTTACGATGAACTTAATGTTATTTATCATGTACACTTGTTAAACCTTGATCTAAATAAATTATTCTTATTCTTATTCTTATTCTTATTTAATAATATGTAGGTATTTAATTAACAACACTTAAAATTAACGGTCTTATTACAAAAAAAGTTTGACATGGTTAATGTTTTTTGTTAGCGTCAAATTGTATAGAAATATATTTTAAACACTTCCTCGCGTTTAACTATTAAGTAATAATACGGTTAATTTAATAAATGACCCTGCCATACATTTAATCAAAAATTTACGCAAGCGTTAAACATTACACAAATAAATATGTGCTTTACAAATACACATAACGCAATTGTACAAATTGTACATGCGACTTTAGAATTTTTGTAATGTTATGTCCTTAAATAATGCCAGCCGTACCGGACTATAATTTTGAATATTATAGAATAATAGATAGAATATAATTTGCACTGAACACCTGTCACAGTTATTCAAGTTATCTATGAGCACTAATCAAATTAATATTAATTTACTAATAAAACACTTTTTTACTAGTTCCAATACTTAAATAATAAAGTTTTATTTCATATTAAACTAAATGCGTTCGTTTTCGAACATCAAAATCGAAACAAAGATGTCTTTATTGGTTCGATTTTGAATAACTGCCCGATGATGATGTTCGAAACCGGTCGCATTTAGTTTAATATCAAATTATACAAATATATTCAATTAGTGGAAAATATAGTGTTTTATTAGTAAATTAACATGGAGTTCCATCAAGAAATAACAAGACAAAGTGTAACACAAATAAATATCATTTGACGCATTACGGTTCCGTCCGCTCCACTCATGAATAGTATAATATGGTAAAGGTAATATTACTACTACAGTCCACTGTGGTTTCGTCCTGTCATCATCATCATGAAATGATATCGCCATCTTCAAACTGAAGTTTGGAGTTCAGCATGTGGACACCCACGTGATACAATAGTCATTGAACCGCCGCAGAGAGAGAGACCATTTTTGCAAACGCACTTTTGACTCGAAATTCAAAAAGAACTCAATTATAACTAAAATAAATGTCACGTTGACTTGACAAACATCTCGCACGATCGCCCGGCGGCAACCGGCGGCGTTTGTCATTCTAAGCAATAATGTCAATTTTATTTCAATTACGTACGGGTCTTTCTTGAATGTTTATGAAAAATGCTCGATCTGACGTGCACAAAAACGTACATTCGGTCTGTGGAGCCTTTAGAACCAGAAATTCCGTAGGTAGGAAGGTCCCTCTTCTCATATGCCCCTTTCATGGTCCTTACTATGCAGCAGAAAACTGAAAAATGTACAGGGTTTTAAATTCATATTAAAATTTTGGTACCTATATACTTACTTAATGAAACAGGTACCTTTATTTTCATACATAAACATTTCACCAAATTATTTATGAACTCAACAAGTAATAATCTAGTCTAGATTATTTATAGTTGCAGAATAATGCATCATCCTGTCACTACTAGTAAACAAATATGCATTAAAATAATAAAAAGATATGTATGTGTCAATGGCCTCTATTGCTGATAAATTAGTTTCTCGCGTAAAAAAGAATAATATCCTACTTATTATTAATATTTTTCACTTACTCAGTGTTTCCTAATATTTTCTAGAGTTTGCACAACTATAACTCATCACAATAAAACAATTTTAAACGGATTAATTTTGCACAACTTAAATTAGTTTAAGATTGTTTTATTGTTTAACACTATACCTGCTTGAATTGATCTTGTGAAAGCAATGCCTTTCATACAAACTGACTTAAACAGACCTGTCATGTCATGATTTGCGATAGTTCAAATGAGGATCAATGTCTTTTTTTGCGACAAAGTATTTTTTTCACAATTATTACACCGTAGTCAACTGTAGGCGCGCTACACCGTAGCGTATGCACCGGCGTAGCAAACTGCTACGAAATTCGGAAATAGAAAAGTTTCGTTTATTTTTTGGTTTACCTATTTGGACTAGGTTTGGAAAAGAAGATTGGTTTACTACAAAATATCTTATTTTTTATTTATTTATACAAAAACATGACTACTCACACCACAAAAAGTACATAACGTAAACATAAATATACTTTATTGCCCAAAAACAAGACATGGACATACAGATAGAAAAGAAAGAGTACAATCCACAAGTACAAGTACAATGTAGGTATGAATGTACTAAACTTGTTTTTGAAAACCAGATGGAAGAGCTTTATTTTTGACTGGATCGATGGCGTA
Organism: Tuta absoluta; assembly: GCA_027580185.1. NCBI lineage: Eukaryota > Metazoa > Arthropoda > Insecta > Lepidoptera > Gelechiidae > Tuta > Tuta absoluta. The sequence goes on from JAQAHW010000032.1 coordinate 2,455,511, forward strand.
GCGGTCAGTACCTAGTAGTCGTGGGTTCGATCCCCACAGAACACAAATATATTTTAATTCATTTTTAGAATATTTGTGTTAAGCATAATAACATATATTTATAAAAAAAAGTATATAAGTATTGATATCAGATGTAGAGTTCCCATAGTACAAGCTTAGTTTGGAGCTAGATGGTGCTGTGTGAATCGTCCGGTCTGTTTATTTATTTTTAGGCCTCATACACCTTGTTACAGCATGTGTACCAGTCATTTTGAATCTTAATACCATCACTTAAAGTTTAAAACTTATGATGAAACATAACAATAGTGGGTACACTAGGGGTTAATATTAGTTAAGAATACCAAATTTTTTAAACACTTTCCGTGTGTTTAATATTTAGCGTTGTTATGCTGGGGTGAGTTAGGTATTAATGACGGTCTATGAATGCGGCGCGGTGCTCGATCGCACGCGTCGCTCTGGGCGTGTGTTGTCCCTTTCTCACTCGCAGGGCGAGACTGGCGACGTGCGCGCAGACCGCCTGTAGGCGCCAAGCGGTGATTTCTGCACCGCAGTCAGTCACTCAAAACCGTTCGGACGAGGGTATCGCGTATTGTGCGGATTTCCCGCCACGCGTTTTGTGATGCCGCGTGTAATGGACGATTCAATTTGAGATCGCGCGTGTTGATGCATCGTATTATTGCGGTTCTCCTGGGTTAGACTAGAATACCAGGCTTAGTGATTGTTGGATGTCTCGACGTCTTCCACGTGAGCGTCGCGTTGAATAGGCATCAGGTGGCCATTTTGGCCCGCGTTTGTACGGCCCAAATTCGGGTTGGGTCACGCGTAATGACTAATATCAAAGTGGAATACGAACAGAAGCTGTGAGTGGTTTGACGTGAATAACGCGCCAAGGCTGTAGTGGAATGCTGGGTGTCGATATCTTTTCCACCCAGCCCTGTAAGTACCAACGGAATTCCTATTTGATCCATTCCCTGAACTTCCTTTCTCCGTTGGGTATTTATGCATTTGCGCCGGCACGTGACTGTAAGTGATAAAACTGTTTATTCGTGTTAATGGTGTGTTCCCTTTAGTCATATTTGTTGTACCATATCATTGTGACTCCTTAGTACGAATTGCGGAATTCGTGGGGTGATATAATTTGGAGGTACTTACTTATAATCTAGTGCTAATACGTGTGACGTAACGCCAGATCGGCAGACGGTATTTACTACCGACTTGAGTTATGTAAAGGTCAGAACACATCATTTGCCAATTTCACTCAACTTAGTTAATTAAGTTAAATAGATTTAGGTTCACGTTTAATTCATAGTATGCGCTGCTATATTGTGCAGCGTATGCTATTTAGCGCTGCGTAACGCGGCCATTGTCTGCCTTCAGTTGAACTCCTGGTATTTTACTAGAAATTTACCTGTGTAAATCGCTTCCACTCCGGGAGTTTAGCTTGGAATTAGACAATTTTTGGTAGCAGAGCGTGGTTCGGAAAACCACTAGATTTAAGATTATTTTAGTATAAGATTTTTAATCTACCTACATAAAAAAAAAATATATATTTATTGTGATTGTAGTGTGTGCCCTGTGTAGAATATCCTATCGGTAGGATCAGGGCCAATCAATTAGTGAATTGCTTGTTATTATCGTTGTGTTTACCCTGTGCGGATATCCTAATTTTTTATTGTAAGGTTCGGTGTTACTTTGAGTTGGTACCATGGCTCCCACAATTACACAGCTTCAGGCAAAAATTAGAACGCACCTAATTTGGTTCGCGACTAAGCAGGCGATGGTCGGTCGCGGGGACCGAGAGGACGCACTCATCGCCTGTGCGCAACGGATTGACGAACGGGTCGCGGAGGTGTTGGATTGCCTCACTGGATGCGAGGAGTTATTTGATGGGACGCCTGATGAGGAGGTCAAACTTACGGTCCGGACGAATGTGACCCAGTGCATGGAGATGGGGCAGGAGATCCAGCAGGCGGCTGCTGTGATCACCAGGCGTAGAGCTGGGGAGCCGGACCCACCCCATGGTCCGCGGGGACCGGGGGTGCAAGTGCCCCTGCCGGCTGTGGCGATTCCGGTCTTCCACGGGGACTACACGGATTGGACCCGATTCCAGGATCTGTTTGACAGTGTGATTCATAACCGCACTGACTTGCAGCCGGCATATAAAATGGCACAATTGATGGCCAAGCTGCAAGGTGAGCCCCATGAGCTGGTAAAGCATCTACCAGTCGATGATGCAAGTTACGAGACGGCTCGCGGTTTGCTGATCGAGAGATACAGCAACAAACGTCTCATGATTGACCAACTCCTGGAACAGTGGCTCACCGTGCCGACCATCACAAGAGGGACGGACCTCAGGGCCAAGGTTCTCAACCCTGTCTGCGTTGCAGTGAACGCTCTTGAGAGACAGGGGATGCCGGTGTCAGGCTATGATTATATCCTGGTCCACACGTTGTTGCGCCGCCTGCCGAGCGACATGGCCGCTCGTTTTGAACAGTCACACGGAGGTAAGACATCTGATTACCTCCCGACCTTCGAGGAGCTCAAGTCCTTCCTCGAGGCCGAGTGCAGGCGGGTAGATGCCCAATTTGGAGAGTCGCCTCACGCGGAGTCTGCGGCCGCTCGCCGCCCGGAACGGCCGGGTGCACAGGCGCGAGACGGTAAGAGTAGGCCACCCAGGCGATACAATGTCGCTAATTTGGAATCGAGGTGTGCCTACTGCAGAGAGGCGGGGCATCAGGTGACTGCGTGTGAGGAGTTCGCTGCACAGCGGGTGCAGAAATGTCGTGGTGTGGTGCAGCAACGGCGTTGGTGCTTTAGGTGTATGGGGCCGCATCAGGTGCGAGAGTGCCCATCAAGCACCAACTGCAGGTACTGCCAGGGTGCCCACCATCAGCTCCTATGCATGAACCGCAGCGGAGATTACGGAGGCAGAGCTGACGCGGGTCAGCGGACGGAGTCTGCCCTACCTAGACGGGAGCAACGCTCCCCACCCCCTCCAAGGAGGAGTCCTCTTCCACCAGGGTTTCAGGGACGAGGCCAGGGACATCAGCAGGTGATGCCCCCTTCACCACGCGCGAGACAGTCACCACCTCGGCAGCAGGTGCCGGAACAGGGTAGGTGGTCGCAGGTCCAAGGTCAGAGGCACCCATCACAAGTACGTGATGCTACGGGCGGGTGCCAACACCAGGGCCAGTACATGCAGTACTCGGCGGGTCTGAACAACATGGTGAGTTCCCATGACCCACGCATGCCTCTCCCCTTGGCTGAGCACCCGCGACTACAGGCGCATCCACGGTACGCGCGCCTGCCGCAGGGTTACTATAGGCTGCCAGCCATGGCGCACAGGACCAGAGGTCCCTATCAGCAGGAGTGGGACCCACTCGAAGGTGTACGGAGAGAGGGGACCCACCCGCAGGACGCGGACACTCCGCGCTTAGGTTCCTGCTAGGTAATCGCCGCCTACACGCCAGCTTCGGCCCCCCGGCCAATTACGGTATTGTTGCCTACGGCAATGATTTGGGTATGGGGATACGGTGGCCGCAGCATACAGGTAAGAGCCTTGTTAGATACAGGGGCTCAGGGTTGTATTGTGTCTAGTAAGCTGGTGAGTAGGCTACGCTTAAATATAAGGCCCACAACGGATGGGGCTGTAGGTATTGGAGGTGTAGATGTGCCTGACGTTCGGGGTCAGGTGAGCTTCGAGTTCACATTAGGTAATACAGGTACAGGGGTCAGCTATCATGCCTCAGCAGTGGTGCTGGATGATGTGGTAGGGAAACTTCCTCAGGTTCGGTTACCGTCAACGGTACGAGGGTTAACCACAGGCTTAGAGTTAGCTGATCCTGAATTTGATACTCCTGGTACGGTGGACGTTCTCCTCGGGTCAGACGTCCTCGGGAGATTCTGGTGTGGCAGAAAACGGGTACTTCAGCAAACTGGTTTAGTGGCCGTTGATACCACAGGGGGGTATGTTATTTTTGGCCCAGTTTGGAGACCTCAGGACCTACCAGAGGGCGATACGGTTCTCTATGGTAGTGTGTTGTCGGAGGTGCTGCAGAGGTTTTGGGAGTCTGAGGAGCCACCCACAGCGGATAGACGGAAGCCAGAGGATGACGAGTGCGAGCTGTTCTATCAGTACAACACTGCACGAAGTTCGTCAGGTAGGTTTGTTACCAGGCTGCCATTTCTCCCAAACCGCCCCTCCTTAGGTAGTTCGCGACAGATCGCGGAACGGAGACTACTGGCTATGGAGAGAAAGATGAAGCGAGATGCAGCACTTCGGCAGAAGTATATCGAATTCATGAGGGAGTACCTAGAGTTAGGCCACATGTCGGTGTCCAGCATAGATTGGAGGTGTGTCGAGCATTACTATATACCACACCTGGCTGTTTTGAAGTCACCGGAGGCGAAGATACGGGTAGTGTTTGACGGTTCTGCTCCTACATCGAATGGTGTGTCAGGCCGCACCTTTTCGAGAACCCGGACAATCCAAATACGTTGAGCATCCTAGGGGTGCAATATAGGCCAACGCATGATGTCTTTACGTATCAGATCGAGCCAGACCTTTTGCAGAAGACTTGGACGAAGCGTTCGGTATTATCGACGATCGCCAGAACTTTCGATCCTAACGGGTGGATCGCACCGGTGACGTTCATGGCGAAGTGCTTCTTGCAAAGGTTGTTGCTAGCAAACTTGGGTTGGGACGACCAGCTCTCCGGAGAGCTGTTGAATGATTGGACCAAGTTTGTGACCACCTTACCAGGGATCGTACGCATCGCCATACCTCGCAAATTGCTCCCATCGGTGGGATGTAAGGCTACCCTACATGGGTTTTGTGATGCCTCGGAGCGAGGGTACGCGGCAGCTGTCTATTTGCGGACAGTCAGTTCAACGGGAACTGTAGACGTGCGTCTAGTTATGGCCAAGAGTAAGGTGGCTCCGGTTAGGACAAGATGGACCATTCCAAAGTTGGAATTGGCGGGAGCAGCGCTTCTCACGCGCTTGCTACATTATGTCGCTAGTAATCTACGCGGTACCATCACTTTGGATGAAACGGTGTACGCATGGACCGACAGTAGGATAGTTCTGTGCTGGTTACAGACGTCGGTACATACTCTTGAGGTTTTCGTGGCAAATCGGGTGTCACAGATTAAAGGATCGGAAACTCCGTTGGTATGGAGACACGTACCGGGAGAACAGAATCCAGCGGACTGCGCCTCACGGGGATGTAGGGCCCCTGATTTGGTAGGTCACTCACTGTGGTGGGGACCTCAGTGGCTGACTGAGTCACCTGAGAGATGGCCATACAATGAGTGCGGGTCGCCGCTTGGGCCACCTGATCGAGGTTTGCGAGTGAACGTAGGGCAGATCGTACCTAAGCCTAGTGCGGCTTTCTTGCTGGAACGATACAGCTCCCTCGACAAACTTCTAGGGGTGACAGGTTGGATCAAACGGTTCGTGAACAACTGTAGAAAACCTCAAGCAGAACGGAACTTGGCACCTGTCCTCTCGCCTGCGGAGCGGAATGCGGCTCTAAGTTTATTGGTTAGGGTCGTCCAGGCGGAACATTTTGAGGAAGAGGTCAGGCTGCTCAGGGATGGCCGTGGAAAGCTGAAGGGAGGTCTTGTGCGCCTCAACCCGTTCGTGGACGAGCATGGAATGCTCCGGGTTGGAGGTAGACTTCGGAACGCTAACCTGCCCTTTTCAGCACGGCATCCGCTGTTACTCCCAAAGAAGGGACCTTTGGTAGAACTTATAGTTAGGGATCGTCACCAGAAAAACTCGCATGCGGGCTGCAATGCACTTTTGGCTATTCTGCAGCGCGAGTTTTGGATCTTGTCTGGACGACGTACGGTACGGAGCATTGTGTTTCGGTGCTTGCCTTGCTATCGGTTGAAGGCAGCCACAATGCAACCTCAGATGGGAGACCTCCCACCGGACCGGGTGACGGAAGCCTGGACGTTTGCGGGTGTGGGAACGGACTTTGCGGGGCCTTTTATGGTAAAGGCATCACGCCTTCGCAACGCGAAGTCAATCAAGGCGTATTTGTGCGTGTTTGTGTGCCTAGCAACCAATGCCGTCCACTTGGAACTCGTGGCCGACCTCACTACGGAGGCTTTCTTAGCAGCTTTAGATAGATTTGTGTCGCGAAGAGGGCGACCAGCGCTGATCAGGTCGGACTGTGGTACCAACTTTAAGGGCGCTGATCGATGTATGAAAGAAATTATAACGTTTTTATCGGAAAACGAGGAAGCTATCGGCACGAGCCTCTCCCGTCAGGGCATTAACTGGGTGTTCGATCCACCAGGATGCCCCCACTGGGGTGGTATATTTGAAGCGGTTGTAAAGTCCGCTAAGACGCATTTGATGCGCGTTATAGGTTTAACGATATTAACCTTTGAGGAGCTAGCGACCGTGTTTTGTAAAATTGAGGCCGTTCTCAATTCACGTCCTTTGTGTCCGCTTAGCTCAGATCCGAATGATCTGGAGGCCCTGACACCAGGGCATTTCTTAATTGGCCGACCACTTAACGCCTTGCCAGAGTACCCCTACACAGAGGTCAGTAGCAATCGTTTGACGCGTTATGAGTTGCTGCAGCAAATGTCTCAGAATTTTTGGAAGCGATGGTCGCTTGAGTATTTGCACATTCTGCAGCAACGCCTTAAGTGGACGGACAGAACTGAACCCCCTCGCATCGGAGATCTCGTTCTGGTTAAGGATGCCAACCTGCCGCCACTGCGATGGCGCAGAGGGCGCATTCTCAACTTGTTCCCAGGTAGTGATGGCACTCCTCGAGTCGCGACAGTTCAGGTAGGGGATTCAGTTCTTAAGCGAGCAATAGCAACGCTATCTCGTCTCCCCAGTAGTGAATAGGCCTAAGGGATTCGGCCTAGGGCGGGTGAATGTTTAATATTTAGCGTTGTTATGCTGGGGTGAGTTAGGTATTAATGACGGTCTATGAATGCGGCGCGGTGCTCGATCGCACGCGTCGCTCTGGGCGTGTGTTGTCCCTTTCTCACTCGCAGGGCGAGACTGGCGACGTGCGCGCAGACCGCCTGTAGGCGCCAAGCGGTGATTTCTGCACCGCAGTCAGTCACTCAAAACCGTTCGGACGAGGGTATCGCGTATTGTGCGGATTTCCCGCCACGCGTTTTGTGATGCCGCGTGTAATGGACGATTCAATTTGAGATCGCGCGTGTTGATGAATCGTATTATTGCGGTTCTCCTGGGTTAGACTAGAATACCAGGCTTAGTGATTGTTGGATGTCTCGACGTCTTCCACGTGAGCGTCGCGTTGAATAGGCATCAGGTGGCCATTTTGGCCCGCGTTTGTACGGCCCAAATTCGGGTTGGGTCACGCGTAATGACTAATATCAAAGTGGAATACGAACAGAAGCTGTGAGTGGTTTGACGTGAATAACGCGCCAAGGCTGTAGTGGAATGCTGGGTGTCGATATCTTTTCCACCCAGCCCTGTAAGTACCAACGGAATTCCTATTTGATCCATTCCCTGAACTTCCTTTCTCCGTTGGGTATTTATGCATTTGCGCCGGCACGTGACTGTAAGTGATAAAACTGTTTATTCGTGTTAATGGTGTGTTCCCTTTAGTCATATTTGTTGTACCATATCATTGTGACTCCTTAGTACGAATTGCGGAATTCGTGGGGTGATATAATTTGGAGGTACTTACTTATAATCTAGTGCTAATACGTGTGACGTAACGCCAGATCGGCAGACGGTATTTACTACCGACTTGAGTTATGTAAAGGTCAGAACACATCATTTGCCAATTTCACTCAACTTAGTTAATTAAGTTAAATAGATTTAGGTTCACGTTTAATTCATAGTATGCGCTGCTATATTGTGCAGCGTATGCTATTTAGCGCTGCGTAACGCGGCCATTGTCTGCCTTCAGTTGAACTCCTGGTATTTTACTAGAAATTTACCTGTGTAAATCGCTTCCACTGCGGGAGTTTAGCTTGGAATTAGACACCGTGTTAAGTATAACATTTTAGTAAACTAATAAAATTTTAACCTGCGACTTTCACCATCACTAGTGGCGATGCTTCTTTCTTTTGGGCTACCGCGGTTCACTCATTATCCGCGAATGTTGCAAGTGTATCTTGATGCCAATAACGCGTGGCACGGCTCCATCTACCGAGTTGGTTTTGCAACTATTACCAGGCGACTAATCCATTTTTTACAGATTGTATGTAGCCTAATTTGTTTGTATTGTATTTGTATATTATGTATTATTTATGTCTATACCTATGGTTTTATTAGTTTATGTAGTATGTGTTTTTATTTTACTATTATCATATTATTATTTATCTTGTGTTTTTCTTTAACTTTGTGTGCAATATTGTCCCCCACGTATTTATTTCTTACTTAGTTTTACGGGTTGGCTGGAATATATCTCTTTATAGAGATAAACTCACCTTTGTGAACTACTTTTGAAACAAAAACTATTCTATTGTGAATGGATAGTAAAAATATATAAGCGATGAAAGTCCGCGATAAATTGAATACCAAATTTAGTCCAGTAGTAGTAGTAGAATATTTTGCAAGTTTTCTTAATTATTAGATATTTTTCCCGTAAACGGAACATACGCCGTTTCGTTTGGTAGAGCCGTGTCATCTGATTGATTGACTTCTAACTCAATTACCGTTAATTTTAACTGATGACCGCGGCGCAGCTGGTGCATGCTATTTTAATTAAAAAAAATGCAAATAAAATTACATTATAAGTAGCTCTGTTCGCGAATTTATTAATTAATAAATCACGCCTATATCCCTTACGGGGTAGGAAGAGCGTTAACGGCCGTAAAACGGATATTTAAACAACGTCTGACAGAAGTTTGAGGATCAATCAGATAACTGTGTATCACTTTAGTGACAAGTTGTCAGCCCATCGCCTAAAATTGCAATAGACATCGAACCCTCGAGTGCCTTAGTCGCCTTTTACGACAGCCATGGGTAAGAAACGCATCACACGGCCTAAATATTAAAAACTATTAACGTTTAAGTTTTTTTTGTACTACTAGAAAATTTATAAAAGCTTTACTAGTTTTATTCATATTTATTTTTTCTATTCTTTTTTATATTTTGTGAATTAGGTAGTTAGATATGATACAAGTCTTGGAAAATACCAGAAACTTCAATGTTAAATTTGTTTGAGATACATACATGCATACATAAATTACGCCTCTTTCCCTTTCTTAGGCAGAGACTACTTCCTTCCACTTACTACGATCCTGGCATACTTCTTAACCTCGTAACGCCCAGATACCTTTTAATAGTGGTACGCACCCAAGCTTATGTAAAAATCACATTAAAAAGCAACCTTATGGTTATAAATTTGAGTACATGTTTATCCTTTATTTAAATAAACTTTGAAAGTTAATATCTGTGTTAATTATTATTTTATGGTTCAAATTAACTAGCAAGAGGTTCCCTGATGCATTTTATATGTTTTATATCAGTAGACCCAGGATATGCTAGAACTGCGAGTTTTCAGAACTAAAGAACGCATAGAAGGATTATTTTTCTTTGAAAATCATACCTTTTAAAAGGCACCTGGGCTGCTATCTCTGAAAAGCTCACAGAGGCCTGGGCGTTACGAGTGTTAGACAAGTTTAATTGTTTGCCACCATGCACCAATTTCCATATTAAAAATCACTCACTCATAACACGTATGCTGCCAAGGTTTGACTCCACACTCCACAAAGTCTACACGACTTCAGATCAACACTTTCCGTACCGCAGTAGCTTAAAAAACAGCTTTACTTGTATTCTTTGGCACAGGCTTCCCCAGTCGACTACCAACCGTCGCGCAGGACGCACGGCCCGCGCGCTGCCAACGTGACAAACTTTATCGAAAACAATTCATAGTTTTTGAAATAAGAACTAACGTGAAAAAAAAATAGTGTTCGAATAGGACAGTCAACGGTTTTCAGCGACAATTCAACGGTTTTTAGTAAAGGTAAGTTTAGTTTTTATGGTGATTTTAGTTATGGTTTGGAAAAGTTTTAAACAAAACTGAAATAAATAAGTGCATGCATAGATACCAGAAATTTTCAAAACTGCATCTTCGAGTTAACTACTATGTAACTAAAAAGACCCTTTGTCAACGATTATAAAACCTGTTGATATACAGCTCGGTGTCTCGATGAGATGATAAAGAGGGCAAATTAAAAAACTTTGTTGACTCGGTCCAAGTTGTTATGAAAGTTTTAGCGTTTAACCTTGTGGTGAAACTTCCGAGTTCCATCCATCTGAAGAAATGCGTTGAACAGGTATTATTTATACAGTTGCTTTTAAATTCTGCCACGGAGGCAATATTATTTTGACTACTTTTATATCATTGATAATATAACGGAAATGGTATATTAGGTAGGATATTTATTAATTACAAACTTCAAAAAAATTCGGAATACAAATGTTGTAATACCTATCGGAAATAAAATTAAAAATATGTATCATTCTATTGTAGGAAAAAAACAACTATCAAACTTGTAAGCAAGAAAATGAAAAATATCGTAATATTTTTTTATTTATTGAATATAATTTAATTATACTTATCATTAAAAATTGTTTATAATCTACTTTAAAAAGACTATCTGACTAAGGATGAAACGAAAGTTTTCTCCGGTATCTAAATGCTAATAAACCTACATCTATAAACCATGAAATATAAATAAATATCTTGGAGTTTTCACACAGCGCCATCGAGCTCCAAACTAGGCAAACCTTGTACTACGAATATGGAAATTAGATAACTGATATTAATACTTAATATACGCAGTAGTATTATACTATTATTACTTAAATACTTTTATTGACAATAAATACATATTTTAAATAGAAAACACCCAGACTAAACACAAATACTTGAAAATGGACTTAACAAATATTTGTGTCGTGTGGGGATCGAACCCACGACTCTCGGCGTAGCAGGCAGGGATACTATCCATTACGCCATCGGGCCAGTCAAATATATATTATTGTTTTTATTTTATCCATTGAATTGGTCGCGTTATCGTTCGCGTCGCAGCGTTTTAGGTTTTCATCTGAATTAAACATGTGACAGTAGGCTGAGGGTGATGGATGGCCATACAAACAACACTTCGATTCGGAGGTGATTTTTCATCACCTTTTTTGTAATACCACAGATATACGGTAGGCTCATATATTGTCTAATCCCTAACCATTATCCAGAGTGCGGACGTCCTGCGTTTTGTTTGTAGAAAATGCAAGACTAATACTTAGTTTATTCTAAAGTATAAATAACAGAAAATTGGCGCTATAGAGAAGATAATGATGACGATAAAAATTAGAGGGAGGTTTGTAGTTTCATTCCCTATTGTCTCTTTAAAAATTAACTCTCTCATAATACATGGGCTGGCTAGAAGAAATCGAAATAAGCTCGCCTTTGCCACAAAATTTTGATATACCATTTTCTGTGCATTTTATGCAATAAAAAACAATATGTTAATTCAATTTTGGCTGAAAAATTTAAGCAAATTTTTGCCATATCCCATGTGGTATAGTAAAAATGGTACAAGTAGAATTTCACAGCTCATGATTTTTTAAATTTTATTTGGTCTAGTTTAGCTTAGTATTATTTATTATTTGTCCCTTTGTGTTAAAATAATACATATTATAATTATAATAAGTTTACACATATGTTGTCTCTTTATCATAAAACAATTTACTCAATAGGTATTGCAACAGTTTTTTAAATTAAACCACTGGATTATTTTTATTTTCTCGAGTAATCAATTAAAGCAGGCTATTTAAGAGTAAAAATAAAGTCACGGTCCCATAGTTCAGTCTCAGGATTTTGGATGGTATGGGATATGACAACTCGCACGGAAAATATTTGATGTCATATTAATAATTTGAAATGTGCGACTGAACAATACGCAGGTAGGGGAGTGTATTTTGAACCACAGATATGATACTGTTCTGGGGCAGTATTCCGCTTTTAATTGAATGTCAGTTGGATGGCTTTGACCGTTTTGTATTCCGCTAACAGTTCGAAGTGTAGAAAATTACAATGTAATAGACTGACAATTGAGTTTCGATGGCATTATAATGACTACAAATTAAGACAGTCGAGGCCCAGTAATTGCGTAAAATTTTTAAAGCCCAGAATTCGGCCACTCAAACCACTTCCGTCGTACATTTTGAGTGTTGACCGGGGCCTGAAGTCTGCTTAATTGCTTAATGAAAATCGTTCAGTTGTGTCAATGGCCTGTCAGTGGGACAGTTTTAATTTAGTATTCAGCTAACAGTTTGGAGTAAAGAAAACCACAGTGGCATTATAATAACAATTGATATTCGATGGCATTACAATGACTAAAAAATAAGAGAATCGGGCACTGGGCCCGAATTCTGCTAAATAAAATTCAATTCAGATGTGTGTCAAATGCCTGTCAATGGAGCAATTTTAGTTATTTAGTATAGCTAACGGTTTGGAGTAAAGAAAATCTCAGTGGCATTATAATGATAGTGAAGTGTCGCTGGCATTGCAAGGGTAAAAAATAAGAGAATTCAGATCCAAGGTCTATCGTAATTTTGGACAAATACCTATTTATCTGGGTGGTACAGATCTATTATAGTACTTTATGCAACTGTCATATAATGGGGGTCATTAGAATGCGAGTGTCTGTTTATCACACGAGGCGTAGCCGAGTGTGATAATAGATTGACACGAGCATTCTAATGCCTAATTATATGCAGTTGCATACACTATTTTATCTACACTCTAAAAAATTTACTCAGTTGAACACTTTTCCAAACGTCCGCACCGGCGATTGCAAGGCCAGATACATAGTCAAATTCAATACGAGAACGTAATATGGCTTGATATGAATTTTTGAAGATTCTTTACTAACAGTTGTTTAGATGTCGAGTCTCAACAGCAAATAACCAAACAACTGAAAAACAACTGAACAACACTGAACAACAACTGAACAACAACTGAACAACACTGAACAACATCGGAATAAAATCTGAACAACAATTAATCAACATCTGAACAACAACTGAACAACAACAGAACAAAAACCTATTAAAACAACTGAACAACATCCGAAAAATTACCTTACAACAACAACTGTCAGGTGCGGCGGAAGATAGAGATTTGAGTATTGGAAAAAAAAACTTCGTTTCATTTCTCAACTTTATCGTATTAAGAGTTTTCTCATTAAGTCATTACGCTTCTGTAATTTATAGAAAACCCTAATTTTTATAGGCAGAATGCATAAAGTAGGTCATTATGCACCTGTTTTCGAATTCATAATTCGAACATTATGAGACGAGTGTAGATAAATTTACTTTAAATACTCACATAATATTAATGTAGACATTACTCCATAACTTTCTACTTATCTAATAAGAACATTATTAACTTCTTCAAAATATATCTACTTTATTATCATATGTTTTGGCCATTGAAATACCATTAAAACTCAACTGTTATTTTATAGCCACTGTGCTATTATATTCTTTAAAATGCTATCGGAATACGGAACGACTACAACCATCCAACTGACATGCAATTGAAACACAACGTTATTTAAATAGCGGAATACGAGCCCAGGTGCTAGGGCACGTATGACAGGTCAAAAATGGGCCATTTTCACTTGTTGTTGTAATGTAACTGTTTGGACACTTAGGTGGATCACACACGCACCACAAGTTATTACGGTTTGTGACAGGCGAAAATTAACAACCTATGTATGACATGATGTTTATGCCGTCAGATTGTGGAATTCTCTCCCGCAAGCTGTGCGCGATAGTCCATCTTATTTTATTTAAAAAGACAATTAAAGAACACTATCTTTCTCTTGCATATCCGTACTTTAGTAGTGTAAGTATGAAAATTAGAAATTCATCGCATGGTTTGAATTCCTACACTAATTGTGGACTAACCATAGTATTCGTTACAATAACTTATACTAGATGTCGCTTGTACGTCGCTTCGAGACGAGTACCAAGAGATTGAAGAATTGGCACGTGCCAGTCGGGGCGCCGGTAGCTCAGTTGGCAGAGCAGTGGTACGGTACCCCACGGTCCCGGTTTTGAGTCCCGGCGGGCGCTGACATGTTTTCAATTTCTAATTTTCATTTATGAAAATAATATAGCACTGTGAGTGCATACTACTATCATAGTGTAAGTAAAAGTATTTTAACGTAAAGATATTTAAGTATTGTAGTGTTCGTATATATTCAGTACTTTTTGCTATTGTTCACGTCATATCCGCGTCTCGTATTATGTCATTTCACTTGCTTATTTTGCTATACGAAATTTCTTTTTAGAAATTAGTAAACCTGTTGTGTCTTGTCTCATTGTAAATTGTTCCTGTGTATGTTTTTGTGTACAACAAATGGTTAAATAAATAAATGATGATGCGGCGATGATGATTCATTGATACGGCAACGTGTGCCATGTTACGCGGTTCTTCTAAACTATTTTCATCAAGCTAAACCCAACAAAATATCGCAAAATGAGGGGATGCGTGTGTTCCCCGCCTAATGCGTAAACTAAATCAAGCTCATCAAGCTCGCTAATGTCAATCGATGTCGTGAACAGACTCGATGGCTCGGTGGTGAGTGGCCGCCAACCGGCCGACGGCCGACAACCGGAAATCGGCCCGCGGCGCTTCAAACCGGCGGAAATTGAAGTCAGAACGATTACGGGAAACAAGTTTAGATAACGTTAGGCGGTTCTCACACCGCATGGATATTCCAGTTTTGCCGCATCCGGTTATTTGGCGAAATATGCTGATAGTACTGTTATTTTCAGAGGTGTGTTTAGTTGGCCGTGTGAAGCCGGCTCAGAGTAGTATCACCCCATTTCTTACCCGTGGGTATGGTAAATGACGATTACATGTTTTTTAGGTACTAATTTCTCTGAATCTGAAACAAATACCTATCAAAAATCTAAAACGGACAAATTGTTGCCGTTATTGTATAGGACAACAATTTGTCCGATACACAATAATCTGAAGGACTCTCAAATTCTTGTCATACGTGGCGTAAATGCTCGTTTTTAAGGCCGTTTCCACTCTGCCTAAACCGCAAGGGATATAAGCGTGATATGTGTAAGTATGTATGTATGTGTCTTTAGTGGTCAGTCAGCAGATGAAAATTAAGGTGAAATGGGTTTAGAAATCGACCGCGCAAGGTGTTGCAGTGTTCGGAACATCCTATCCTATTTCTTAAAATTTCCAAATTACAAGACGATGTTTTTTTCCAGCAATACTTTGAGATATTTGCTACACAACTATGGCACCCAAAACATGATTTGTTGAAATTGCCTCGACAGAAAAAAACCGTAAAGTAAGCTCTGACTTTGTGTTTCGACCTGTTTACAAGACTAAAAATCTGAACGATTCTATGGCTCTCCAATATTTCATATTTTGTTTTGTGACCACTTCTTCTTTATTAAATCTTATTTTTTCAAATATATGAGAATTATGTCATTTAATAGTTAAACAAATGTCAGTTTTTTCATCTGTTTCTCTCTAACGCGGCGGAAATGAAAGGGACTCACTTTTTGGGACGGGTACTGCCTTAACGGGTAAATTTAATCTTAACTCACCAGGTAAAATCCCTTAGCTAAGATTATGAGAATGAATTACTTTTGTCGAGGCTGCCTTTTGTCATTTTACTTACCTTGAAAAATGCTGTGTACGTATTAACTAGGTACAGTCGGTTGTAGCACATAAGGTACCAGGGGTACTCCAAAAAAACTGAATTATTATTGTCCCCAGCAATATTTTTTTCTTGACAAAAATATGTTTTAGTAGAAAATGACTTCTTCTAGATGAGAGTTACTTTAAATATTTGTTATGTATTAACTGGGGATTAAAATAATTCAGTGCTTTTGGGGTACCCCTGGTACTTTATGTGCTACAACCGACTGTACATAAGATGTACATGTTTGTGCGGCGATTTGGCTACAATTACTTACTTTATTACTAAAAAGACTAATTTAGGCGTGATATGTGTATGTATGTATGTACTAACGTTATGTTTCTTTTTACAAATGTTTGTTTTTGTGTCTGTAAATAAACTGTTTCCTATTGAATAAAAGTAGCTTAGTTACTCTTATATATGATATTTTGATGTCCAAAAATGTTTAAGGTTTCGGCCAAAAACAAACACACTGCAATTTGTTGGCCGTTTCTGTCAAATGTGCCTATTCTCTATCCAAGTAGGTATTTCACAAAATGTACACAAACAAATAAACATAAAATAATGGCTGTCACCCAGCCATAGTAACACTGTTTAGTATTTTTATTATATTTTTCATGTTTTTTTTACATCGGGCGAAATTTTACTACTTAGTGCTTTAAAATTAGACCTCCCATTAAAATTGCCGATCAGCTGACTTAGTTACTAGGAAAACTCAAAATATTTTTCATGAACCTATATTCCTCGAGGAAAGTTGTTCCATAACACTAGCCCGGCTTGAAATTTCACTATCGGTCACTGGTAAAATATCACCCTATATTATTATATCATATATTTTTACTAGCCGTGTGGTGCCGGCAGAGTAGAATAGCACCACCCCATCTCTTCCCGTAAGGGGTCGTAAGAAGCGACCGAGGGATAAATTCGACCCAAACACAACGGTCCTGGAGAGGCAAACTCCACAATTAAACCCGGAACGGGATCTCCGTCGGGCGCGTGTGACAGAGATCTACCGCGCGGCAGACTCCTGCAGCCGACCTGGCTCCGCACGTATCGACTAGTCGTTCCTGCGGATCCAGCCAGGAAGGCCGAGAGGGTGGCGCAGGTCCTGGGCAGCCCTGCGTTTTCCATAATTGCGTCCCAGGCAACGCAGTGTCTGTGGAGAGGACACTTAAAAGTCTTGCCTCAGACAAAGATTAAATCGTCTGTCACAGACGTGTGAGGCCAATGATGATGATATTTTTACACTCTCTTAAATACCTACTTTTTTTTTTTTTTATTTATTTATTAATTCCAAAGCATAAATACAAGTAAATTATACAAACACCATTAAACCTAACGGTTTGTGTCGGTGCTGCACATTCCTCTTTAAATATGTTACGTACAAACTAAAATAAAAACTTAAATAAACTACAATCTAACTACAACTACAACTTGGACAAAGTATACTTCCCAAGCCACATAAAAGAACTTTATACCTACTATGTCTTACATAGTAGTAATAGTAGTGCAATATTTGCATGTCGCAGTGCAAAGAAAAGTTGGTCAAAATGAGAGTGATCTAAGTTTGTTTTTGCAATGGCAATGAGGAGGTCACCGGTCTGAAATGCACATGGCCTAGAAAAAGCCTTGCAATGGCTTCCCGTGTGATGCAGCACTAATACCCTTGACATTCAAGTTTTTAGGGGGTCTGTATCACTGGTAGAGCACCATTGAACTACTCGTACCCATATAAGGTACTATTAAATTCAGCGCAAATATTTTTCGGGTGATTTCTATTCGTTATTTATATTTCAAAACGAATTTATTAAAACCTTATCCGTGTTATTACAAAAAAGTTAGACGCGCTTTTAGGCAGTGTTTAACTATCTTTCTGTACGATTTGACGCTGTCAAAAAGCTTAAACCACGTTTACTAGTTATTATTCTGTGACCACGTGTTAGTTTTTTGTAATAAGGCCGCATTAATTTGCGTCACACTCATATGCCAATTCTGGCCGCTGTCAAAAATACAAAAAATAGATATAAGGTCTATTTTTCTTTGTTGACATGTTTTCTAGTAGGTATTTGTATATTTATATTCGCGCCCAATACATTCATAGTATTGGGCGCGAATATAAATATACAAATACCTACATTCGTATGCATGACAAGCATACGTGGAATTTGGCTTGTATGGAATATGACAGCTGACGCAAAATATCTTTACAGTACAAGAAATCAAGACAAAAATAATACCGAGACTAAACCAGGCCTGTGTCACTCCGCGTGTAGGTATTGAAAACATACCTCCAGGCGCCGGCCACTGCGAAAGGGCTAATCTAGCGGGCTGCCGCAAGCGAAAGAAGTCACACGCGTGCGCTATTTGTTCAACTTTCTCGACAATTTTTTGCAAGATGGACAGACGAAAACATACATACATACATATAACACGCCTATAATCCCTCGCGGGGTAGGCAGAGCGTAAACGTCCGCTAAAAACGGACATTTACGCCACGTCTGACAAACATTTTAGGGTCATTCAGAAAATTGTGAATCGCCATAGTGACAGGTTGTCAGCCCATCGCCTAAAATTGTTCGTCGTCGCCTTTTACGACACCCACGGGAAAAAAAATTGTATACATTATAATTTATTATTATTAGTATACATTTTATTATTATTATGTTGGTATTCTTTTCGGATCTCGGGCCCACAGGGACCCGGTCGGTCGGTCGGTGAGGCATATGTGTGGGGCCAAAGCCAACAGCACAGAGGCCTTTTTTATACCAAATAATGTGTTGTGATGTGTACATCAAGCGGATACTTGCTCTGTCTGCACTATAGAAGTACTCGTACACCCAGAGCCAGCACCCGCCTGATGCAAGGACTATTGCAGGTTTATTACTTCATTGAATTAAATCTTCGGCAATAATCGTATAGCATATACAATTATGCTCCTAGGTCTTAGACTACATGAATGATAAGCAACCCTAGACCGCGGCTCATATTCCCTCAAAAAAATATTTGGCAGGTATGCAAATGAACACGTGGTTGACTGGAACGCGAGCTAAATTAAATCATATTGTCTATCAGATTGAGTACATATTTCTTTGAAAACCATTGCGAAGTAAAGCTTCTGTAACGCTAGTTACTAGTTATTATTCTGTGACTAAACTAAATATAGGGTGGAATTTTACTAGTGACCGATAGTGAAATCTGGAGAGGTGCTGGTGATTAAAGAACAATTTGGGAGGTTATTATTTTTTATTGGTATTGCGGCCCATGTTTTTCGAGGAGAGTTGTTCCTTATCACTATCTAGTCTTGAGTTTTCGCTATCGGTCACTAGTAAAATTTTACCCTACTTGGTGGGTTTCGACGCTGAGGAACAGTAAACAAGGTTGCGGTCGCGAAAGCCCCTTGTAAACTCACAGAGTTTGGGAGCTTGTAACTACACATACACACAACCTGTATCTAAGTCTCCGTGCAGTCACAATATGCCAAGGAGCATTAGTTTAGGAGCACCTTTACGCTTGAATCTACTTACATTAGCAGGGATCTGGGATGTCAACAAATTGGTTTTGCAAATCCAAATTTAAGTGATATGACACTAAGGTACCATAAGTAATGTTACAGTAAGAAAACAATGAATAACATTATTAACTATTAAATAGTTGATGGCAAAAAGTGCCTAAAAATGGCCACTTTTGGTATTAACTGCCATAACTTTAATTACAGCAAATCTTCATTGAGTTTTCAGGAAATTTCTACTCTAATTGAGATTCTAATTTTACTTATGGATAATACTCAAAACTTGGGTAACGAACATTCTGATAGATTGTTTGTATAAAGAGAAAACATTTTCTTTTGAAATGGCGCCACTATCGTTCACGGCAAGGTTATTCACGGCTACACTCGCCTTAAGCATAACCATCCATCTGTCGTACCATCTTCACGCACAATTAACTAGGATTCGGCCGCGTCAACGAAAGCTTTATCTTAAGACTAAAGGGGTCCAGAGTGGCTGAGAAACACAGTAGCACAGTCCCATGTAGACGGGACCCTAAAGATTTATCTACTCTGTGCTAACAAGGCACAAATATTCTTTATCGTGAACAGTCTGCCTATAAAATAAGAGTAAAAGGTAGCTACCTAGCTACATCGGTAGCTTTCAGACAGAGTGATATCAGTGGAAAGAGTCGTACAGTTTGAATATATATTTAGTCAGTTAAGATTATCAAATGCAGCCCGTAAGAAGCCCTACTAAATAGTGGTCACAGACCAAAAAACTTGCTTGCCGCGCCACTAAGACAACACATGACGTTTAGTTCTGTGGTAGGTAGGGGTAATAGTTTGAAAAATCTAAGCAGTATTGTTTTAGCAAGCAACCCTGTGACGCCTGCTTAGAAAAGAAGCGTGTAACGGCGGCTTAGAATAGCATCACCCCATTTGGGTGCTTCTTCGGAGCGTAAATTTTTATTGTCCGGGGCCAAAACGCTATAGTTTTTTAAAAACAAAGACACGATATATTTTTTATTGGATAGTTCATACTTGATTCTAACTGGTACATTATAAAATTTAAGTAAAGGATCATGCCAAGAGAGTTAAAAAAAAATTCAAACTGCCGAAATCTGATTCCCGTAACGTGTCCGCGCCCAAAATTCGATACAATAATGCATATATCTTTTTTTCTGTATTACTTATCTATTCAAACTATTTCTACATGATAAAACAGATGTACAATAGTCAAGGAAAAAAATATTTCATTTCTGTGAAAATATTATATTTTGTTCTATAAGCTAATTTAAAAATGTCCGGCAACAAGTTCTGATTCCCGTGGAACGTCACTAAAGTCCGCGCACATCCCTTATTAAACGCCCCGAAAGTTAGTTCTATCCTCCCTCGTTATCTCTCAGAAGTGCTCTGTGCGTAGTGGGAAGCAGAGGTACCGATTGTGCAGCATTCCTGAACTACGAAGGTAAGAAACTGATTCCCGTGTGTTTGTTTTGGTTGAAAATTGATTCCCATTTGTTGGTTTTAAATTAAAGAAAAAGTAACATGGTGACTACTTCATACCAAATTAAAAGATCTTAAGGTTTACTAACTTATATGTTTAAATTATAGCATAAGACTTGCGTCAATTCGCAACAATCGCCATTTTTCGTTTTTTTCTGATTCCCATCACACTGATTCCCGTGTATAAAAGACTACAGGAATCAGCTTTTCACTCATTTTTACATCAGATTTGTCATTTTTTGTGCCTAAATCGTTCAAAAGCATTATCCTCTTGCGTAAAACGTCTATTTTGCAAAACATCTCAAATGCAAAATGTCACTTTTGCAAATATTTTTATCGCAATATTTTTCCCTGTCGTTTTCCTTTTTGCTTTATATCGACACGTAGCTAAGTTGGGGTATTAAATAAGTCATTTTTCACATAATTATTACCAGAAATATCCTATTTCTGGTTCCCGTGTCACAGAATCTGATTCCCGTGGGCGGTTAATTTTTAAATGCCCATATCTCGAAAGCTATTAATCTTGGATGAGTGCCTATTTGAAGTATACCTTTGTTTTATACTAGAATTTGACCTGGAGTATCACATTAAGTCATATCATAAGAAATGAAAACGGCTACGGGAATCAGCCGAAGAACGCGATTTCGAATAACCACCCATTTATTTTCCATGAGAGTCGTAAAAGGCGACTAAGGGACTCGAAGGTGTGTATTGCAATTTTAGGCGATGGGCTGACAACCTGTCACTATGGCGATACACAATTTTCCGAATGACCCTCAAATATTTGTCTGCTTGGCGTAAGTGTCCGTGTTTTGCGGTCGTTTACGCTCTGCCTACCCCGCAAGGGATTATAGGTGTGCTATGTGTATGTATGTCTGTGTATTGTTTTAGCCCTGCTATTAAGATGCCAATGTGGCCACAGAAGTAGCTATACACGTCGTAGTGTTGTTGTTGTGTTTAAAATCATAGCACAAGAAGATACTTTCGAGAAGTAAAACTACTACAAGAGCACGTGATTTATAGCTACGTTTACGACCATTAGGTTGGTACCCAAATTTATCAGGGTGATAGGACCTTCTCCAAATGCGCCGATGATATACTACAGCAAGACGCGTGCGATTTTTAGTTGAGCTAGATTTGCGATTTACAAACATTGAATAAAGATTTAAATATGTCAGAGACTAGACTAGTAGTCGGCGGTAGAAAAATTCTGACACCAGGGTTCATCGGGTCGTTGGACGATTGTGTGTCCCACACGAAAAGAAAGAAAGATTTAAATGTTTCAATCATGAAATGAAAAAAATCATGTTTTAGCTACAATAGATCTGCAAAGGTCGCAGTGGCTGTTGGTCTCTCAGGACCAACCCCTAATTCTCAAATAATACAATCATGAAATAAATTTAACTTAATTCAATGTGTGTAGATACTCGTACATCTACTTTCACATCACCTATCATATATTGACGTCATGATACATCATTGTAAAAAAAAATCTTTTTATAACAATTTTGTATTGTACTGATAGAAAACCGGCTCAAGTGCATTAAGCTTCTTGGAAACTTCGTCAGGGCCGATATTTCAATTTCAACAAGGAAGTTTTATTATATCAATTTTGATGAAAAATTTCAAACGCAGCGACTGGATGGCGAAAACAAGTTGATCGTACCCTATGGCGTACCCTGGGCAGTACGCCTTCGTCTAGCAGTGGACTTCAATAGGCCGATGTATGTATGTATGTTTCGAATGTTATTTCCACAGTTTATTTCTTTTGCACAAGTTTGACTTTGATCGGCCGTGTTTTTGACACGTGACCCCGAAGTCCAAAGTACCTCCTTGCACATACCTACCTAATGATAGCTGTCAAACTGTCAACTTATCCCGTTTCACCTTCTATCCGCAAAGTTTGAAACATATACTTTTGTGACTTTTCCTGTAAATAAAAAATAATATTTACGTGATCAAATAAGGATAAAAACGTTTCCTCTCAATTTGCTCAAGCTTAATAGCTGCTTTTGAAGGTAAGTATGGAGTGATATGTTTTTGTGAAAATATCAAAAGAAAAATACACCACGAATACACCAGTAGGTAAGATACCTAGTCAAGTCAGATTTAAAAAAGAGGTAAGTTCTTAATTTGTCGTGATTTTTTATTAATTCAAAGAAAACGTTCATCACAACATGGCCATTTACGTCGAAAGTAAATGAAGAAGAGATATTTTTAATTTTTTGTGGCTTTACGAGTACCGATTCATACCTTTACAGATATCACTGTCGTTAACCGCAAAATAAATACATGCACATAATATACATAGACATATCACGCCTTTATACCCCGTGGGTGGGCAAAGCGTTAATCGCCGTAAAAATTACTATCGCCACGTTTGACAAATTTTTGAGGGCCGTTTCAGAAAAATTGTGTATCACAATAGTAACAGGTTGTCAGCATGTCGCCTAAAATTGTAATACACATGAAACCCTCGAGTCTCTAAGTCGCATCTTACAACACCCACGTGATGGGGTGATGCTATTCTAAGCCAGTAACACGGCAAGAGGAATATTTTTATATTTCGTCCAGAACGGTTAATTATTAATGTTTTCTTATTTAATTAGCTTACATAAAGTGTGAAAACGTGGTTTGCCTTCATAAGGTTCTATTCCTAGGTTTCCCGGGTTTCTAATGAAAGGACACGTGGCCCTTTGACGTCATCATATCGTATTGCGCAATGTGCATTGAATGCGGGCTTATACCGGGTGTTACAGAATAACAAATAAACCCGAAAGGGTGTAAGAGGGATCAAAAATTGAAAATAATGTTATGCCGGCTGCCGTGTGATGCCGGCTCTGCCGTGTGATGCCGGCTTAGAATAGCATCACCCCATTACTTTCCCGTGGGTGTCGTAAGAAGCGACTTAGGGGCTCGAGGGTGTGTATTGCAAATTTAGGCGATGGGCTGACAACCTGTCACTATGGCGATACATAATTTTCCGAATGACCCTCAAATATTTGTCAGACGTGGCGTAAATGTCCGTTATTTGCGGCCGTTTACGCTCTGCCTACCCCGCAAAGGATAATAGGCGTGATATGTGTATGTATGTAAATTTGTTATCATTTTCAGTTCAATTTTTAATAATTTATACCAAAATTTAAATTATTATTTATTTTAATAATAAAACTATATAAATTACAATATTGAATAAAATAAAGATTATAATAATCCCTTGTCCAGTCTATAGGCAAAAAATTTAATTTTGTGCATTTTTGGGCATAAAGTTAAATAAATAAATAAACGACAATAGACTTAACAAATATTTGTGTCATGTGGGGATCAAACCCACGACCTTCGGCATAGCAGTAGTAGAGTACTATCCGTTACGCCATTGGATCAGTCATGATTTCAACGTAGTAAGAGCAAAAAATTGCTTGTAGTAGGCAGGTATAGGCAGGCACTCAGCTTGAGTTATCTTTAAGGTCAATACGGGACGGTGTACTGAAAACCCTACAGGCATGATTAGGACATGAAACTGATAATTTTTTGCTAGGGGACAGACAAACAGAAACAATTTATTGCTAACGTTTTAATTATAACTTATACAAGAACAAAAACAAACAACACAATATAGGCCAAGGCGGTTTTATCGCTTTAGGCTATCTTTTCCAGGCAACACTGCACACTAAGAGAAAATCTGCTAGATGAGGCAACACATAAAAATCTTTAAATGTATCAATATATGAAGACTATGTTTGTAAAAGGGAAAATAAAATTACCACCCTTACAAAATTCCCGATCAGCAGATTGACTTTCTATAAAACTGTAGCGACCTCTGGGAGCTACTGCAAGAAGCTCACTCAAAGTGGTCTCGAGCAAGCAAGACGCAACAGAAGTTCCAACATATCTACAAGATGGCGCCACGTGACAGAACAAAGAGCCTGAAACGCGGTATCGAAGTTTTTCACCGCGCAACGCATATATGTGTAGCGACCTCTGGTAGCTACGACAAGAAGCTCACTCAAAGTGGTTCACGAGCAAGCAAGACGCAACAGAAGTTCCAACATAGCTGCAAGATGGCGCCACGTGACAGAACAAAAGAGCCTGAAACGCGGTATCGAAGTGTTTCACCGCGCAACGCATATATACAACTTCCAATTCTATCCAGGTGGACCACTCGGTCCCCTGGCCACAACACCCGGCCAGGCGGGTAGCTACCCTTTTCCCGACTCCACCTGGAACCCTCCATTCTGCCTATTGACATCATTCCTCTCACCCGCCATAAAACGTTGTTTCCCAACATAAGCTTCAGTTTCATCACCTATGCCTCTGAAGTTTTATCGGTACTTACACCGTCCTTTGCACCCGGTATGTTCTGGTTTAATATACTAATAACCCGATCTACCGTGTGATGCCGGCTTAGAATAGCATCATATCAATACTACATGTGGGTGTCGTAAAGAGACTGAGGGATTAACTCATCCAGGGAACAGGCAGCAGCGTCCTGTGAAGGCAATATCTTGCACTGCGCTCGCTAATCCGCGTCACCTCTTCACGCTCAAACGGCTTGACAGATTTGGATGAAATTTTGTACACATATATGGAATATAACTAATATATAGGCTAGTTTTACTGCGAGAAACACAAAACTCCTACGGGAACACCGAAACAAAGCCAAAGCCAGGTTTACACATTTCTTTTTCAGTTTAAATACTACATGACCGTAGGTACTATTATTTTGTAGATAAGTCCCTCTCCAACTAATGGAACTTTGTGTTTTAACGGGGACAAGAAAAACAATCTTTGTATTTCCCTAGAGAAAGCCTTGCCAGGTGGTCAGCCTTTGCAGCACTGTATAGCTGTTACATATCCTATGGGGTCTCTCAAAGTTTTACTAAAAGATATCCCTTAGTGGGATAAGTCCGCCTTTAGGTCTCCACTTTTTTCCCTTTTGCTGCTAGTTTAAATATGTTCTTTGGTACAATAAATCAAATACGTACATATCCCATTCGAACTCGTAGCCATGCCGTAAAACTTCGTAGCAATACCGTAGCGCTTCGTAGAAATACCGTAGCACTACACTTGCACTACACCAAACCCCGCGCGCCGCGCTGTGTCATTATTTTGTGACTACACAAACATCCTGTAAAAATCGTATTAATAAATATACCATAACTTCAAAATAGTTTTTTTTTCATTTTGAGCAAAAAACTAGCAAAAAATGTAATAACCCAAAATAAATTATCTCAACATGAACTTTGGTTATTAAACAAACCCCGAAACGTATTCCCCAAAGTTAGCAATTTTAATAATAGCTCTGTGTTGTTGATTATACAAAAACGTTACAATTCAATTATGACACGGGTTAATTAACTTTTTGATTTAGTCAGGTAGGTTACCTTAAGTTATTAAAAATTACTAATGTCACGATTTAGCTGCATTATTATTTAATAAGTATAGTATAGTCGTAAGAGGCGACTGAGAAACTTGAGGATGTGTATTGCAATTTTAGGCAATGGATAATAGGCATAATATACACATACACATACATACACATATCACGCCTATTATCACTTGCGGGGTAGGCAGAGCGTAAACAGCCGCAAAAAAGGCCATTTACACCACGTCTGACAAATGTTTGAGGGTCATTCGGAAAATTTTGTATCACTTTAGTGACAGGTTTTCAGCCCATCGCCTAAAATTGCAATACACACCCTCGAGTCCCTTAGTTGACTCTTACGACTCCCACGGGAAAGAAATGGGGTGATGCTATTCTAAGCCGGCATCACACGGCAAGGCATAATATATGTATGTACTATTATAAAACTGGGAACCAGGCGCAATGTCAACCGTATATTTGTAACGTATTATTGTGCAAGACATGGAGTCGATCACGCACACACTCCACGTCCACTGCGGGACATTTTATTTGTCATAACTTGTTTTGATGGTTCAACTATTCCGAAAATACCTCTATTGTAGATAAATCCAAAGTTTCAGGGTCACCTTAAGGAGCTTCTGCGCTATTTGACGTCACTTTAATGCCCTTATTGTGAGCGACTTCCCTTTCAAACCTGCTCATAACCAGCCAACATCCTAGCACAGGTACGTCTATAAAATATAACGAGCTGTGCTCCATATCATAACAAGACTACAGGTAAAATTTTAAGTACATTGCGTAGCCGGTTAGCCATTGAAACACTGATTAATTGATCGAGTAAGCAATGCAAGTAGGCCTGTAGAATTGTAATACGGGTCTATTGATGGCGACTCGAATCTCAAAGACAAAGAGGCATGGGGGATTTAATACAAAAAAAGGGCGTGCGTGGAGTTTACAACTGACATAATTTTAAACTTATACACTCTTTTATGTAGGTTTATTTATTTGACATTCTGAAAGTATGTTAATCCTAAGATTTGGCTTTCCTCTGCATCTTCTTCCATTTCCTCTGCTTTCCATGATTCTGCCAGAGTCGAGGTCAAAGAAAACAATAGTTTCAAAGATATAATTACATAAAATACGTCAATTTCCATTTTCTATGGTTTTTCCCAAACAATAAAAATAAGTAAGAAAGAAAATTGACGGAGTTGAATATGACAAACGGAAGGACAAAACATGTTATATCTTAATATTGTAAATTGGAAATAAAAGTATTGGAGTTTTTTTTTCCAGTGGTCGAAGAAAAATCTGTTAATCTTAAGCAACAAGAAATACAACAATAGCCATAATTTTGCAAAAAATGGTTGTTTTTGAGATACGCGAGTATTAATATATTGGATGGAAGAGACAGTTCTCAGAAGACTGATAGGGTGCACTGAGGCAATGGAACTGAACAACTTTTGCCTAGGAATGTATTTTTTTTACCATTGTAAAGACAGTCAGCTGATCGTGGTTTTGTATGAGAAGATATTTTTCACGTTCTTGACATTGTATGTTTCTAGGTAAAGTTATTCAGTATTATGGTCTGTATGCATCCTATAGTATCAGTATTCAGAGGGCTCTCATTACACACTTAAAACGCACACTTGCTTAGTTTTAAAAGCCCTACAAACAAAACGAAAATTTCTAAATTTGTAAAATTTGGGTGATATTGATAACCACCTTTTATAAAGTCAGTCAAAGAACGTCCTCCTAATAAATGTTTAACCCATAACAATGTCCCTTGAATGAACAGCCAGATTGCTCGTAATGCTCGTGTCACTCGGGGTGTGCAAAGGCGGCAAAGGTCACTCGGTGGCACTTAAGGCAATTAAACCCATTAAAAATAAACACGCCGTTCATGAGAACGTCACACCCTGTATAATTTCATTAGACTCACGCATATGTAGGTGGTTCCACTTGCGATGGGTCGAACATAGGTTTCACCGAATACGAATATTACATTCATACATACACACACACATATCACGCCTTTAACCCCTTGCGGGGTAGGCAGAGCGTAAACGTCCGCAAAAAACGTTACGTTACGTATACAGACGGACATTTACACCACGTCTAACAAATATTTGAGGGTTAATCGGAAAATTGTGTATCGCCATAGTGACAGGTTGTCAGCCCATTGCCTAAAATTGCAATACACACCCTCGAGTCCCTTAGTCGCCTCTTACGACTCCCATGGGAAAGAAATGGGGTGATGCTATTCTAAGCCGGCATATATATTTGGGAGTGTGATACCGGCTTAGAATAGCGTAACTCCATTTCTTTCCAGCGGGTGGTGTCGTTAGAGACGATTGAGGAACTTGGTTTCATGTGTATTGACAACCTTTCACTCCAGTAGTGATACACTACTTTTATGGAACAGGCCTCTAATATTTGTCAGATGTGACGAAAACGACCGTATTTTACGGCTGTTAACGCTCTTCCTACCCCGCAACTAACGGCTGTATATGTACGCAAAAAGTTTAAGCTGAATATTCAGCAGTAATTCATACCATACAAAACCAGCTTCACTTTTTTACAAAAAGTTCAAGTTTTGGTACCGGACTACTCCGCTTTCTTTCTTTCTATTGGAAACGTTGATTATTTATTTTTATTTATTATAAGTTTCGTCCTATTGCAGAGTAAAAGTCTTCCTCCCTTTCTTCCATTCTTCCCTACTTTGCGCCTCGTCCATCCATTAATTAAAAATGACCTTTTTCCTGACACAAACATTTATATGAAAAGAAATCCTTTAAATATATAAAAAATAACGTTCATTTTTACCAAATATTGGAATACCAAATATTTGAATTTGCCGAATTTTTGGTAAATCTGATGAATATATCGAATACCGGACATAAAACTAAAACTAGGCCCATCTCTAGCTCCCACACTTTGTAACCTGCTGCGGTCTGGCTTCAACTTCAAACGCAATACGCGGGAAGGTGTTGAAATAGGTACTACTAGTTTTATTTGAGAAGAACCAGCCCAATAAACTGAATAAGTACTCCCGAACAACACAACAGACTTAAATAAGTACATGAAAAAAATAAAGTTTAATAATGGACTATAAATAATGATAAGTACATTGAAATAAGTTAATTTATCAATGAGATAAAATTATGTGGAGATGAACGCTAACTGCATCTAAAATGGTATAGATACCAACAAGTTACTATATGTTATAAGTTTGACATACAAAATGTACCAAAATACCTTAACCTTCTTTTTGAAGTAGGTTAAAAAGAAATTAACTTCTCAAAAACCTGGCAGCATTTCCTCTAACCCCTGCCAAGTTGATCAGCCGAGCTAAAAGCCTCCTCTTAGGTCAGACAGTGATGTGTTTGTTAAGGCTAAGGACGTGCTCCAAAAGATCATCAACGTACGTACAGTCAAGCATACGTGTGGTTAGACACTCACCTTGCCAAAGTGAGTCTTATGCATGTCAAAAGTCCAAACGGTCTAAGCCAGCTTGATCTTGACTGTACTTAGTGCTAACTGTCAGAGATAGAGATAGAGATATTTTATTTGTAAAACACGGGCAGATATAAAATACAGATGATAACGTGAACATGTTTAGTGCTCCATGTTTTGCTTTGCGGCGTACAAATTTTTGTTGTGTAACCATACGTTTATAAGTATTAACAAAGTCTATTACATGCACTAATAAAATCATCAAATATACTTAACAATAATGGTCAATAAATAAATGAATTGATGAAAATGTTGGAAATTCACTATATAAAATTATCTTAGTAAATAACATAAAAAAAGTAATAATAATAATCATCGTCTGATCTCCGACAGTATATTCAAGTATTTATTTACAACTTGTCATTTAAAAAATCATTTGTTGCATACTAGCATTTTGTTATTAAGGGTTTATTCAGTTTTCTTTTAAATGAATTTAAATTACTTGTTCTTAAAATGCCGTGTGATGCCGGCTTAGAATAGCATCACCCCATTTCTTACCCATGGGTGTCGTGAGAGGCGACTAAGGGACTCGAGGGTGTGTATTGCAATTTTAGGCTACGGGCTGACAACCTGTCACTATAGTGATACACAGTTATCTAAATGACCCTCAAACTTTTGTCAGACGTGGTGTTAATATCCGTTTTACGGCCGTTAACGCTCTGCCTAGCCCATAGGGGATAAAGGCGTGATTTGTGTATGTGTGTATGTATGTTCTTAAATTTATTTCAGCAGTAGGGGATCAAGTTATACTAGGGCCACATACCGCTCTTTGAAAAGCGTCTCAATTACGGTCCAATAGAGCGTCAGTTGGTTGGTTTTGGACGTTTCGTGTTCCGCTTATGTATAGAAAATCACAATGGGAATAGAATGACATTTGAGTGTAATGGCATTGAAATTATAAAATAAGTGAATCGGGGCCCTGATTTTTCGTACAGTTATTTAGAGGAACAAATTTAAGTGAATTTCTTAAATGGAACCTCGAAATGCTGCTGATAGCTCCATCCTTTAGGTATTACAGGAAATAGAGCTTTTATTTAGAATCGTCCCACTAGTGTTGCATATTTTATTCTTTGAGTATTTGTCAGTAAAGTTTTAGGAGGTACCTAATCACGAAGGAGGAAATCTTCTGCAAAGCATCTGCAAAAGAGAATGTGCTTTTGTTCAATTTCTTGATTTTATGGCGTTTTCGCTTCGAGCAACGACGGCCTTCCGTCCCGGAAGGGAGTAGGCATACAAAGTATTTCCCCTCTGTCAAAGTACAAGCAAAAATGGGCATTGACGTTTATAAAAACAAGTTCCGTTCAGATTTCTTCCTAGATCGAGTCCAGTCGTGCGAGTGAACACATGTGAACGCCGCAATATTAAAAATGCCGAATTGCTCAGTTTTTTGTTGTAAAAAAGAGGTCTGGAACATCAAGTTTACAAAAAGATGGTGTCACATTTCACATGAAACTAAATTCTTAACATATTATTGCTATTTAATACATTTAAACACTGAATTCGCATATTAAATTCCAAAATTATTGTTGGATTTGTTCAGCAACATATAGTCTGCTCGCCCGTACAAATTACAGATCGGTCGCACGATAAATCCGACTTCTCGCCGATAGCAACAATAGTGATGTTACCGTTTCATGTCATAATTTTTGTCGATAAATTTGGGAGGCGGGTATTATTATATCACATGTATTAGAGTCTAATACATGTGATATAATAATACCCGCCTAATAATTAGACAAATAATTGTTATCATGATTTTATATGAACTATGTCGAACCTGGATAAGCGAGAATTCAAGGGACCCGAATATTATTCTCGCTCATAGAGGTTTTTTACTAAACCAGTTTGTCTCTTATGCAGGTTTGGGAATAGTATCTCTCATATAAGTTGAAGTTAGATAGAGGTGAATGAAAGTCGATAAACATAATAAAAAGTGTACTCATTTTGTCATTTATTTAAAGAAATGATTTACGTATTCTCAGTTTCTCGGCAAACATTTTACTTTTTTCTTTTAACAATATTCCATCTATGGAAATATTTTTATCAAGAGACAAATCACAACTTCGGGAAATTTAACAACTTTGTCCCTTTAAATATTTCCATGTCCACACTGCAGTTTTATAAAATCTTTTTATATTTTGTAAAAGGTAGATTCCGGCAAGTCAAAATCATTCAGAATAGCCTTACGCAACTGCCCGGTTTCGAACGCGTTTACAATTTTAAGTTTATCACTCAACGAAAAAACATTAATTGTTCGTTTCAACATTTTTAAGGAACAAGTAAAACGTACTTTCTCTAACAGTTGTTATCAACTGGAACCAAATGTTGTTCTTCAGGTTGAGGAATAGGCGCACATGTGCGTTGCAGATGCCTTGCAGTTCCATCGCAAACAACAATAACGTGATGTGGCGCAGTGGTAATGCAACTGCCTGCGACGCAAAGGTTACGGGTTCGATTCTCGGTGGGGCAGTCACAAAGTTGTTATTTTTCACTTTGTGAATTTGTTTCCGGACCTGTTAGGACATTGCAGGCTGAACCACCTTTCTGTGGTTGTCTAAAAGGGGAATGGTTCCGTGCTTCGGAGGGCACGTTAAGCCGTCGGTCCTGGTTGCTGTCTATGATTACTTTGACGGCGGTCGTAACACAACCATGTCAGAGGCCTACTAGGGTTCATTGGGTCGTTGGACGACTTGGTGTCTCACACGACACGAAAGAAGATTATCCAGATACCAAATGTTAAGCAGCTATTGGTTGGTGATTGCGTTTTGAAGGGCCATGGTTCTTATAATTACTAGAGGACCCCTAAAATGGTATGATTTGACTACTTAAAAGTTTATTGTTATGTAACTTGCTTTAAAAATAAATATAAAAAAACAACACAAGCGTCTTAGTACACTTTTGAAATTCACCGAAAGTCAAGCATCGATATTGTCAAGCACTAACGTGACAGCTTTGCCTACCTCTCCCCCCGCGCCCCGCAAAAAACGACAGAACTATTTCTATGGAGTAAAATGGCTAAGGCTCCTCCCTTCCGGGTCGGAACGAGACGAAAGACCGTGTTGCTCGAAGTCGGTCACTGGACAAAACAATTTGTTTTGTCAAGCAAGACAGTAGTAGTAGTGCAATATTTGCATGTAGTAGTGCAATATTTGCATGTAGTAGTGCAATATTTGCATGTAGTAGTGCAAATAAAAGTTGGTTAAAGATCTAAGTTTGTTTTTGCAATGGCAATGAGGAGGTCACCGGTCTGACATGAGCATGGCCTAGGAAAAGCCTTGCAATGGCGTCCCGTGTGATGCAGCACTAATACACTTGACATTCAAGTTTTTAGGAAGTCTGTATCACTGATAGAGCACCAGTGAACTACCTATATAGGGTTAACTTTGACTAGTGACTGATGGCGTTAACTTAAGAAGGGCTGGTGTGGTGATAAGGAACATCTTTCCCCATAGAACAAGGGTCGAAATACGGAAAATGAATTTGGACCTCGGACCTCCCATACAAAATTTCTGATCAGCTGATTTGCATTACTATGGAACCTCAAAATATGATTGTCATATTTCAACCTAGGTTCCTCAGGAAAAGTTGTTCCTTATCTCCATCCCGTCTTGAGTTTCCGCTATTGGTCACTAGTAAAATTTCACCCTACTTGGTGTGTTTCGACGCTGAGGAACAGTAAACAAGGTTGCGGTCGCGAAAGCCCCTTGTAAAGTCACAGAGTTTGGGAGCTTGTAACTACACATACACACAACCTGTATCTTAGTCTTCGTGCAGTCACAATATACCAAGGAGCATTAGTTTAGGAGCACCTTTACGCTTGAATCTACTTACACTTGTAGGGATCTGGGATGACAACAATTTGCGAACCCAAATTTAAGTGATGAAGGTACCATAATGAAATGTTACAGTAAGAAAACAATGAATATAATATGCCGTGTGATGCCGGCTAAGATAAGCATCACCCCATTACTTACCCATGGGTGTCGTAAGAGGCGACTAAGGGACTCGGGGGTTAGATGTGTATTGCAATTTTGGGCGATGGGCTGACAACCTGTCACTATAGTGATACACAGTTATCTGATTGACCCTCAAACTTTTGTCAGACGTGGTGTTAATATACGATTTACAGCTGTTAACGCTTTGCCTACCCCGTAAGGGATAAAGGTGTGATTTATGTATGTATGTATGTATGAAAACAATGAATCACATTATTAATTAATAATAAAGTGATGGCAAAAAGTGCCTAAAAACGACCACTTCTGTATTTACTGCCATAACTTTAATTACAGCGCATATTTAATTGAGTTTCAGGTTCTAATTTAACTTAAAGATAATACTAAAAACTTGATCAACGAATATTCTGAATGATTGTTTGTATAAAGAGTTTTTTTGTGAATGGGCGTCACTGTCTAGGTCGTTTCGCCTACACTCGCTTTAAGCATAACCATCCATCTGTCGTACCATCTTCACGCACAATTAACTAGGATTCGGCCGCGTCAACGAAAGCCTTATCTTAAGACTAAAGGGGTCCAGAGTGGCTGAGAAACACAGTAGCGCAGTCCCATGTAGACGGAACCCTAAAGATTTATCTACTTTGTGCTAACAAGGCACAAATATTCTTTATCGTGAACAGTTGGCCTATAAAATAAGAGTAAAAGCTAGCTACCTAGCTACATCGGTAGCTTTCAGACCGAGTGATGTCAGTGGAAAGAGTCGTACAGTTGGTTTAGTTTGTATTTTTTTAGTCAGTTCAGATTATCAAATGCCAAATCAAACCAGCCCGTAAAAAGCCCTACTAAATAGTGGTCACAGACCAAAAAACTTGCTCGCCGCGGCACTAAGACAACACATGGCGTATAGCTGTTCTGTGGTAGTGGTAGTACGAAAAATCTAAGCAGTATTGTTAAGCCCTGCTATGCTATGCCAAGGCGGTCACAGAAGTAGTAGTAGTAATAAGTACACGAGGTACTGATGTCACCTTTTGATAGTTTAAAATCATAGTTCAAGAAGAGATTTTCAATAAGAAAAACTACTACAACATTACGTGATTTATACAACGTTTACGACCATTAGGTTGGTACCCAAATTTCTCAGGGTGATAGGACCTTCTCCAAATGCGCCTACAGCAAGACGCGTGCGATTTTTAGTCGAGCTAGATTTGCGATTAATAAAACATTGAATAAAGATTTAAATATGTCAGAGGCCTACTACTAGTAGTCGGCGGTAAAAAAACACAGACACCAGGTTTCATCGGGTCGTTGGACGATTCTATGTCCCACACGAAAAGAAAGAAAGAAAGAATGATTTAAATGTTGCAATCATGAAATTTTAACTTAATTCAATGTAGGATAGTAGATACTCGTACATCTACTATCACATCACCTATTACATATTGACAATTGAAATTGAAATTGTAAAAAAAATATTAATTTTATAACAAAATTGTATTGTCCAGATAGAAAACTGTCTCAAATGGCTTCTTGGAAACTTCTCCAGGGCCAATGTTTCATGTCTTCAATAGGGAAATTTTATTATATCATTTTTGATGGAAAATATTAAATGTAATTTCCACAGGTTATCATTTCATTTGCATTTGCACAAGTTTGACCTTGATCGGCCGTGTGTTGGACACGTGACCCCAAAGTCCAAAGTACCTCTTTTCAAATACCTAATGATAGCTGTCAAACTGTCAAATTATCCCGTTTCACCCACAGATCACTTGTATAATATATATCCTAAGTTTCACATTCTATTCGCAAAGTTTGAAACATATCATACTTTTGTGACTTTTTCTGTAAATAAAAAATAATATTTACGCGATCAAATAAGGATAAAAACGTTTCCTCTCAATTTGCTCAAGCTTAATAGCTGCTTTTGAAGGTAAGTATGGAGTGATATGTTTTTGTGAAAATATCAAAAGAAAAATACACCACGAATACACCAGTAGGTATCTTGTCAGATTTAAAAAAGAGGGAAGTTCTTAATTTGTCGTGATTTTTTATTAATTCAAAGAAAACGTTCATCAAAACATGGCCATTTACGTTGAAAGTAAATGAAGAAGAGATATTTTTAATATTTTTGTGGCTTTACGAGTACCGATTAATACCTTTACAGATATCACTGTCGTTAACCGCAAAAGAAATACATGCACATACATACATAGACATATCAGGCCTTTATAGGGTAGGCTTTAGGGTAGGCAAAGCGTTAATGGCCGTAAAAATTACTATCGCCACGTTTGACAAAATAATTGAGGGTCGTTTCAGAAAAATTGTGTATCACAATAGTGACAGGTTGTCAGCATGTCGCCTAAAATTGAAATACACATGAAACCCTCGAGTCCCTTAATCACCTCTTACGACACCCACGTAAAAAAATGGTGTGATGCTATTCTAAGCCAGTAACACAACAAGAAGAATATTTTTAGATTTTTTCCAGATTGGTTAATTATTAATGTTTTCTTAATTAATTAGCTTACATAAAGTGTGAAAACGTGGTTTGCCTTCATAAGGTTCTATTCCTAGGTTTCCCGGGGAAAGGACACGTGGCCCTTTGACGTCATCATATCGTATTGCGCAATGTGCATTGAATGCTGGATTATACCGGGTGTTACAGAATAACAAATAAACCCGAAAGGGTGTGAGAGGGATAAAAATTGAAAATAAAGTTATGCCGGCTGCCGTGTGATGCCGGCTCTGCCGTGTGATGCCGGCTTAGAATAGCATCACCCCATTTCTTGCCCGTGGGAGTCATAAGAGGCAACTAAGGGACCCGAGGGTGTGTATTGCAATTTTAGGCGATGGGCTGACAACCTGTCACTATGGCGATCCATAATTTTCCGAATGACCCTCAAATATTTGTCAGACTAACGTAAATGTCCGTTATTTGCGGACGCTTACGCTCTGCCTACCCCGCAAGGGATTATAGGCGTGATATGTGTATACATTATATGTATGTAAATTTGTTATCATTTTCAGTTCAATTTTCTAATAATTTTTATTTAAATTTTAATTATAATTTATTTTAATAATAAAACTAATTAATATAAATAATTTACAATTTTGAAAATAAGGATTATAATAATCCCTTGTCCAGTCTATAGGCAAAAAAATAAATTTTGTGCCCATTTGGGCATAAAGTTAAATAAATAAATAAACGATGTGTCATGTGGGGATCAAATCCACAACCTTCACCATATCAGTAGTAGAGTACTATCCGCTACGCCATTGGATCAGTCATGATTTCAACGTAGTAAGAGTAATTGCTTGTAGTAGGCAGGTATAGGCAGGCACTCAGCTTGAGTTATCTTTAGGGTCAATACGGGACGGTGTACTGAAAACCCTACAGGCATGATCGGACCATGAAACTGATCTACTTTTGCTATGGGGACAGACAAACAGAAACACTTTATTGCCAACGTTTATAATTATAACTTATACAAGAACTAGTTAAAGAATTAGTCTAGCAATTCAAAGAGGTAATACATACATATATACATACATAAATCACGCCTATATCCCATACGGGGTAGGCAGAGCCTAAACGGCCGCAAAAACGGACTTTTATGCCACGTCTGACAAATAATTGAGGGTTATTCGAGAGAATTGTGTATCGCCATAGTGACAAGTTGTCAGCCCATCGCCTAAAATTGCAATACACTCCCTCAAGTCCCTCAGTCGCCTCTTACGACTCCCACGGGAATGAAATGGGGTGATGCTATTCTAAGCCGGCATCACACGGCAAGTATATATTATTTACGGCGGGTATTTATTATTTGTAGTTATAGTAAGTTTCTAGTTTTTTAGTTTTAAGTTGACATTTTGATTTTGTATTTTGATTTTGTATGTATGAAATAAAAAGTATGATACAAGAACAATGTTTAATTTAGCGTTGCTATGCTGGGGTAAGTTAGGTATTAATGACGGTCTATGAATGCGCCGCGATGCTGCTCGCACGCATCGCTCTGGGCATATGTTGTCCCTTTCTCGCTCGCGGGGCGAGGGTGGCGGCGTGCGCGCGGGCCGCCAAGCGGTGATTTCTGCACCGCACTATCAGTCACTCAAAACCGTTCGGACGGGAGGGTATCGCGTATTGTGCGGATTTCCCGCCACGCGTTTTGTGATGCCGCGTGTAATGGACGATTCAATTTGAGATCGCGCGTGTTGATGCATCGTATTATTGCGTTTCTCCTGGGTTGTACTGGAATGCCAGGCTTAGTGATTGTTGGATGTCTCGACGTCTTCCACGTGAGCGTCGCGTTGAATAGGCATCAGGTGGCCATATTGGCCCGCGTTTGTACGGCCCAAATTCGGGTTGGGTCACGCGTAATGACTGATATCAAAGTGGAATACGAACAGAAGCTGTGAGTGGTTTGAAGTGAATAACGCGCCAAGGCTGTAGTGGAATGCTGGGTGTCGATATCTTTTCCACCCAGCCCTGTAAGTACCAACGGAATCCCTATTTGATCCATTCCCTGAACTTCCTTTCTCCGTTGGGTATTTTATGCATTTGCGCCGGCACGTTGACTGTAAGTGTTAAACCTAGTTGTTTTAGTATAAAACTGTTTCTTCGTGTTAATGGTGTGTTCCCTTTAGTCATATTTGTTGTACCATATCATTGTGACTCCTTAGTACGAATTGCGGAATTCGTGGGGTGATATAATTTGGAGGTACTTACTTATAATCTAGTGCTTATACGTGTGACGTAACGCCAGATCGGCAGACGGTATTTACTACAGAATTGAGTTATGTAAAGGTCAGAACACATCATTTGCCAATTTCACTCAACTTAGTTAATTAAGTTAAATAGATTTAGGTTCACGTTTAGTTCATAGTATGCGCTGCTATATTGTGCAGCGTATGCTATTTAGCGCTGCGTAACGCGGCCATTGTCTGCCTTCAGTTGAACTCCTGGTATTTTACTAGAAATTTACCTGTGTAAATCGCTTCCACTGCGGGAGTTTAGCTTGGAATTAGACAATTTTTGGTAGCAGAGCGTGGTTCAGAAAACCACTAGATTTAAGATTATTTTATTATAAGATTTTTAATCTACCTACATAAAAAAATATATTTATTGTGATTGTAGTGTGTGCCCTGTGTAGAATATCCTATCGGTAGGATCAGGGCCAATCAATTAGTGAATTGCTTGTTATTATCGTTGTGTTTACCCTGTGCGGATATCCTAACGGTAGGATCAGGGCCGATTGTCTATTTTTTTTTATTGTAAGGTTCGGTGTTACTTTGGGTTGGTACCATGGCTCCCACAATTACACAGCTTCAGGCAAAAATTAGAACGCACCTAATTTGGTTCGCGACTAAGCAGGCGATGGTCGGTCGCGGGGACCGAGAGGACGCACTCATCGCTTGTGCGCAACGGATTGACGAACGGGTCGCGGAGGTGTTGGATTGCCTCACTGGATGCGAGGAGTTATTTGATGGGACGCCTGATGAGGAGGTCAAACTTACGGTCCGGACGAATGTGACCCAGTGCATGGACATGGGGCAGGAGATCCAGCAGGCGGCTGCTGTGATCACCAGGCGTAGAGCTGGGGAGCCGGACCCACCCCATGGTCCGCGGGGACCGGGGGTGCAAGTGCCCCTGCCGGCTGTGGCGATTCCGGTCTTCCACGGGGACTACACGGATTGGACCCGATTCCAGGATCTGTTTGACAGTGTGATTCATAACCGCACTGACTTGCAGCCGGCATATAAAATGGCACAATTGATGGCCAAGCTGCAAGGTGAGCCCCATGAGCTGGTAAAGCATCTACCAGTCGATGATGCAAGTTACGAGACGGCTCGCGGTTTGCTGATCGAGAGATACAGCAACAAACGTCTCATGATTGACCAACTCCTGGAACAGTGGCTCACCGTGCCGACCATCACACGAGGGACGGACCTCAGGGCCAAGGTCCTCAACCCTGTCTGCGTTGCAGTGAACGCTCTTGAGAGACAGGGGATGCCGGTGTCAGGCTATGATTATATCCTGGTCCACACGTTGTTGCGCCGCCTGCCGAGCGACATGGCCGCTCGTTTTGAACAGTCACACGGAGGTAAGACATCTGATTACCTCCCGACCTTCGAGGAGCTCAAGTCCTTCCTCGAGGCCAAGTGCAGGAGGGTAGATGCCCAATTTGGAGAGTCGCCTCACGCGGAGTCTGCGGCCGCTCGCCGCCCGGAACGGCCGGGTGCACAGGCGCGAGACGGTAAGAGTAGGCCACCCAGGCGATACAACGTCGCTAATTTGGAATCGAGGTGTGCCTACTGCAGAGAGGCGGGGCATCAGGTGACTGCGTGTGAGGAGTTCGCTGCACAGCGGGTGCAGAAACGTCGTGGTGTGGTGCAGCAACGGCGTTGGTGCTTTAGGTGTATGGGGCCGCATCAGGTGCGAGAGTGCCCATCAAGCACCAACTGCAGGTACTGCCAGGGTGCCCACCATCAGCTCCTATGCATGAACCGCAGCGGAGATTACGGAGGCAGAGCTGACGCGGGTCAGCGGACGGAGTCTGCCCTACCTAGACGGGAGCAACGCTCCCCACCCCCTCCAAGGAGGAGTCCTCTTCTACCAGGGTTTCAGGGACGAGGCCAGGGACATCAGCAGGTGATGCCCCTTTCACCACGCGCGAGACAGTCACCACCTCGGCAGCAGGTGCCGGAACAGGGTAGGTGGTCACAGGTCCAAGGTCAGGGGCACCCATCACAAGTACGTGATGCTACGGGCGGGTGCCAACACCAGGGCCAGTACATGCAGTACTCGGCGGGTCTGAACAACATGGTGAGTTCCCATGACCCACGCATGCCTCTCCCCTTGGCTGAGCACCCGCGGCTACAGGCGCATCCACGGTACGCGCGCCTGCCGCAGGGTTACTATAGGCTGCCAGCCATGGCGTACAGGACCAGAGGTCCCTATCAGCAGGAGTGGGACCCACTCGAAGGTGTACGGAGAGAGGGGACCCCCCCGCAGGACGCGGACACTCCGCGCTTAGATTCCTGCTAGGTAATCGCCGCCTACACGCCAGCTTCGGCCCCCCGGCCAATTACGGTATTGTTGCCTACGGCAATGATTTGGGTATGGGGATACGGTGGCCGCAGCATACAGGTAAGAGCCTTGTTAGATACAGGGGCTCAGGGTTGTATTGTGTCTAGTAAGCTGGTGAGTAGGCTACGCTTAAATATAAGGCCCACAACGGATGGGGCTGTAGGTATTGGAGGTGTAGATGTGCCTGACGTTCGGGGTCAGGTGAACTTCGAGTTCACATTAGGTAATACAGGTACAGGGGTCAGCTATCATGCCTCAGCAGTGGTGCTGGATGAAGTGGTAGGGAAACTTCCTCAGGTTCGGTTACCGTCAACGGTACGAGGGTTAACCACAGGCTTAGAGTTAGCTGATCCTGAATTTGATACTCCTGGTACGGTGGACGTTCTCCTCGGGTCAGACGTCCTCGGGAGATTCTGGTGTGGCAGAAAACGGGTACTTCAGCAAACTGGTTTAGTGGCCGTTGATACCACAGGGGGGTATGTTATTTTTGGCCCAGTTTGGAGACCTCAGGACCTACCAGAGGGCGATACGGTTCTCTATGGTAGTG
Source organism: Tuta absoluta (assembly GCA_027580185.1). Classification (NCBI taxonomy): domain Eukaryota; kingdom Metazoa; phylum Arthropoda; class Insecta; order Lepidoptera; family Gelechiidae; genus Tuta; species Tuta absoluta. The sequence continues at coordinate 2,496,670 of JAQAHW010000032.1, forward strand.
TGTTGTCGGAGGTGCTGCAGAGGTTTTGGGAGTCTGAGGAGCCACCCACGGCGGATAGACGGAAGCCAGAGGATGACGAGTGCGAGCTGTTCTATCAGTACAACACTGCACGAAGTTCGTCAGGTAGGTTTGTTACCAGGCTGCCATTTCTCCCAAACCGCCCCTCCTTAGGTAGTTCGCGACAGATCGCGGAACGGAGACTACTGGCTATGGAGAGAAAGATGAAGCGAGATGCAGCACTTCGGCAGAAGTATATCGAATTCATGAGGGAGTACCTAGAGTTAGGCCACATGTCGGTGTCCAGCATAGATTGGAGGTGTGTCGAGCATTACTATATACCACACCTGGCTGTTTTGAAGTCACCGGAGGCGAAGATACGGGTAGTGTTTGACGGTTCTGCTCCTACATCGAATGGTGTGTCTGTGAACCAGTGTCTGCACGCGGGTCCCAAGTTGAACCCGGACATTGTGGACATCCTCACAGATTTTCGGTTGCACCAAGTAGCGTTCGTCGCAGACGTCAAAATGATGTTTCGCCAAACAATTATACACCCGGATGACCGTCGGTACCAGCTGATTTTGTGGCGTGAGAGCCCTGACGAGCCGATGGTCACTTATGAGCTTAACACGGTAACGTATGGTCTGAAGCCAAGTCCGTTTTTGGCAGTACGCACGCTGCGAGAGTTGGCCGCACAGGAAAGGGTAAGATTCCCTCGAGCCGCAGCAGTACTGGATCGCGACGTCTACGTGGATGACATCTGCACGGGTGCAGATAGCGTGCAACAAGCACTGCTACTACGAGACGAGCTGATCGCGATCATGGAATCAGGAGGTTATGAGTTGCGGAAATGGCTGTCCAGCTGTCCAGAGCTCCTGGCCGGGTTGCCAGGTGAGTTCCAGCAGGACCCGCACCTTTTCGAGAACCCGGACAATCCAAATACGTTGAGCATCCTAGGGGTGCAATATAGGCCAACGCATGATGTCTTTACGTATCAGATCGAGCCAGACCTTTTGCAGAAGACTTGGACGAAGCGTTCGGTATTATCGACGATCGCCAGAACTTTCGATCCTAACGGGTGGATCGCACCGGTGACGTTCATGGCGAAGTGCTTCTTGCAAAGGTTGTGGATAGCAAACTTGGGTTGGGACGACCAGCTCTCCGGAGAGCTGTTGAATGATTGGACCAAGTTTGTGACCACCTTACCAGGGATCGTACGCATCGCCATACCTCGCAAGTTGCTCCCATCGGTGGGATGTAAGGCTACCCTACATGGGTTTTGTGATGCCTCGGAGCGAGGGTACGCGGCAGCTGTCTATTTGCGGACAGTCAGTTCAACGGGAACTGTAGACGTGCGTCTAGTTATGGCCAAGAGTAAGGTGGCTCCGGTTAGGACAAGATGGACCATTCCAAAGTTGGAATTGGCGGGAGCAGCGCTTCTCACGCGCTTGCTACATTATGTCGCTAGTAATCTACGCGGTACCATCAATTTGGATGAAACGGTGTACGCATGGACCGACAGTAGGATAGTTCTGTGCTGGTTACAGACGTCGGTACATACTCTTGAGGTTTTCGTGGCAAATCGGGTGTCACAGATTAAAGGATCGGAAACTCCGTTGGTATGGAGACACGTACCGGGAGAACAGAACCCAGCGGACTGCGCCTCACGGGGATGTAGGGCCCCTGATTTGGTAGGTCACTCACTGTGGTGGGGACCTCAGTGGCTGACTGAGTCACCTGAGAGATGGCCATACAATGAGTGCGGGTCGCCGCTTGGGCCACCTGATCGAGGTTTGCGAGTGAACGTAGGGCAGATCGTACCTAAGCCTAGTGCGGCTTTCTTGCTGGAACGATACAGCTCCCTCGACAAACTTCTAGGGGTGACAGGTTGGATCAAACGGTTCGTGAACAACTGTAGAAAACCTCAAGCAGAACGGAACTTGGCACCTGTCCTCTCGCCTGCGGAGCGGAATGCGGCTCTAAGTTTATTGGTTAGGGTCGTCCAGGCGGAACATTTTGAGGAAGAGGCCAGGCTGCTCAGGGATGGCCGTGGAAAGCTGAAGGGAGGTCTTGTGCGCCTCAACCCGTTCGTGGACGAGCATGGAATGCTCCGGGTTGGAGGTAGACTTCGGAACGCTAACCTGCCCTTTTCAGCACGGCATCCGCTGTTACTCCCAAAGAAGGGACCTTTGGTAGAACTTATAGTTAGGGATCGTCACCAGAAAAACTCGCATGCGGGCTGCAATGCACTTTTGGCTATTCTGCAGCGCGAGTTTTGGATCTTGTCTGGACGACGTACGGTACGGAGCATTGTGTTTCGGTGCTTGCCTTGCTATCGGTTGAAGGCAGCCACAATGCAACCTCAGATGGGAGACCTCCCACCGGACCGGGTGACGGAAGCCTGGACGTTTGCGGGTGTGGGAACGGACTTTGCGGGGCCTTTTATGGTAAAGGCATCACGCCTTCGCAACGCGAAGTCAATCAAGGCGTATTTGTGCGTGTTTGTGTGCCTAGCAACCAAGGCCGTCCACTTGGAACTCGTGGCCGACCTCACTACGGAGGCTTTCTTAGCAGCTTTAGATAGATTTGTGTCGCGAAGAGGGCGACCAGCGCTGATCAGGTCGGACTGTGGTACCAACTTTAAGGGCGCTGATCGATGTATGAAAGAAATTATAACGTTTTTATCGGAAAACGAGGAAGCTATCGGCACGAGCCTCTCCCGTCAGGGCATTAACTGAGTGTTCGATCCACCAGGATGCCCCCACTGGGGTGGTATATTTGAAGCGGTTGTAAAGTCCGCTAAGACGCATTTGATGCGCGTTATAGGTTTAACGATATTAACCTTTGAGGAGCTAGCGACCGTGTTTTGTAAAATTGAGGCCGTTCTCAATTCACGTCCTTTGTGTCCGCTTAGCTCAGATCCGAATGATCTGGAGGCCCTGACACCAGGGCATTTCTTAATTGGCCGACCACTTAACGCCTTGCCAGAATACCCCTACACAGAGGTCAGTAGCAATCGTTTGACGCGTTATGAGTTGCTGCAGCAAATGTCTCAGAATTTTTGGAAGCGATGGTCGCTTGAGTATTTGCACATTCTGCAGCAACGCCTTAAGTGGACGGACAGAACTGAACCCCCTCGCATCGGAGATCTCGTTCTGGTTAAGGATGCCAACCTGCCGCCACTGCGATGGCGCAGAGGGCGCATTCTCAACTTGTTCCCAGGTAGTGATGGCACTCCTCGAGTCGCGACAGTTCAGGTAGGGGATTCAGTTCTTAAGCGAGCAATAGCAACGCTATCTCGTCTCCCCAGTAGTGAATAGGCCTAAGGGATTCGGCCTAGGGCGGGTGAATGTTTAATTTAGCGTTGCTATGCTGGGGTAAGTTAGGTATTAATGACGGTCTATGAATGCGCCGCGATGCTGCTCGCACGCATCGCTCTGGGCATATGTTGTCCCTTTCTCGCTCGCGGGGCGAGGGTGGCGGCGTGCGCGCGGGCCGCCTGGTAGGCGCCAAGCGGTGATTTCTGCACCGCACTATCAGTCACTCAAAACCGTTCGGACGGGAGGGTATCGCGTATTGTGCGGATTTCCCGCCACGCGTTTTGTGATGCCGCGTGTAATGGACGATTCAATTTGAGATCGCGCGTGTTGATGCATCGTATTATTGCGTTTCTCCTGGGTTGTACTGGAATGCCAGGCTTAGTGATTGTTGGATGTCTCGACGTCTTCCACGTGAGCGTCGCGTTGAATAGGCATCAGGTGGCCATATTGGCCCGCGTTTGTACGGCCCAAATTCGGGTTGGGTCACGCGTAATGACTGATATCAAAGTGGAATACGAACAGAAGCTGTGAGTGGTTTGAAGTGAATAACGCGCCAAGGCTGTAGTGGAATGCTGGGTGTCGATATCTTTTCCACCCAGCCCTGTAAGTACCAACGGAATCCCTATTTGATCCATTCCCTGAACTTCCTTTCTCCGTTGGGTATTTTATGCATTTGCGCCGGCACGTTGACTGTAAGTGTTAAACCTAGTTGTTTTAGTATAAAACTGTTTCTTCGTGTTAATGGTGTGTTCCCTTTAGTCATATTTGTTGTACCATTATCATTGTGACTCCTTAGTACGAATTGCGGAATTCGTGGGGTGATATAATTTGGAGGTACTTACTTATAATCTAGTGCTTATACGTGTGACGTAACGCCAGATCGGCAGACGGTATTTACTACAGAATTGAGTTATGTAAAGGTCAGAACACATCATTTGCCAATTTCACTCAACTTAGTTAATTAAGTTAAATAGATTTAGGTTCACGTTTAATTCATAGTATGCGCTGCTATATTGTGCAGCGTATGCTATTTAGCGCTGCGTAACGCGGCCATTGTCTGCCTTCAGTTGAACTCCTGGTATTTTACTAGAAATTTACCTGTGTAAATCGCTTCCACTGCGGGAGTTTAGCTTGGAATTAGACAACAAAAACGTACAACACAATATAAGGCAAAGGCGGTTTTATCGCTTTAAGCGATCTTTGCCAGGCAACACTCACTGTAAATAGCTGCGGCAACACAAAAAATCTTTTAATTTGCAAAACACAATGTTAATATCTACCAATATTATGAAGACTATGTTTGTAAAAGAGTAATAAAAAATTACCTCCCTTGAAAAAATCCCGATCAGCAGATTGACTTTTTAAAAAACGTTGTCTCCCAACTTATGACTCAGTTTCATCACCTGATTATGCCTCTGAAGTTTTATCGGTACTTACATCGTCCCTTGCACCCGGTATGTACTGGTTTTACGTAATAATAACCCGATTTGCCGTGCGATGCTGGCTCACAATAGAATCACCCCAATACTACCCGTGGGTGTCGTAAAAAGTGACTGAGGGATTAACTCATCCAGGGAATATGCAGCAGCGTCCTGTGTAAGAAATATAAGCACTGCACTCGCTAATCCGCTTGCCAACGTGGTGAATTTGGCAATACCTCCACATAAGGGGGGTCCCATGTCCAGCAGTGGACTGTTGTGGCTGTTATAGTATGTTATAACATGATTGGATTACGAAATGGCGATCGCATACGCACCAGACGTTATCACGGTTCGTCAAAGCCACCATACAAAATTACAATCTGTGACAGCCGCAGTTTGATGCGGCGACTTGTGTCATGATTTCCGGTTTTTGAATGGGACTATGGTTTATTATGCAGTCACAGTACTATATTGCTTCGAGACGAATACCAAGAGATTGAAAATTTGGAACTGTCAGTCGAGGTGCGCCGGTACCCAAAGATCCCGGGTTCAAGCCCCGGCGGGCGCTATCACTTTTTTAATTTCTTATTTTAAATTTGTATGGGACACTACTTTCGTCAAAACCCAGATCCAGCAAAATACCGCAAAATCTTGCGTTGCGTGTGTATGTTTGTTACCTCTTCACACTCAAACGGCTTGACGGATTTGGATGATATTTCGTACACAAATGGAATCTTACTAATATATAATCTTACTTAGTGCCGTGTGATGTCGGCTTAGAATAGCATCACCCCATTTTTTTCCCGTGGGTATCGTAAGAGGCGATTAAGGGAGTCGAGGGTAACATGTGTATTGCAATTTGGCGATGGGCTGTTAACCGGCTACTATGGTCATACACAATTATCTGAATGACCCTCAAATATTTTTCAGAAGTAGCGTAAGTGTCCGTTTTAAAGCCATTTAAGCTCTGCCTACCCCGCAAGGGATATAGGCGTGTCATATTTATGTATGTATAATCTTACTTTGACTGCGAGAAACACAAAATTCCTACGGGCACACCTAAAAAAAGGAAGTTTTACATATTTCTTTTTCAGTTTAAAGTCTGCAATCTACTACATGAGCGTAGGTACCTAGGTACTGCTGTTTTGTAGATAAGTCCCTCTCCAACTAATGGAACTTTGTGTTTTAACGGGGACAAGAAAAACAATCTTTGTATTTCCCTAGAGAAAGCCTTGCCAGGTGGTCAGCCTTTGCAGCACTGTATAGCTGTTACATATCCTATGGGGACTCTCAAAGTTTTACTAAAAGATATCCCTTAGTGGGATAAGTCCGTTTTTAGGCCTCTTTTTTGTCTTTTACAGCAATTTTATATATATATTTTTTTTGAAACTAATATCCGGCGACTACCTTCAGATTGAATGTAGTCTAAGCGATGAAAACCCGCGATAAATTGAATACGAAATTTTAAAACACTTCCCGTGTTAGGTATAAAACTTTTGAAAACTTGCAAATTTTTCAAGTTTTTTTATGTTTTTATTATTTTTAACTTTTTTAAGTTTTGCATGTTTTCAAAAATTGTGCACCTAACACGGGAAGTGTTTTAAAATTTGGTATTCAATTTTGAATAATATGTTCTTTGGTACAATAAATCACATACATAGCTCATTCGAAGTACTAGCCATGACGTAGAACCTCGTAGCAATACCGTAGCTTTTCGTAGCAATACCGTAGCTCTACACCACGTCTCGCGCGCCGCGCTGTCTCCCTATTTTGTGACTACACAACCATCCTGTAAAAATACAAAATTGATTTTTTTGAATTTTGAGCATATACATACATACATACACATATCACGCCTATAATCCCTTGCGGGGTAGGCAGAGCGTAAACAGCCGCAAAAAACGGCCATTTACACCACGTCTGACAAATGTTTGAGGGTTATTTGGAATATTGTGTATCGCTATAGTGACAGGTTGTCAGCCCATCGCCTAAAATTGCAATACACACCCTCGAGTCCCTTAGTCGCCTCTTAGGACTCCCACGGGAAAGATATGGGGTGATGCTATTCCAAGCCGGCATCGCACGGCAAAATTTTGAGCATTAAACTAGCAAAAAATGAAATGACCCGAAATAAATTATCTCAACATGAACTTTAGTTATTAAACAAACCCCAAAACGTATTCCCTAAAGTTAGCAATTTTAATAATAGCTCTGTGTTGTTGATTGTACAAAAACATTACAATTTAATTATGACACGGGTTAATTAACTTTTTGATTTAGCCAGGTAGGTTACCGTAGTTATTAAAAATTACTAATGTCACGATTTTAGCTGCATTATTATTTTAAAAGTATAGTATATTCGCAAGAGGCGACTAAGGGACTTGAGGGTGTGTTGTGTTGCAATTTTAGGCGATGAGCTGACAACCTGTCACTATAGCGATACACAATTTTCCGAATGACCCTCTAATATTTGCAGACGTGGCTTAAATGTCCGTTTACGCTCTGCCTACCCCGCAAGGGATAATAGGCGTAATATATGTATCTCAAAGACAAGTATGTATTATTTTAAAACTGGGTATTAGGTGCAATGTCAACCGTATATTTGTAACGTATTATTGTGCAAGACTGAACCCTAACCAGCACTCAGACTAGTTAAGATACTGATTATATGTTCTAGACAATTGAAATTATGGCTGCTTATAGGTGAAAACTTGTGAATGGCCCAGTTCTGTTTAATCTATTGTACTATTGTTATAAATATTGGCTGTAAGTTTTCCTGTTAAAATAAAAATAAAATAAAAAATAAAAATTATTTGATTGATTTCGTGAGTTTCCTGACAAAACGTGTCTTTGTTTAAATATACAGGGTGTAAGGGACAGCCCTCCGAATACTGATAGGGCATACATTACATGAAACTGAATAACTTTCCTTTAGAAACATAGTTTAGGAAACGACAATAAATATTCGAACTTCCATACAAAATCACAATAAACTGACTGCATTTATTATGGAAAGTAAATAAAAATGCGTTTCCGGATATATTTTTCCATAGAAATTTGGTCAGTTTCATGGTCTCAATGCACCCTATCAGTATGCGGAGGACTGTCCCTTACACCCTGTACAAGTACATTAACATCCACGTCCACTGCTGGACATTTTATTTGTCATAAATTGTTTTAATGGTTCAACTACTTTGGAAATACCTCTATTGTAGAGAAATCCAAAGTTTCAGGGTCACCTTAAGGTGCTTCTACGCTATTTGACGTCACTTTAATGCCCTTATTGTGAGCGACTTCCCTTTCAAACATGCTCTTAACCAGCCAACATCCTAGCACAGGCACGTCTATTAAATATAACGAGCTTTGCTCCATATCATAACGAGACTACAGGTAAAATTTTAAGTACCTACATTGCGTGGCCGGTTAGCCATTGTGACACTGGTTATTTGATCGAGTAAGCAATGCAAAAAGGCCTGTAGATTTGTAATATGGGGCACTATTGATGGCGACTCGAATCTCAAAGACAAAGATGCATGGGGAATTGAATACTAAAAGAAGGGCGTGTGTGGAATTTACAACTGACAATTTCAAACTTGCATACTATTAAGTACATTTTTTTAATGTTGTTATTATTATTATTTATTTATTTATTAAAAAGACATATAATGATTTATACATAGATTTATCTATTTGAAATTCTGAAAGTTGTGAATCTACTAGGAAATAAAAATTTAGAAGTATTATTTTCAGAATTTTTGTAGAAGTATTATTATTTGTTCGGAAAATAATTCTGATAATCTAAAACAACAAGGTAGAAATTAGTAACACAATTGTCATAATTTTGCAAAATTAAACTAACTTTACAGTACCTACTACTTAGTAGACAAATACTGCCATGATATTTTTGAGATACGCCAGTATAAACAAACATGTGAGGTGTAAGGGACAGTCTTCCGAACATTGATAAGGTGCATTCAGACAATGGAACTGAACAAATTTCCCCTTGAAATATATTTAAGAAACGTATTTTTTTACTTCACATTGTAAATACAGTCAGCTGATCGTGATTTTTTATGAGAAGGCATTTTTTTACGTTTTTGACATATGTATCTAGGGGAAAGTTGTTCAGTATTATAATCTTCCTTCATGTAACCTACTAGTATTCGGAGGGCTGTCATTACACAAAGCCCAACAAACAAATAGAAAAATTCTATACACACATACACATATCACGCCTATAATCCCTTGCGGGGTAGGCAGAGCGCAAACGGCCGCATAGGACGGACATTTGCAACACGTCTGACAAACATTTGAGGGTCATCCGGAAAATTGTGTATCGCCATAGTGACAGGTTGTCAGCCCATCGCCTAAAATTGCAAAACATACCCTCGAGTCCCTTAGACGCTTCTTACGACTCCCACGGGCAAGAAATGGGGTGATGCTATTCTAAGCCGGCATCACACGGCACTGAAAAATTCTACATACATACATACATATATCACGCCTTTACCCCTTGCGGGGTAGGCAGAGCGTAAACGACCGAAAAAACGGCCACTTACGCCACGTCCGACAAACGTCCGAGGGTCATTCGGAAAATTGTGTATCGCCACAGTGACAGGTTGTCAGCCCATCGCCTAAAATTGCTATACACACCCTCGAGTCCCCTCGTCGCCTCTTACGACTCCCACGGGTAAGAAATGGAGTGATGCTATTCTAAGCCGGCATCACACGGCACTTCTAAGTGCCGGCATCACACGGCACGGAAAAATTCTAAGTTGTAAAATTTGTGTGAAATTGATAACCATCTTTTATAAAGTCAGTCAAAGAATGTCCTCCTAATAAATGTTTAACCCATAACAATGTCCCTTGAATGAACAGCCAGATTGCTCGTATTGCTCGTGTCACTCGGGGCGTGTGTAAAGGCGGCAAAGGTCACTCGGTGGCACTTAAGGCAATTAAACCCATTAAAAAAAAACACGCCGTTCATGAGAACGTCACACCCTGTATCATTTCATTAGACTCACGCATATGTGGGTGGTTCCACTTGCGATGGGTCGAACATAGGTTTCACCGAATACGAATATTACATACATACATACACACACACATATCACGCCTTTAACCCCTTGCGGGGTAGGCAGAGCGTAAACGTCCGCAAAAAACGTTACGTTACGTATACAGACGGACATTTACACCACGTCTAACAAATATTTGAAGGTTATTCGGAAAATTGTGTATCGCCATAGTGACAGGTTGTCAGCCCATTGCCTAAAATTGCAATACACACCCTCGAGTCCCTTAGTCGCCTCTTACGACTCCCATGGGAAAGAAATGGGGTGATGCTATTCTAAGCCGGCATGTATATTTGGGAGTGTGATACCGGCTTAGAATAGCGTAACTCCATTTCTTTCCAGCGAGTGTCGTTAGAGACGATTAAGGAACTTGGTTTCATGTGTATTGACAACCTTTCACTCCAGTGATACACTACTTTTATGGAACAGGCCTCTAATATTGGTCAGATGTGACGAAAACGACCGTATTTTACGGCTGTTAACGCTCTTCCTACCCCGCAACTAACGGCTGTATATGTACGCAAAAAGTTTAAACTGAATATTCAGCAGTAATTCATACCATACAAAACCAGCTTCACTTTTTTACAAAAAGGTAACGTTTTGGTACCGGACTACTCCGCTTTCTTTCTTCCTATTGGAAACGTTGATTATTTATTTTTATTTATTATAAGTTTCGTTCTATTGCAGGGTAAAGGTCTTCCTCCCTTTCTTCCATTCTTCCCTACTTTGCGCCTCGTCCATCCATTAATTAAAAATGACCTTTTTCCTGACACAAACATTTATATGAAAAGAAATTCTTTAAATATATAAAAATAACGTTCATTTTTACCAAATATATTGGAATACCAAATATTTGAATTTGCCGAATTTTTGGTAAATCTGATGAATATATCGAATACCGGACATAAAACTAAAACTAGGCCCATCTCTAGCTCCCACACTTTGTAACCTGCTGCGGTCTGGCTTCAACTTCAAACGCAATACGCGGGAAGGTGTTGAAATAGGTACTACTAGTTTTATTTGAGAAGAACCAGCCCAATAAATAAAGTACCTGATCCCAAACAACACAACAGACTAAAATAACTACATGAAAAAAATAATAATAATGGACTATAAATAATGATACATTGAAATAAGTAAATGTATTAATGAGATAATATCCAAAATGCTATGGATACCAACAAGTTATTATATTTTATAAGTTTGACACACAAAATGTACCAAATTATTATAACCTTCTTTTTAAAGTAGGTTAAAAAGAAATTAACTTCTCAAAAACCTGGCAGCACTTCCTCTTTCCCCTGCCAAGTTGATTAGCCGAGCAAAAAGCTTCCTCTTATGTCAGACAGTGATGTGCTTGTTTGCTAAAGACGTGCTCCAAAAGATCATCAACGTACGTACAGTCAAGCTCACGTGCGGTTTGACACTCACCTTGCCAAAGTGAGTGTTATGCACGTCAAAAGTCCAAACGGTCTAAGCCAGCTTGATCTTGACTGTACTTAGTGCTAACTTTCAGCAGTTGGGGATCAAGTTATATTAGGGCCACATACCGCTACTTGAAAATCGTCTCGGCGGTGCTGAGATGGTCACATTGAGAGGTCACATTGAGAGAATGAATGAAAGAAGATTAACGAAACAGGTGTATATGGCGAGTGTGGATGGGAACATTGGAAGGGGAAGACCAAGACGCACGTACTTGGATCAGATCGGGGACGTCCTAAAGAAAGGTCAGGTCAAGAGTACCCTAAACCGACGAGCACTGGGTGAACTCGCTCCATCTTAGACTCTGTCTCTGTCCTATGACCTAGACTAGAGTCAAGAGCAAACCCATCATTAATAAAAAAAAAACATGTATGAACAGATTGATGCATGTTGAAGAAGCGAAAGAGGTATGTCAGGATCGTAGCAAGTGGAAAGATGTAGTCTCTGTCTACCCCTATGGGAAAGAGACGTGATTATATGTATGTATGTATGTCTCGGCGGTTTTGGACGTTTCGTATTCTGCTAACAGTTAAGTATAGAAAACCATACTGGAAATAGAATGACAATTGAGTGTAATGGCATTGAAATTATAAAATAAGCGAATCGGGCCCTGATTTTTCGTTCAGTCATTAAAAGAGTGAATTCCTAAAATGGTGACTCGAAATGCTGCGCATAGTACATCCCTTAGGAATGTCAGGAAAATAGAGCTTGTATTTAGAATCGGCGGCCACGGTAACCGTTTCCCACTGTTGCATTTTTATTCTTTGAGTATTTGTCAGTAAAGTTTTAGGAGGTAATCATGAAGGAGTATTGAGGAAATCCTCTGCAAAGCATCTGCAAAGGAGAATGTATGCTTTCAACCATACTCCCGCGCTAGTGGCAGCTAATATTCTTTGTTGCTTATTTTAGTTGTGAGGTTTACTATCTTTGGAGGAATTCTAAATAACCAGATGTTTGTAAATTGTATATAATGTTTTATGTAATTATATACAAGTTGCAACAAGAAGGGTTCGTCTGCTACGACTCCTGCGCAGCTACGCATCCTTCTACGCCGTAGCAGCGCGCACACAAGCACGCGTCACACGGACAAGCGCATCCGCGACGCTTTATAAGCTCGCGCACGCCGCGAGCACAGCCAGTTCCAGTTCCAGTTGCCAGTTCGCCAGTTTTGCCAGTTTGCCCGACAGTCCGCCGCGGTTCAAGCATCACCCCAGTTGCCAGCGAGAGGGCTGGTCCCGCGACTCAGCGCGTAAACTGAGCTCCCGCAATAGCTCCCGAAGATATATATATATTTGTAGTGTTGCGTATCGTAATTAATTAAGCCTTCAGCCCCCGTAAAACTAGCAGTGGTTCCAGCCTGCAGCCAAGGTCCAGGTTAGTGGTGATTCGCGTGTTTTCTTGCTTATGCCAAATCGCTCACAGCCGCCGCTTTGCTAAGCAGGCCACGATCTCCCGGTGAGGCTTTAGACTAGATCCGTGATATTTTAATTGCCCCGGTGACTCTCGCTTACAGCTGCACTGAACGTGCGCTGTGTGACCAGGTCCACCTGTTGCCCAGGATTTATCCCACCGATTACAGCTGCACTATACGTGCGCTGTGGCAACCAGGCCCGCCTGTCGTTCACTTAACTATTTCCCTGGATTTATCCCTTCGCCTGCAGCTGCACTATACGTGCGCTGTATGACCCAGGTCCACCAGTTGCCCAGAATTTATCCCCTCGATTGCAGCTGCACTAAACGTTCGCTGTGGCAACCAGGTCCGCCTGTGGTTCACGCGACCCGTAATCCACCACGTTGCGACTCGGCTGGTAAATTACCCCGACGGACGCCGTGTGCGTTAAGAGAGTCCGTAGCGATGGGATAGCCGACAATAAATGTTTGAGCTAACCTTGGTGTGATAATCCCCTCGCTACGTGAGCCTGTCAAACCGCTAAGCAAGAACACCGCGTTAGCCTATTTTATTTGCTATACTTATGTGCTCTGTGCTCGCATTCCGCTTTGCACTTCCCCACCCGCTATTTAGATAGATAAGTACGTCTAGGTTACGAACCGCATAGTACGTGCCATATTTAAATAAATAAAACTTATTATTGTTTATTGTGTTGTTAAACCGCTGTATTTCATTTCCCGCCACCCACCTACATAGAGCTACCCCAAATCTCAGACCCTGAGATCAGAGTTTCAACTCATTTAAATGTCAATGACAGAGGCTGCCTTCGACGGCTAGCCACATCATTACAAAGTTCACCAAAGAAGTTATATGTGCAAAGTGTTTTTGAGTTTACTTTTGCACGATGAATAAAAAGTTGAATATTCTGCTTGTTTGTTGCAGTTGTTGCGCAATGAGCGGGAGGATCAAGTAGCAGACGCCATGGCGGGCATGCCAGGACTTGGCAACATCGTCAGCGCGGGGGACCGCGTGCACAGCCGCGGTGAGTAATTACCTGTTTTCATAATATACAGCTATAATTATAATAGCCCGTTCACAATATGCACATGTTCCTGCTCCTGCCGCTGCTGTCGCGAATTTCGCACGAAATACTTCCAAGGTATCAACGCGAGTGAGTGTTCACACACTGCCGTCATACTTTTCTCGCGCCTATACGCATGAACAAGCTAGCAAAACATTCCATTCGCGTTCGTGCTGCCGTTCCTTTGCCTCGCGTACTAAACGCCGTCAATCGAGGGAGCACGGGAAGTGGCAGCGGCATGAGGAGTAGCAGCGCGAGTAACCTGTTCATATGATCGCGCTGCTCACTTCTCTTACTATTTTTCTGTCCATATTGGCATTGTGTGAACGTGCTATAGCATTATACTTGATTAGCATGCCCTTTTTCTTCTACCGCGGGACACTGATCCGTCCAACGACCCGATGAAGTCTGGTGTCAGAGTTTTTTAACCGCCTAATATAGGCCTATGACAAGGTTGCGAAACGACCGCCGTCTATGTCATCATACTGTAGATAATCGATTAAAATCCTAAAAATTAAATATCTGTTGTTTTTCAAAACTCATAAAAATCAAATTGATTGACACTGTCTTATTTATAATTGTCCTTGATTTAGACATGTAAGAATCTACTTTTTACACTTCTGGCAGGACAAAAACACAAAATTACAAAGCAAATTTAACACATTTCAAATCACAATGTCAAAACCATACAGTAAAACTCGTATCTGTTTTGTGAGTAAAACCATAAAACACGTAAAACACCTTCACCCTACTTCCTATACTCTTTGCATAAAACAATCTAAGTATATCTATATTTTAATCGTAACAATCTATTTTTCGCTTGATGTTATTTTAGACATAACTCGTTTTGTGCATCAATTTTCTGCAAATGCAGAATACAATTTTCACATGAATCACACAAGTTGAATTACCTGCCACTCACCTAGAGAAAATCCGCTCACTCTTCTATTCGCATTGAAAACTGAAATTGTTTGCTCCCTTGGGGTGATTCCATACTGCACCAGAAATCAGTTCTGAGGATCTAAGAAGACGTAATATTAATCAAGTGCCGGCTAGAAGTATTAGTTCAGTTTCGATTTGCCAGCCATCTGTATTGCCGGAAGCTTTGTAAACAAATTCACTCTACCTAGTTATTTCTATAGACGGCTCACCGTATAAACATCTCAAACTTAAAAGAACTAAAGATTGAAAAACGCAGCGACTGTCCTTTTTCTGTATGCGGCGGGTCTTACAGTATTTTGATAATATTGCATGAAGGAGTAATGACAACCTGGAACGCCTGATAGTAACTGGAAAATTGGGAGGGAATTGAGCTAGAGACCGAAGTCCGAAAAGATGGGCCGAACAAATATATGAGAAGCTGGATTTACCTTTCGGCGTCGCACTACATCAGGCGGTAGAACATGATGAATGGAAATTGACAAATGAAGAAGTCACGATCCTCAGCAGTGAGTGAGAGTACGAGTATATGACTTATCTTAAAACATTGAAAACTGAATTGTCTAGCTAGGACATTGCTCAACAAAGCTGCAGAAAGCGACGTCTATACTTGTAGCGGGCAAAACCGTGTTGGATCACTACTCCATACCAATTTGAGATAAATCAAGTAATGCGTTTAAATAATATAACATTTTTATGGAGCACGGTGAAATGAAGCACCCCTCGGGAGATGGAATCATTGATTTGTGGGAAAATGGACGCAGAAATCAAAGCAATGTTTACCTGTATCAATCAGCGCTCAGAAACGTGCTAGGGCTGCCATTTAAAGATTTTTTCAAACATGTATTATAATTAAAATAATACCAAAATACAAAATACCAAAAATACCTAAAAACAGTTAGTTCTCACAAACTTAAGTTTTTACGTACATATATCACGCCTATAATCCCTTGTGGGGTAGGCAGAGCATAAACGGCTGCAAAAAACGGAAATTTACGCCACGTCTGACAAACATTTGAGGTTCATTCCGAAAATAATTTTAATTAACGAATTTATTTATTTAATAATTTATTCTATACTGCATATTGATATGTACTTATTGTGTCAAATTTTAAAGGTCAGTAAGTACGACCAAATATAATGAATAATACAGGTGACATTACGAAACAACTGACTTTTCTAGTTAAGCCGCGTAAACAAGTGTTTAACAGTACACCGATTACGTTTTAAGTGCAAAAAGTTTTGTTCTTTTGATCATATTACACGGCACTAAATAATACTTCTTCTCTATTTGTATTATTGTTGTGGAGAAATTATTCTGTTTAATACCAAATTTTGAAAACACTGGTATAAAATTTTTGAAAACTTGCAAAATTTTCATGCGTTACTGGCATTAAAATACACTTGCATAATTGGCGGGCAAGGAACGAGCTGCGGTAGCCCAGATGGAAGAGGCGTCGTCACTAGTAATGACAAAAGTCGCAGGTTCAAATCCTGCCCGCATTATAAAATTTTGCAAGTTTTCAAAAATTATTATGTTTAGTTGAAAATATATAAAACTCTGTAGTGTGTGGAAACTTGAATAATACAACACCTGTTTTTTAAACTATGAACTATGCCTATCCCTAACCTAACCTATCCTTTGTACTATGCCTATTAAGTTAGGTTAGTTCAGCTTATGCAATAATATCACTTGTTAATAATGTCATTACGAAGATATTCTACTATAACAGTATTTTGTGTCCAGTTATGATACTCCATACCATACCATACCATAATCTTTTGCATTATACGTTCAAATTAATAAACGCAACCCTAGACTTATTCAGCAAATCGTGCCGTAAAACTGAAATGAAATGGTTCTAATTACCTTTGGCTCAAAGGCACCTAAACAAATTACTGACTGACCTTGACAGGTAGAGGTATCTACCTCTTGTGCTACCGCCTACCTCCCATGATAGATCTATACTGGTTATACCTGTAAATGGTTGGTAGTATCCTTGTGAAAATAAGTCCGTGAAATATTGATCGAAAAATATTGAATGAAAATCGAACGTCCCGTATAATCGCAGAGCTCAAACTTTTTTTTTATATATTTTGACCCATGTTCCATAGGAAAACGTTGTAATTATGACCTACAAAATTAGTAATTGTACTCAATTCTAAAATTCTAAAACAGAGGTGACTTTCTCTCTGTAAGAGATTTCTTTGCAAATTTGCATAGTATAATTCTTACTTTGTGGGGGTCCTGCTGAAAAATATCCTCCCGATTTTTGGGACGACTACATTTTTTTGTACTTTGAAAACATTTTATTACAAAAATTTGTTCAGTTTTACGTCTAGGAAACGCTTTGAAAGTTTGCATTAATTTCTCTGACACACTGTACACAGGGTGACCTGTAAAGTGACGTCCAAAGACGAAATTCAAATGCCTTATACTGATGGGTATCCGAATCACTAGCATGTATGTCCCGCAAATTATTGTAGTTTCCGAGTTATTCAACATTTCTGGTAGGCTTCTTTCCTTCTGTTCTTTAATTCCGTAAAAGGGCTTTTTGAGAAGTTGTTTTTTTAGCATTTTTATTTCTCGCGTACAAAAAATGGGCTGCCAGTCATGTTTTTCTCATACAACTCGAAAAAACTTGAATAACTCAAAAATTACCAAAAGTCGCACAACATACATGGGGGTGATTCAGATAGCCCTCAGTATAACGAATACAAATTTTGTCTTTGGTCTTCACTATTCGGACCACCCTGTTTAGACAATAAATACTCTACTTACCGAAGCAAGCGACACAGGCCAGCAAAGCCAAAAAAATGGTTATATAAAGGTTACAATAAAATATAGTTATATTAGCTACAAATGAAAAATTTTATCTCATGTGCACCATTTGGGAGGCTTTCACGGACCTACGGTTTTTCATCACTTTTTTATAATTATAAGATTCGACATATTTGAAACCCTAGATTTAGGTGTGACCAACCCGCTCTTAGCATGTTTTAATGCCATGTAACAACGAGTATTGAAGTTTATCAGGTATCCCATCCCTTTTTAATCAAATAAAATGAATCAAATAGCTGTGACGTCATATGTATAGAAATGTAGAGAAAAGTCGGAAAATGTAGAAAAATGTCGGCGGCCGACATGCCGGTATCGCTCCCACACTGGATGTATGGAACAGTCGCCGACTGTAGGGAACAGTCGCCGACTTAGGTTCGGGAGCACCTTTACGAAAACAAGAAAAATTTATACAATCATTAAAAAAATGCAGTCATATTGAAAGTTTGTTGCTCGTTATCATAATCGTTCGTTAATGATATATTTGAAAAAGAAAACAAAATACCTACCTGTACAGTACGTATTTTGTTGTGAAGTACGTTTATTGTACGTTCCAATCATAACAACCCTTTTACTACCCAGCGAATTATATTTCTATAGCTGTTTTACTGCGCCTCAATGCAATAATGGAACGTTGTTTTCAGACGCCAGCAACAGGTCCTCCAGTAGCGGCTCGCGACGAGGCTCTTCCCCCCACCACGCACAGGTAACCCCCGAACCCCCCATTGCCCCCTACTTATACAGGGCCGCTGTAAGGGACGACCATGGGCTAGTTCATATATAAAAAAATATATAACTGTTTATTTTAATCAAAAATTAATTTTATTAAGTACATTTTACAGGCGCTTAATCTAATATAAAATAAGATTATGTGTGCCTAGTCAGTTCCGCTTGCAGGGTGACAAGGTCAAAAAGATGAAAGAGTCTTTACAAAGAGCCGTTATTCACGTAACGTCTCGCGGCTCATACCCCCCCCTTGAACACACAGGTGGCCCTAACACCATCAAACCCCCCCCCCCCACTTAAGCAGTAGCGGTGTAAAAAAGGGGTTATTACCTTAATAACGGGGTGAGATGAAACTATGACTCCACATTTTATGACTGGGCATTTTAAGTTTCAATGTGAATTCACATCAATATTTCAAATGTGTGCTTTAAATAAATATCCTGGACAATTCACACAACGCCATCTTGCCCCAAACTAAGCAAAGCTTGTACTATAGGGATTGAATGGCTAATATTAATAATAATAGTAGGTAAATTGTTTAAGCCTTCAACTTCAACAGCCATAACAGTTATGACTGCTGGACATGAGCCTCTCTTATTTAGTATAAGTTTTGTAAATAGTTATTTAGCCTTTTTTGTTTAATTGTTGATCTTTATATTAATTCTGTAAACAGGTACATATTATACATAAACCCAGAATAAACACAAAATATCTGAAAATTGAATTCTTCTCAATCTTTCGGGGATCAAACGATTCTGGGCGTAGCAGGCAGGGGTACTATACGCTAAGCCATCAGGCCAGTTAAAAAAAGAAGAATTAATTGCATTTTCACTTTCACAGAAAACGTTTGTGCCCATTTTCTGGCCTAATATAAAAGTTGTCTATTGCTTGATATGGAAATGAAATAAAACCTTCTAACTACGTGCCTGTAGCCACTACTACCTCACTACCATGTTTACTGCGGAGCCACTAAGCCCTGCAAGCCGAGACAGCTTCACTTGTTGGTATTGAATAGTCCTGGATTAAGGGTGTTCCGGAGCGTAACTAGCGCCATCTTCACTTAAAAATTCATATCTTGACGAAAACGTAATTTGTCGAAATACGCTACTTTAATTACATTTTCCGAACATCGTATTGGTCAAAAACAGATAGCGAAAGTTCATGACGTCAATAAGTGATAATAGTATCCTACATTGAATAAAGTTATTTCATTTTCATTTTCCACTTTTAGCAATTTCTCTACCTATAACTACAGTGACACAACTATTATTAAAACAATGCTCTGCAAATAAGCTTCTACATCTGTACTTAAATCTGACAGAAGCGGATTTTCGATAAATTACGTTTTCATCGAGTTATGAATTTTTGAGCGATGATGGCGCTAGTTACGCTCCGGAAACCCCACTACTTAAGGCGATGCTTAGGATATGACTTGCACTTGATAGGTTACCTAGTTCGGGGATAGTTTCATGATAAAATTTAAGTTACTCTTATGCTTAGTACCTACTTATTGAATTTTGGAAATTACATTATGCCAGTAAGAGAAGATTATAGGACTCAATCATTGCTATGCGTCAGTCAGAGGGCGACAATATCAGATTAAATAAAAATATAGTAAAGGATGTATTGGAACTTTTATTTGCAATATTAATTTAATATCCAGTGAAACACCAGCATCGGCATAGACAAAGCGATAATTCGCTTTGTCTTGTCTATGAGCACCACTAACATATTTCTTTAAGGGACTAAACAGGTTTTTTACACAGTAAATGTAATATCCTATATTTATTCACTGATACACTTTTTGGTACTGGATGGCATTGCAATAAATGTAATACCGCACGGGAATCTTTTGCCCAGGAAATTTTACTCAGGCTAACTTATAAATCATATAAATGAATCCCAGAGAAATCGGATCAGGTTGATTCCTTGAACGGATTACTCGAGTGTATATTAGCTTCTCAACATTTAACTGTGGTTTTTTTTAACAGGAGCAAGATGGGCCGGAGAATCACAAACCAGATTTAACCAGTTCGCTGCCAGCTCGAACACGACCCAACAACTACGATGGATATACTGATAAAGTCTCTACTATGGTAAGCTATTGCGCTCAATTCAAGTTATAAATTCTCTTAACTTACCTTAAATTAATGCAGTCACTTTCCGTCAAATAGGTTTAGAAAAGGATAAGAGATATCTAAGTCTAATGTTTAAAGATGGAAGATAAGTTATGATAATTATTTATTAATAAACTTAATTACAAATACGTAACACGATACAAAATAATTGTGAGGCTTCTGTTTCCTAAACTAAGAATAAGAATTCTTGTATCTTAGGTAAGCAGATAGCCGACATAACTATTATTTTAATGTCAATGGGTTCTTCGCAATTTCTGGTCAGATAAGTCGCCATTGTTTTCATCGTCGCCTTATTTTGATTTGACAGATAACAAGTATTTTGCGTCAAATAATAAGACATGACTGACAACACTATAATATCTTTTATCCTTTTCTAAACCTATTTGACGGAAAGTGTCAGCTCTAAATTTAAGGTGAGTTAAGAGAATTTATATCCCGAATTGAGGCCATTATCTCCTATGTTTTGTAGAACAAAGCGTGGTAGCAAAGATAATTAATATTTATAAATATTATTGTGCCAAAACCAAATTTCAGCACTTTATCACTACTAGACATTGATTATAATTAAATTAAACTTCATTGCCATTTCTATTTTACCTACGCAAGCAAAATTTCACGTTTGGGGAATGATATATACAGTAAGGGACAGCTCTCAGAATACTGATAGGGTGCACGTAGACCATGAAATTGAAAAAATGTCTCCTAAGAACATATGTCAGCAAACGACAAAAAAATCGACCTCCCATACAAAATCACGATCAGTTGACTGCATTTACCATAGGAAGTAAAAAAAGGAACATTTTTTCTGAAATATTTTCTTAAGGAATGTTGTTAATTTTCATGTTCTGAATACGACCGATCATTCGGTGGGCTGTCCTTAACACCCTGTATGTTTTTTAAATTTTTGCCATATCTAGCGTGCGCTGTTTATTAGACTTGCCGATTTATAAAGTAAGAGTTCATTTCAAGTCTAGAGTCTGCGCAGAAAGAGAACATCCATGGCATATGAGGCCGCCACTGTGCCTCAGCATGAGAAATGTCATAGCTACCGTATGATAAATAGCCGTAATGATAGTTAATTTAGCCTTTTAATGTCGCTTGAATAGCATCATTCCATTTCTTTAAGGGGCTTAAGGGTTACATGTGTATTGCAATTCTAAGCGATGGTCTGACAACCTGTCCTTATTAGCAAAACTAACTTTAAAACATTCAAATGTTTTGTCAGACGTGGCGTAAATGTAAGACATTCACGCTCTGCGTACCCTGCAAGGGACATGGCGTGATATATGTATGTATAGTTCATTTCATTCATCAGACTCCAGTGGTTCTTCACCAGATTTGCGCTGACCAGATTGTTTGTTTTAGGCGACAATGACAGGTGGCGGCGGGATAGTGACACACACGGCGCCGTCATACGAGGAGCAACGCGCGAGTCCCGCACTGCTGCACCGCGCGGGGGGCACACCGGGCGGGCGGAGCGCCAGGGACGACGGATACTGCTCCGCCGGCAGCACGCCTGCTCTCGGTAAGTCTCCAATAATGGTGCGTTATATTTGGGAAGTTGCGGCATCACCCTTGTCATAAGGCCTAAGACCAAGGTGTTCGATCAGTGCGTCCTGCTAGTCATGACCTATGGAGCTGAGACGTGGAACCCGACAGTAAAACTGGCCCACCGGCTACAAAATCTCTCAGAGAGCTAAGGAAAGGCTTATTCTCGGTATCTCTATAATGGATAAAATCCGGAAAAGACCAAAGTAACGGATGCCCATTACTATGTAGTCTATAAGTGGCAGTGAGCTGGGCACATCTGTCGTAGAACCGACGGACGGTGGATTAAGGGAGTTTTTTCAGTGGAGGCCACGCCTTGGCAAGCCTAGCGTTGGACGACCTCCGGCCAAATAGACCGATGACTTAAAAAAGGCAGCTGGTAGCGACTGGATGGCAAAAACGGGAGATCGTTCCCTATGGCGTGGGGGAGGCCTACGTCCAGCAGTGGACTGCTATTGGCTGATGTATGTATGTATGTAATGGTGAGTATTCATTTTAGGAAGATTTGTTTAGCGACATTGTTGCGCAATAACTTCACGAGTGTTTCGCGACAAGAGTAAGTGTTTCTACTCATGAAGTTGTTGTGAAACAATGTCGCGAAACAAATGTCCCCGATATAATTCCAATTTAATACTTATTAATATTTATCCGCCAGCCGCCAGCGCAATATCTGGTTCATCCGACTAAACGCGACCTAGGTTTGACTAGATAGGTTTTCAGATTTAGCGGGGAGATACAATGAGCTTCAACTTTGGAGATTGAGCTAGAAAGCTGAAAATCGGCATAAAAGTACTTATATAAACGGGTATTGCTGGATTGGCACCACCCCCAAATTTTGATCAGCTGGTCAAATAGCACCTTCATACCGATTTTCAGCTTTCTTAACCTCCCCACTATTTAACAAATTTCTGAAAGTCCTGCTTACACTCAAAAAGCCTGATTGGAAGCTAAGATCCATTGTAGGTCCGCCTGCGTAATAAGTGAAAAAACTGCCGGTCTACTATACGTATCACACAACATAGCCTTAAGATAAACGAATTTGTGTTATGCAGGCAGTGTAAGACAATCCATGGCGTACTTTCGCATGCAAAATCAAACCCATAACTCAAAAATACCTTCCGTGGTCGCTCGTCGCAAGTTTAAAACGCAGCAGTTTAAATAATACGTTGCCTAAATTAGCTTATAAAGCGACGACAAATGTATTCAGTGCTGTTTATTATTCAAAATCGTTTATTTTTTTTCATGTTGTTAATTAAGTCGCGCAAGGCGTTCTTTAATTTCCCCTTTTAAAATTGCAAAATAAATGTTATTTATTTTTATGATTACGGACCGTCTTAACGCCTCTGTAACGCTACATAATCTCATGTAAACCAATTGTATCATTCCACGAGCTTAAATGCTTAAGTTAATATGTTCCAATATTTATTTGCTAATACTCGAATTTCACAAATTCTGAACCATTAAAAATACAAGTCGCAAATATTGCCAAATTACAAGTTTGGCTTACTTATTTATTACTCAATACATACACGTATCGCGCCTTTATACCTTGCAGGGTACGCAGAGCGTTAACGGCCGTAAAAATGCAGTCACTATCGCCAAGGCTAACAAATATTTGACGGCTGTTGCAGAAAAATCGTGTATCACTATGGTGACAGGTTATCAGACTGTCACCTAAAATTGTAATACACATGTTACCCTCGAGTTCCTTAGTCGCTTCGTACGATACCCACGGGAAAGAAATGGGGTGATACTCTAAGCTGGCTTCACAAGGATTGGATAGCATACTATGTAAGCGACAAATTCTAAGAAATTATATTAAAAGTTCAGCTTACTACGTATTTGTCACGACTTCGACCTACGACGTAGTACTTGTAGCAAAACGCTACGCCGTAGCCGTAGTAATAAAATAGTGCTAACAAAATTGAGTTTAGTGTGAACTCACGATGCCACGAGGCGTTACAGAGGAGAAGTGCCGCGACACTGGCGCCTTATCACAAAGAATAAATTTTTCTTCCATCCGACAATTTATTCAAATATCCTTACCTACTTACATTTTCAGTATTAATATTTATTTACGACTATTTTATCGAGTGAGGTAGTTCTAACTATTTAACTAGTTAATACTTTCAGATTTTATGTGTACTTTCTAATGTTTTGTTTACACATGGAGAAAAAAATTATGGCACTAGTATCACAGCACCAATCTCCTTAATTATAGGTAATGGATGCAATTATCCTGATTCAATTTGCTTCAACGTAAACTACACGTGGATCTCTTAGAGAAAATTTTAGATAATAAAAATTCACCGTGTGATGCCGGCTTAGAATAGCATCACCCCATTTCTTTCCCGCGGATGTCGAAGGAGGCTACTAAGGTACTCGAGGGTTTCAGGTGTATTTCAATTCGAGGTGAAAGTAAGACAACCTGTCACTATAGTGATACACTTTTTTTTTAAAACGCCCTCCGTCAGTCGTGGCGATAGCGACCGTATGTTTACAGCCGCTAACGCTCTGCCAACCCCGTAAAGGATATGATATAAGTGTGATATGTGTATGTATGTTATGCACTTTTTCGTCACTTGAACTCTGAACTAAACTTAAACGCGGACAAGCAAATAAGCCACTTAAGTAAAAGGCAATAAGGCCGACAGCCTGTTGAAGTGTTGTCAAGGAGTGCTCGTTTAGTCCCCCCTTCCCCCCTGTCCAATATTGCCGGTTTTACTTAAGGCGACGCTAGTATATACGTCATGGTATACAATGGCATAATCGAAGATTCAATTAGTAGATGTGGGCAATGCTGTATGAAAAGAAAAGAAATACATGTTAAGATGCATTTCCTTGGTTAAACTTTTTGCTTATCACCAGCCAGTCCTTAGTTTCCCTCTCGCGTCGTTCGGCAGATTCGCTATAGGACAGAAACTTGATATGGCAGAAGCTGGATTGGGCAGAATCGTGTTTTGGCAGTTGTGGTACACTCGAAAAGAAAAAAAGAAAAAAATACTTAGATATTTAAAGACATGTATTATTATTATGGCATATTATTTAAATAACATTGCCCGTTTAGAACCTTTGTTCCCATTGGCCACTACTTTAATCGCCACTAGTGGCGAATGGGACGAAACAATCCCAGTCAACACTAGTGATGAATGGGAACTAATTGCCACCACATGCCGCCAATATAATCGGTTACTAGAGTCTGTGTGGAAAGGAATAGGCGTGAGCAAAATGTGAACTACAAATTTTTTCATAGCTTGCTATGACATGACATGAAATTTCGCAAAATAATAAAATAATTTATAAACCAGATTTCTTTGTTAAAACCGATTTGCCACTTTACGCCAATAGATGGAGCTACTGCTGCAAAAATGAGTGACAGAAGCGCCCTCAATTTCTACGCGTGTTCTCTTTCTGCACAGACTAATATAGTAAATAAATAATTAGTCTTTATATCTATTTAGAAATAACAGTTAAATGTTGGTATCACAAGGTGGAATTGAAAACAGAAAGTCGCCTGAACTTCTTCGTACACATTTTGGGCTCATACAGCAGTTGTCTATATTTATTTATTTGTTAAAAACGCAACGTTATGGGATCGTATTAGGTTTTCATAAACTAAAATCCAGGTGGCTCGATTTATTTTCAAGATCCCGCTTTATCCCTCTTTCATCTCCATTGATTACTTAGACGGCGGTCGTTACAGATCCATGTCAGAGGCTTACTACTAGTAGTAGGCGGTTGTAAAAATCTGACACCGGGTTTATCTGGTCGTGACTGGATTTCCTACACGAAAAGAAAAAAATCTCCATTGGGTTCCTGGAAGAGATTTCTTATACAAATAAGATCGCCTCTTGTATTAATGTGTACTACTAAGAATTTATATTCTTGTTTATGGTTTGTATAAGACTTTCAAGGCAAACCGATAACGTTATGTGTGATTTATGGTTGTTATTGTTGTTTACGTCATTTAGTTGTTGTTGTTTACGTCATTTATGGTTGTTAGAAGCTTAAAATGTTACTCAACAAATTAAGTGATGTTCTGTGGTAATTAAGGACATTACTAGGTAGGCAGAATCACTTGAAACTTCTTAGTTGTGGTGCCTAGGTGTTACAAAATACAACTGTTTTTGTTTCATTCGAAAAATCCAAATAGTTTTGAAGTTATGGACATTGGAAGTTGAACAAAAATTCAGATCTCTGTAAAAGCGCGCGCTTTGCGTGTGACATAATTGTACAGGCTCCGCCCACTCACACCGCGCGCTCGCTGCTGCCGCCGCCGCCGCGCCGCCGCCGCCGCCGCCGCCGCCGCCGCCGCCGCCGGTCCGCCACGAACACACACAATTATAAATAGTGATCAGTGCACACACATACTAATGCACCTACTTACCGCACATTACGAGTTCTTATCCCGACAGATTATTGTTATTTAATAAAAATATGGAAGAAAGTTTTCAAAAAAGGCAATCAAATAACTTGCCGAGATCAAATAACGTAACGGTTTGATGTTGGCTCAATATTTTTCGAAAAATGCTGATTTCGTTGCCGCTGAAATGCGAGGAGTAAAAATAAAAAAATAAGTAAGATCCCATTTGTTTATTTGTACACATATCGCGTCACATTATTTCCTTACTTCCATTTAACGCGTCACAATAATACTGTAGGGTAGGAGCAAATAAGTAGATAGATACGTAAGTAACTTTGTAGGTATGTTCGAAGCATATTATTTATAGGTTAGGCACAGTAGTATTGGTACGTAACTACCAAAGTCTATTCTCGAACAAAATATAACCTAGTAACGATACTAACGATAATCTACCTCTATGTTCATAAGATTTGATTTTGCTCTTTGTCGTATTTCTGGCGAACTGACTGTTGTTGACACACATGATGTACCATTTGTAAGTCTTTATATTTGACACTAGCGGCCCGCCCAGCGGTTTCACCCGCTGCTACTTACCAGTTTTCCCGTAGAAATTGGATCTTTGCCCGTAAAAAGTAGGGGAAGGTGGTATAAGACGGGGCCTTTAAGGAAAAACAGAAAAATAACTACGAAGTTTTTATGCTAGGACAAAGGTAATTTAATTGAAAATCCGTCAGTCTATACTCTTTCATATTATAATCAACAATAATGCAAAAATAAATAACCTCTTATAAAAATAATTAAAAAATCAAAACATTACTTTGTCCCATCTTGCCCCCACCCTTGGGGTAAGACGGGGTTACCCCCTGGGGCATGATGGGATATAGATTTCTCATACACTTCTTCATTAATTAATCGCTGTCTTCAAAATTGGGGCAAATATCATTGTACATACATACATACATATATCACGCCAATAATCCCTTGCGGGGTAGGCAGAGTGTAAATGGCCGCAAAAACGGACATTTACGCCACGTCTGACAAATATTTGAGGGACATTCTGAAAATTGTCGTTCTTCTAATTCTATTTTATACGGAGACTCAGTATTTATAGCAGTTTTTCCTCTTCTATGGACTTCTCTCTTTTGTTTCTGAGTCATACTTGGGTAAGACATCAGTAGTTTTAGGCTAACTCAATGAAATTCATTTAGATCAGATTGCGGCTTGTTGATGGCTGTGAACATATACCCCATCATGCCCCAAACGATAATTTCTTAAACACAAAATTTTTTGAAGTTTTAAAACAAAACCTGTCCGCTTGAAGCAACGCTCATAAAGTAGTAAAATATCTCAGTTTTACGAAAAAATTACTTCCTCAGCTTTGCTGGACATGTATTGAATGCAGTCACATAGTTTACTGACCCTAAATATTACATCAAAAGTGTTAAAAACAATAAATTACCCACGAAATCACAATACATGCACTTTCCACCATGACTTTTGCGGCACTGGATAACTTCACTAAATGGCCGTAAGATGGCGTAAGCAGTCATTTGAAAGCGCGTTTGGAACATAGTTTTTTGCTGATTTCCCATCTTACCCCCCTACCCCGTCTTATACCACTTTCCCCTAGTTTACTTCTTTACTCCGTTCCAACAGAAGTGACTCAACAGGACCATGTGCCAGCAAAAGCGGCCCGTCATGTTAAACAACTTTTAATTTGATGCCGATACCGTAGCTCTTCTAGTTTAGATGGGATGCTGGTGGTCTGCATCAGGTACTCCAGATCCTTGATGACCATGTTCCAGCCGAAGCGGCCTGTCATGCTGAACAACTATTGCTATCAAGCCATTATCGTATCTCATATAGTTTAGTAGTGCTCCTGGTGCCCACCATCAGGTGCACCAGACCCTCAATGACCAAGTGCCAACAAAAGTGGCCCATCATGATAAACAACTTTTACTTTGAAACCATTACCGTATCTTCTATAGTGTAGATGGGATGCTGGTGGTCTGCATCAGGTACTCCAGATCCTCGATAACCATGTGTCAGCAGAAGCGCCCCGTCATGCTGAACAACTTTTGCTATGAAGCCATTTTAGAATCTCTTTTTTTTTTTTTTTTTTTTTATTAATGATGGGTTTGCTCTTGACTCTAGTCTAGGTCATAGGACAGAGACAGAGTCTAAGATGGAGCGAGCTCACCCAGAAGAAGCCTGTTCACTCTTACTTTGAAGAGATTAGGGTTGTATGCTTTTGGAAACACAGACGCAGGAAGTGAGTTCCACTCTTTAGCAGTGCGCATTATAAATGATGACTGGAAGCGCTTAGTCCGAATTGGTGGAATGGCTACCAGGTACGGATGGTATCCGGCGGTGCGTCTGGATGTCCGATGGTAGAAGGGAGCTGGTGGAACAAGGTCGTGAAGCTCTTGAGCACACTCTCCGAAGTACAATCTATAAAATACCGACAAGCAGGCAACCTTGCGGCGATGTGCCAGGCTATGTAGCTTGGTGTCCACCAGTTTTATGTCGCCTATGAGCCTCCTGGCCCTGCGTTCCACCGAGTCAAGAGCGGCAAGTTGGTATTTGGCTGAGCCATCCCAAAGGTGATCTCTCATAGTTTAGCTGTGCTCCTGGTGCCCTCCATCAAGTACTCCAGATCCTCAAGTGCTGACAAAAAGCAGTCCAAGTCCGTTTTCAATATACCACCAATATCAGTGCCAAATTTCACGAAGATTGCTAAATCGGTTTGGCTAATTTGGGTAATATCCGCTATATTTTCCGCTTTTCCTGCTTCTAACCGTTTTCCCGTGGGAATGAGGAATTTTCCCGTACTAAAAAGTAGCCCATGTTACTCAGGAATGTTGTAGCTTTCTAATAGTGAAAGAATTTTGGAAATCGGTTTAGTAGTTTCGGAGTTTATCGATTACATACAAACAAAAAAACAAATCTTTCCTCTTTATTATATTAGTGTAGATTTTATTATTTGACATAACTGTACCGTAATTATTACTTTAACAATGAATAAGAAGCAGATCGTTGCGCGCGTGTGCTACGACTGGTGAACAACAAGCAACACAGATGAATAAGATATTGTAATGAGCAACAAAGCGAATCGGCGAGTCAGCGAGTCGGCGCGGCGGCCGGCCGGTAGTGTTCAGTGACGTCACACATGCGAGCGCGGTCGAGCATGCCTTGCCAACTTTTAAAAAATTATATCTCGGAAACTACTTATCGTATCGAAATGATTCTTTCGGTGGTTTTTACCTTTTTTTACAGACTATATGAAAAAAATAAAAATAAAAATCGATGTTGAAATTAATTATACTCTAGTGGAAATTAATGAGTTCAAGATGAACCGATGTCTAGTGATGACTGCGCCTTAAGGGCCTGCCTCGAACTTTTAAACGTCCCTTTCTCACTAATGGCAAATTCTGTGTGTGAGAACAGAGCGGAATCGCCATATTTCAAAGATTTTTCACTCTTTTGAAAATTTCTTGCCAAATAAGAATGTAGTCACAAGTATGTAGTAATGTACAAGACGTATCGTATTCGCAAAACATAATGTGTTATGTTCTTAAGATTGCTATACACTACGCAAAAAAGTGTAAAAATAGATTATACTTTGAAAAATAAATCCATCGGGCAAACTTTCTTTAATCGTATTTTCCTACGATGAATCAAGATATTATAATGAAAAATCATTATACATAAAAACAAGGTGTTTATTGTATTTACCAACTAAATTGCTGTATTCAAAAATACCAATTTTTCTCACGGCGCGCCCTTAAGTGATTCCTAGCTTAGTTTCTGAGCTAGACGCGCGACTTGAGTTTAATATTCGCACCTCGCGTTGCACGTACAACAAAATGCTGTTTTTTTATGCATTTAAATTAAAGTTTTGAACGTGGTTAGAAGCGGCAGCGAAATTTTAATGTCGAGGTGGTTTTTCTACTAACTAAATAAAAAAAAAATTATTTGGAATACCAACAATTACTGAAGAAGCAACATTTTCATTTTGGTGTTTGCGTTCCGAACACTTACCTTTTATTTTAACAATAGCTTAACTTTTTCATTCAATATCAACATCCACACACAACAGTCCGCCATATAACATGGGGGTCCCCCATGGCCATTGCGTGGGTCTTGGCAGACGGGTTAGCGAACGCAGTCCAAGGTGTTGTATTTACAAGTAACGCTACTGCACATTCCCTGGATTTCCTCTACCCTTTGTAAATTTTTATGACACTCAAGGAAAGAAATAGGGTGCTGCTGTAAGGTTTACACGTTGTAGATTTTACTTTCCTCAAAACCTACTGAAAACCATACCAGAAACCGTACAAAATCCTAGTATAAGTTACTCTATGATCCTAGTCAATGACCACAGAGTACTGAAACGTTATGTGCTGTCACACGCTAGTGGGAGTTTAGTATTCTTTGCTCTGTCATTCCTCGCGCGCGACTTATTTTCTCTATGTGCCACTGACTTTCAATTTTACTTGACAGATACAATTATGCATATCAATTTCGATTCACGTGAGATTTAACATTTCAGCAAAACAGAACCCCTCAGAATGACCGAAACAATTTAATTCCTGTCTAGAAACGCCAACCGCGCAATTTTCACGGACGAATGCAAACCGTTTAGGGTTACGTAGGTAAATGACTAAAATATTTAATATTTTTAAAGAACTGGAAAAATTACATACGTTTCGAACATGATTCCTTCTTCTTGTTTTCGTGTGGGACACCGATTCACGACCCGATAAACTCTTGTGTCAGAATCTTTCAATCGCCTAATAGTAGTTGTAAGTCCTGACATGGTTGTGTAACGACCGCCGGCTAAGTACGTTACTGCTATCTAATTATCTAGGTATCCTAGTAAATGGAGCCATGCTTTATTGTCATTAATATCATCAAGTCTTTAAGCCGAAATTTGGCTTCGCTAGCCACATCAGACCTCATCGCAATGAAGACCCAACTTGAAAGAATGACAGGAGTCTCTGTTGTCGGATACGGTGTAAACGACAGCACGATACCGACACTATTGTAATTTCGTCAAAAGTAGATGAGCATCGAAAGTCCAAATGAGGCGTCGCTAATACTGATAGCGTAAGTCGCAGGTTTGATTTTTGCCTGCGCGGTGTGATTTTTCAAGTTGCATGTGTATTTCGTAGGCGCGTAGTAGGTGCTACGCGCTTCGTGCTACACTGCGTGTGACAGCGAATTACGTTCGGTGCTCTGCGGCGCTACGTAAACTCGCCCTTGACCGGTTTTTTATAAAACAAGGTAATATTCGTGAAACATTTAACATTGGACGACGAAAATTGAAGTTTATTGAGCGTGAATTGTATCATTTTCTTTATCTTTAAACGAACCTTGGTTTCAAAGATTTTTGTGATTTATTGCGGATTGTGTTAAATTACACTTTTCTAAAGCCGTGTGATGTCGGTTTAGAATAGCATTACCCCATTTCGTTCCCATGGGTGTCGTAAGAGGCAATCAATTCGGCACTATGGTTCTTTCTTTCTTTTTCGAGTGGGACACCGAGTCGTCCAACGACCCGATGAACCCTGGTGTCAGAGTTTTTCAACCGCCTACTACTAGTAGTACGCCTCTGACATGGTTGTATAACGACCGCCGTCTAAGTAATCATAGACAGCAACCGGGACCGACGGCTTTACGTGCCCTCCGAAGCACGGAACCATTTCTTTTCGGACAATCAGGTGTTTCACCCTGCAATGTCCTAACCAGACCGGGAACAAATTCACAAAGTGATAAATATCAATTTTGTGAGTGTCCAACCGAGAATCGAACCCGGAACCTTTGCGTCGCAGGCAGTCGCACTACCACTGCGCCACATCGGCCGGCACTATGGTGATACCATGTGATACATAATTTTTGTCAGGTGTGTAAACGTCAGTTTTTACGGCTGTTTACGCTCAGCGTGGTAGGTGTTATGTGTTTTACCTAGTGACATTTACGCCACGTCTGACATATATTTGAAGGTCATTCGTAAACGGAAAATTGACTGTGTATCACTAGGTACATAGTATAAAACAATTTTTGAATAGATATTGTGATCATACCTAGAAAAGGTCATATTCCCACGGGAAAATGGTAGCAGTGGGTAGCACTGGTGGGCCGATAGTATTTATTTCAAAATTGTCTAGTTAAAGTAATACTTGTTGACTGTTGTGGACGGTCTGTCTTGTCCGCACAACTATGGCGGGTTTAGTTACTGTCAGAATTAGAAGTGGGTATGTCAAATTGTTTTTTTTTACGGGGCAACTAATACTGGTTATTTTTAATGACTGTGTAAAGAACCAGTATTAGTTGAAACCTTAATAGCTAGGCTGAGGTGCTGCTTTAAA
This sequence comes from Tuta absoluta, assembly GCA_027580185.1. NCBI lineage: Eukaryota > Metazoa > Arthropoda > Insecta > Lepidoptera > Gelechiidae > Tuta > Tuta absoluta. The sequence goes on from JAQAHW010000032.1 coordinate 2,529,357, forward strand.
ATATACGTTATTTTATTTTAAGTAAACATGATGTAATCAAAACTGAATTGAAAAGAACTCAATCGTATTTAAAATGAAAATAACGTAATCCGTGCGTACAAAGTAGGATTAATTCTTTTGAAAAAAGAACGTTTCAATTACCCGCACGTTCAGATCCCGATCGGCGCGTCGGCCATTTTTGAATTCCAATACGGGATCGCAGGGCAAAGAAATCTTTAGAGGTAAGTTACAGTGAATCAAAGTATGTAAAACTTGTGTCACTCGTCTTACACAAATAACTTCTATGGCCCTTTGTGTGGTCACACTGAGTGAACCCGATAAACTTTAGTGGCACAGTTTTTCCGCCTATTGGAACTACGGCGACGAGACACGGTAGAACTAATGCTAAGAGTTTATTTTCATCTTTAGACACATGCAATAGTTACAAATAATATGTAGTTTGCTTGGAGTTGTTCTAAGTTGTTTGCTTATTCAAACATATTTTGTATTGTCGCGACTCGTCGCTTCACATAGTAAAGTTAACACGTAGTGCGTTAGCAATACACACAAACTCATCATTCTCTAGAACTAGATAAGCATCGTTTTAAAACTATACAGTGAATTTTGTGTTAAATGTTTTTTTTATTTTGAGCATTTTGTGTATCTGTGCTTTTAAAATTAATTTCTGAGTTGTAAACGGTGAAATTATCTACAAAAATAAAAACAAGAAAGTAGTTCTAAAAGATACAACAGGTCTTTCTAGTTAGTTCAATAGTTAAATTTGAGCAAGACCGAGTTTTTGGTGCCTTCATGTTCATCAGTCTTCTCTGGACATTTCTTTCCTCTGAGCGCAGCATTTTCCCGCGCTGCCGAGGTGGCGCGCGCCATCTTCGCCGCGGATCTTCTGGCATCGCTGGTATGCCATTATGCGGCGGGCGGCGGATGCCAACGATATTAAGACCTGTGAATGCCGTCGGGGGTCAGGTGGCTGTGGATAGGTGTCGTTGATATGCAGGCGTGTAAATGCGCGACCTTGAAATATATTTTATTGACTTCTTATTATTGAAAAAAATACACAATCATTGGTGTAAGTTTAGTGACTAAAGTACACTTTTAGTGGCTTGACTGTACTTTTTAGTGACATTATAATATTTTTATTGACATAAAATTGTTTTTTGGTGACTGTTGTGTACATTTTAGTGACATAAATATAGGTAATGAAATATCACGCCATGCCGCAAAATCGGACATTCACGCCACGTCTTACAAATATTTGAGGGACATTCGGAAAATTATGTATAGCCGTGATAACAGGTTGTCATCCCATCACCTAAAATTGCAATTCTGCTTTTTCGTGTGGGACACTGAGTCGTCCAACGACCCGATGAACCCTGGTGTCAGAGTTTTTCAACAAAATTGCAATACACACCTTCGAGTCCCCTAGTCGCCTCTTACGACTCCCACGGGAAAGAAATGGGGTTATGCTATTCTAAGCCGGCATCACACGGCAAAATAGAAGGTGCAATTTTACTAGTAACCATGCAAGCACCCAGTTGACGCATGTCAGTTGCTCTCGCGACCACGAGTGGTGCATCCCGCTAAAACGTAGAGGTTTACCTACTAATAATCCCACGTATGGACCCGATTAAACTATAATCATGTGTATAACGTGCTTAGTCTAAAACAAATCATAGTAAAGCTACTCAATAATTCTCTTACAAATGTATTCTTTTTGCAGATCACAAATCAACAAAAGGATCAGTCGTCACATTATCATGTTATAAAAGTAAGTACACGCACTTTATAAATCAGGACAGGAGTAGACATATGCTTAAAGAAAATAGACTAAGCAGAGTAGATCTTTCTTTCTTTCTATTCAGTTCGTAATATTGAAAGGAAAAACTTTCTGCGTACCTACTTAGAATATAATATTAACGTGGTTAGTCCGATACCTTTATTTATTTATTTATTTTTATTAAACTTTATTGCACAGAAAGTACAAAGGGCGGGCCTAATGCCACGCGGCATTCTCTACCGGCCAACCAAAAGATAAACAGAAAGAGTAAAAGCGGGTGCCCATACACAAAAAAAAAAGAAATATAATCGTACTTAAATTTCGCACTAAACTACAATACATAAGAAGGAATAAACTAAAATACTATACTTAATAATTTAACATGAAAAATAAAAATACATAAAATAAATACATGCATACATAAATAAATAAGATATACCAACGACAAGCTAACAGAAATGAGATAGAATGAACGCCATCTAACAAAATTACTAAGAAACAGAGTGAAAGAGAGAGCCAGGTATGGCAACTATTTTAGGATAGATGGCCTATACCTTACCTTAGATACCTTGTAGTATCATGGATATGGAATTCGCTTCTTGTATACAAAACTACTCAAATTAGGTACTTTTTAAAAGGATACATTGCATGAATCTCTATAATTGTCAATTATGGCGTTTAAATGAATAACTATGACTTTGTATATTTTAGACCACATTGAATGAGAATAGTAATATTTTCAAACAAATATGGTTCCGTCAAATTCATGACAGATTATTTCCTGTTGGTAATTAACACACTACCTAAAATAATGTTAATTTGTTTACAGAAGAACCGAAGGTACAAATAGAAGAAGAGGTTTTCTACGCAGAATCAAAAAGAAAGAATAGTGTTAAGATTACTGGAGGTAATAGTAGTTTATGCAACTGTCATATAATGGGGGTCATTAGAATGCGAGTGTCTGTTTATCACACGAGGCGTAGCCGAGTGTGATAATAGATTGACACGAGCATTCTAATGCCTAATTATATGCAGTTGCATACACTATTTTATCTACACTCTAAAAAATTAACTCAGTTGAACACTTTTCCAAACGTCCGCACCGGCGATTGCAAGGCCCGATACATGGTCAAATTCAATACGAGAACGTAATATGGCTTGATATGAATTTTTGAAGATTCTTTACTAACAGTTGTTTAGATGTAGAGTCTCAACAACAAATAACTAAACAACTGAACAACAACTGAACAAAGCTGAAAAACAACTGAAAAACAACTGAACAACAACTGAACAACACTGAACAACATCGAGATAACATCTGAACAACAACTAATCAACATCTGAACAACATCTCAACAACAACAGAACAAAAACCTATTAAAACAACTGAACAACATCCGAGAAATTTCCGTACAACAACAACTGTCAGGTGCGGCGGAAGATAGCGATTAGAGTATTGGCAAAAAAAAACTTCGTTTCATTTCTCAACTTTTTCGTATTAAGAGTTTTCTCATTAAGTCATTACGCTTCTGTAATTTATAGTAAACCCTAGTTTTTATAGGCAGAATGCATAAAGTAGGTCATTATGCATCTGTTTTCGAATTCATAATTTGAACATTATGAGACGAGTGTAGATAAAATTATTTTATGAATTATTTATTTGGACGAGCTGCTGTAGCCTAGATGGAAGACGCTTCGCCATTAGTAATGGTGAAAGTCGCAGGTTTAAATCCTGCCCTGGCAAAAAAGATTACAAGTTTTCAAAAATTATTTTATTATTATCTATTACACAAGAAAGTCATTTTTCCTGAAGTCTGGAAAGCAAAAACAGTATAGATGGGTCATTTTGACCTATGTAAAAGCAAAATAAATATCATGATTATTGTATTTTGCTGTGGGCTAAAGAATATGGCATGTTATTGACTATTTCTTCTCGATTTTATTACCAATCAGTAAGAATGTGGTAATCGTTCCCATACGCCACTAGTGTTGAATTGTAATCTTTGTTCACTAGTGAGTAGTGATCAAAATAATGGCAAACGGGAACAAAGGTTCTTTTTCTGTAATTTAAAACAATTCACTTGATTTTATTGTTGAGGGTTCAGGTAAGCTACTCGTACGTTTCACCGAACAAATAAATCTTTAAACCACAAAATGATTGGTTATGCAGAAATCGACGATGGCAGAGAAACGTGGGGCACGGGAGCAGATTTCCTGCTGTCCATCATTGGGTTTGCCGTGGATCTAGCCAACGTGTGGCGCTTCCCGTACCTGTGCTACAGAAACGGCGGCGGTAAGGATTGTGTAATGTTTTGAATCGTTTTCTTCGTCGATAGGTATGTTGCCGGTGAAAGCACAGCTGATGTCTATGGGTTATAATATCATCATACCTCGATGCTAAGCGTGATAAGCTGAACGCCCGTCCACCCGTTATATTAACTAAATTTATGTGAATGGCAAGCTCACCTGCCTTCATTTCGCACGAGAGTTCGCAGCAAAAATGTGGCTATAGTAGACATCTCCGAGTGCATCAACGACGCTCTGACTAGTTGAAGTGGTCGCCATGGCCGAAATCGGTCAGAAGAATCATCATAATTACATCGATATGAAATGTAGCTGTCTCGTCCGCCCAAGCCCAGCCACCTGATGCAACTTTTACATATTATATAAAAAGTATAGTTATTTGTCTTCGTAAACTAGGCAAAGCGATATGTATGTTATACCATACCAACCAACCATATAAAAAACTTGAACGCCTATCTACGCATTTGTCTACGAAATGCTACGACTCGTAGCATAGCATTTCGTAGACAAATTCGTTACAACATGTGGAAAAGACATCAACGCGTCACTGAAATTACTCTACACAGTAGTTCAAAAACTCTGATAACAGGGTTCATAGGGTCGTTCATGGACTTGGGTTCACACGAAAACAGAGAGCGGTGATTCTGTCATTTACCGTACGATGTTGCAGTATTTAACTGGTTCGGTTTTAACGACGAAAGGGGTTGTAATAAACACTTTTGACGCGGCACCACACGGCTGCACTTACGACTGTGATTTGCTGGCTGGCTGTCAAATTCCGTTACATCATGCGGAAAATGTAATGACCATCAGAAAGTAGCATACTGTAACATTAGTATATTTTTCAGGGGCATTTTTGATACCATACACGTTGATGTTGGTGTTCGGAGCCGTCCCGCTGTTCTATATGGAGCTGATTCTCGGACAGTACAACCGACAAGGACCCATTACGCTGTGGAAAATATGCCCGCTATTTAAAGGTATGTTGTAATTTTCTATCTATTGTAAACACTTTCTAAAACTTTAGAACATGGAATCGTTTTATTGGAAACCCGTACTATCAAGATGAAGCGATGAAAAACCCGTCGCAATCAGTTTTGTTGGGTGCCAAAAGCTACCTTTTATGTTTGAGCAATGATGTACAGCGAACACAAATAAATACAATCGTTCCCATACGTCACCAGAGGCAATCTATGGCGGTTCGACCACTTGTCGTCCGTCGCTGCATATTTTTAACGCATTGTAACGCATTCGTCTGTCAGACGAAAGGACATAGGTAGCCGGTAACGTAGCCGTATTTGTATAAAAATAAGATTGGAATTACCTCACCGATCGGGGGAGGCCCGTGTCCAGCAGTGGACTTTTGTGACTGTTGAAGTTGAAGAAGATTGGAAATTTCTATTTCTTTTCGTCTGACAGATGCATGCGTTACGGTGCGTTAAAAAATGCAGCTACGAATGACGACAAGTTTGAGAACCGCCTAAGTAATAGTGGTGAATGGGAATAATGGTTTAAATAAAAACCTGTTACGTAATACTTCACCAAAGTACCTAGTATTTTGTGTTTTTGTTTAACGTGCGCTAAGGTCTGAACGCAACGATTTTTTCATGGTAAAAATATTTCTTGGCTTTGTTTTATTAAGTTTAATATGATATTTATTTCAGGTGTTGGTTTCTGCGCAGTCATGGTCGCATTTTACGTATCTTTCTACTACAATGTCATCATCGGTGAGTATTTGCAACTGCATACATATTTAGTAGCAAACAAACAAGAAATTAGGTAGTACAAGAACTTATCTGATTAACTGCAATTCACGCGAACTTTGATTTTCATCCTTATTCCTTTGAAGTAGCGTTTCATTTAGTATAATTCGTTGAGCGTGGTATATTTACCGTGACCGTACCTTGTACGTTCAAGGCGAAGTGCATTTGGCTGCCGTCCAACTGTGGCCGTAGGTTACGGTTGCAGGGCATTTGAGGTTAACATTAATTTTCATGGTAGGTTCTAATCATGTAGTTGCTTTGGCTGTGACTGTATAAATTTCGTAAAATGTCGAGCAGTAGAGAAGAAAACCACTAAATTTTATGAAGGTCTTACAATAGGAACTTTTAAAAACTACTTAATGTGACCAGGTTGGGCGTTCTACTTCCTGATATCATCGGCGCGCACCGAGCTACCCTGGGTGCACTGCGACAACGCCTGGAACACGGAACAATGCTGGGACTCATCCAGGTTCAACTCCACCAACCGGACAGATGTCAAGTATCAAGGGCCTCTGTCGCACTTTACTCCGGCGTCTGAATTTTTCCAGTGAGTAAAAAATCTTTCATAGTGTAAGGAAGGTTGATGAGTTGTGTAGTAGTAGTTGTGTGTAGCTTGATGGAAAAGGGGAATTCCCGCCGAGCGAGGTGTTCAGCTCGGGGACCGCGGCCCAACTGGTAGGACGTGGATTTTGTATTTATACTAAGTTATCGACAAACTTCGTAACCGCGTTTTAGGTCTTGACTTCTGATTGGATAATCTTCTATGACGAGTATGACGCGTCGTGTTTACATTGTGCAGGCAGCGTTGTCGTCGTCGCCTCGTCAGCTGTAGATGCATCCAGCGAAGTCAGCGCATTCTGTGTGCGGCGCGCGCTTCATATTTCTTTGCAATCCGCGCCGCTACAATAGTATCGTATCATAACGGAGATGGTAGAAAAAATATCGGAACAACGCAATTCTAGAAGGTACATACATATATCAGCATATTGCAGTCCAGTGCTGGACGTAGGCCTTCCCCAGGGTACATCATAGCATAGGCCATCCAGTCGCTACCAGCCGCGTTTTAAGTCATCGGTCCATCTGGTTGGAGAACCCGCTTACTCCACCGTCCATCGGTTCTACGACAAATGTGCTCAGGCCACTGCCACTTCCAGACTATGTCCGTTCTAGAAGGTGTATTTCTATATTCCTAAGTTTAAAACTACTATAGACAACTGCTAATTCAAATTTGAAGGGGTTTTTATGGTACTTCAAGTTTTCAAATTGTTTTACGCTTCACAGCCGAGCAGTTCTGGAAATGCAGCATTCGGAAGGACTCAACGACTTGGGACTTCCGAAATGGCAACTGGCCGTCTGTTTAGGATGCGTCTACGTCACCCTCTACTTGTCACTCTTCAAAGGAGTCAAAAGTTCTGGTAAGTTGATATAAAGTTTAGTTGCCAAACCATGTTCTAGCTTATACAGAGTGTATTTGCAAAGGTGTCAAGCGAAGTTCTGAGGTTGAAAAGCACAGTTTGTATCCATTTATCAGCTCATAGTTGTGACACTCCATACGACGACTTTTTCAATAACAGCCAAATGGACTTCTGCTGATGCAAATCTGCGAGGCATCGATGCATCATTAACTGTCTTGAAATGGCTTATCGTAGAGAGATCGTAGACGTAGAGTTCACAACTTTATCAGCCTTGAGTTGTCATTGCACGCTTTGAAAACTTTGAAAATCTTGACAAAAATTTGACACAAATGTCGTTTACGAATGGCGGTGGCGTAAAGTTACTTGCTGTATAATTAACCTGGCCAGCCCCGAGGCAGTGCCTTTATTTATTTATTTTTATCCCGCCCGAGCCGGTTTTCTATTAGGACAATACAAAAATGTTATAAGAAAGGGTTGTGTTATACATATTTCTTTTTTTTTTACTATGACGGATCATGACGTCAATAAGTGATAATACTATCCTGCATTGAATAAAGTTATTTCATTTTCATTTTCATTAACAACGTGAGATCAGATTGTTTGACCGGTAGGACGGTAATCCCTACTGCTATCGCCGTGATTTAATTTACAGTTCAGCATAATAATATTGAATGGTCGTTCTTTACCAGGTAAAGTGGTATGGCTGACGGCCACCATGCCGTACGTCGTGCTCTCCATCCTTTTCGCTCGAGGATTGTTCCTACCTGGAGCGACCAAGGGAATAGCCTACTACCTGCAACCGGATCTAGTCAGACTGAAGGACACTCAAGTAAGGGTCACACCAAGGGTCCACTGCTGGTAATGGGCTTCCACCTATTAGGGTTTTTACCACACTCACATGGTGGGTTTGCAAGCGCTACTTGCATTATAATAGCACGTTCACACAATGGCAATATGGGCAGGGAAATAGTAAGGGAAGTGGGCACCGCGAGTATGTAAACAGTTACTCATGCTGCTACTCGTCATGCCACTGTCACTGCCCTTGCTTCCTTTTTTCGTGCGCGAGTCAAAGGAACGGCAGCACGAACGCTAGTGGACTGTATTACTATTTCGCTCACTTGTATTGTTGCGAGAAGAGGTTATGACTCAAAATTTTATTTTACTCATTTTATTTGTTTATTTTTCTTCGGAAAACTTAAGGCCTAAAATATAAAGTTATTAGTAACTTGAATAATTAACATAGGCCATCAACAAAGTTTTCGCCTATAGAACTTGCAATAATAATAATTCATCGGTATGAACCCGTTTAAATTATAACTATTTAAAATATATATATATATATATATATATATGTAGAGGTTATGACGGCAGTGTGTGAACACATTCTCGCGGTGTTACTTCCGCGGAAGTGGAGTTTACGACACTCACGGGTAGAAAAGTGGTGTCTCAGAAACATACTTATAATGACATTTACACGTGGCCACCTTGATAAAACTCTTTCTTCTAGGAATGAGAAGGAAAAACAAACTTTAATTTTTTCCTATACTAAAGCGTAAATTACTGGTTTCAGGTGTGGGTGGATGCTGCTGTGCAAATATTCTACTCAGTTGGTGCTGGTTTCGGAGTGCACCTCTCTTACGCGAGCTACAACACTTTCCACAATAATTGCTATAGGTAAATATTGCCCGCAATTCGGGATATAAATTTTCCTTACTTGCCTTAAATTAGTGCTGTCACATTCCGTCAAATAGGTTTAGAAAAGGATAGAAGATATCTAAGTCCTGTCATTTTAAAAACGTCAATGGTTTTTCGCTTTTTCTAGCCAATTTAGTCGCCATTGTTTTGATCGTCGCCTTATTGTGACAGATAGACGTATATTTCATGGAATTATGATAACACGACTAAAATATCTTCTATCCTTTTCTAAACCTATTTGACGGAAAGTGATAGCCCTAATTTAAGGTAAGATAGGAGAATTTATATTCCGAATTGAGATTTTTAATATGATAAGATAATACGCATAAGATAGATCATAACAGTAGAATACCAAATTTTAAAACACTTCCCGAGTTAGGTTTACTGTTTAGGTTTTAGCTACACAATTTGCTGGATTTGAAGTTGCAACCAGTGGCAACTGGGCTACCGCAGCTCGTCCCTTGCCCGCGAATTTTGCAACTATATCTCTTAACGCCAATAACGCGTAGCGTATGCGCAGTTATGCAACAATAAATTAGAAATAAAATAAATAAATTTGGAGCTAGTGATTAAGACTTTTGACCACCGGTTGACGTCCATCATATGTTATTATATGAGCAGTCAGTCAGTGATATGAGTCTTCGTGTGACCTGTCTTAAATGGTCCTAAAACCATTGTTCTTCCAGGGACTGCTTGATCACGACGCTGGTGAACTGCTTTACGTCATTCTTCTCCGGCTTCGTCATCTTCACGTATCTCGGCTTCATGTCACACAAACAGGGAGTGCCCATTTCTTCGGTGGCTACTGAAGGTAAGAATCAACACATCACTCATATATTCCTGTTGTGAAATCGCGCGCATTGGTTAGCTAGTGGTGATTTATGAGATGACGCGACCTCTGACCAATCAGCATGCACGCATGACCCCGCCCCCGACCCTCACACTTCAGCTATCGAGGCTTTGTGGTCATTGGGTCTAGCCTGCTGTTGGGAAGATGAAGGTCAGTTGGCCAAATATAGGAATATTTAAGCTAAAGTACCGCCGTTCCAATAAGTCGTATTTGACAGCTGTCAAAATCGTGATAATACTATGGCAGAGGGTCCATTTTCCTTTGTTGACATCTGTTTTAGTAAGGAGATGACAGCTGTCAAATAAGACTTATTCGAACGGTGGTACTTTACTCACCTGTGTGACCAGGGGATGTCCAACAGGATAGATTGAGCATCATGTAGGGCATGAGTTGAACTTGTAGCTTAAAATTAAAAAAAAAAACAAAAAAAAAAACAATAGTTTATTTGCAACAAACATGGTAGTTAAGGTGGTAGGATTCAATAATGTACAAAGCATGTTTCGCCATCTTAAGAAATAGCATGCAAATATTATTAGGTTGATCGGCGGTCATACACAATAAATTGAAAAAATATACATCTGTTTAAAAAATGAAACAATTAAATAAAAATAATAGTAATAAAAATAAAATTCAAGTCAATAAATTAAATATATAAAAAGAGACCGTAAACATAATTAAAAATTTGATTGCAGATATTCATTAATATTGTAAAAGTTCTTTGTATTAAGCCATTTATATAATTTTGTTTTAAATAATTTACTCGGTAGCTGTCTTATTTCAATCGGAATATTATTATATAGTTTAATAAACATGCCAAAACAGTTTTTGACGTATCTTTCAGTACAAGTGCTTGGGGGTGTCGAGATGCTAGAATAGGTATTTAATCTCATGGTTTTGATATTACTTATCTGCTTACTGTATACTCTCCATGTTTTTTTGGGAAGATAGATACAACTGTATTATTTTTCAGGTCCTGGATTGGTGTTCCAAGTATATCCCGAGGCTGTGGCTACCCTGCCAGGAGCAAGTCTTTGGGCAATGCTCTTCTTCTTCATGCTTATCATGCTTGGACTGGATTCTGGGGTAAACAATTTATTTATACTAAATTAGTTTAAATTATTCATACTGGTATATTTTAAGATGTCAGCGCTTCTCATGTACACAAAAACTGACACAAGATAACTTTAGAGATGGAAATCTGCCGAATAACAAAAAAAAATTATTCAGGTATACAGGTACTTCAACACTACTTCAAGAACAACCGCCATCTATAAATGGTCGCCATTTTTATTCATCTACTGGTTTCAGATGCCAATAACTAGTTTTTTTTTATTACGTCAATCATACACATAGTTATCATACATATAGTCTAAAATTTTTTTTATTACCACTAGTTGGTCTTTAGTTGGTTTGGACGTTTGGACAGATGATTGTTTGTTACAACGACAAGGTCATCGCTCGACGAAGAAGCCATGTTTGATCTTCATTCATGCTACTACCAGTACTAAGTTAACTTACTTCCCAGATGGGCGGATTGGAGTGCGTGATAACAGGTCTTCTCGACATGGCGAGGTCCAGTGGGGCTCACTGGCTGCGTCGGGAACACTTCACACTGTTCGTTGTGTGTGTGTCGTTCTGTGTCGCTTGCATCAATATAACACCGGTAAGTAGAGAGGGAATGAGACATTTCTTTGGTACAAATTAATACCTACAAGATCACATAAGTATCAATCCATTCCGGGATAAGGTCCGGCTGCGTATACGTATATTGGGATCGGCGTGGCGGCCACGCATCCGAAACTGCAGTTTGGGATGGACTCCTACCAGGTGGACTAACAACCTTACATAGATCTTTCTTTCTCCCACACATATTCTTCTTTATCCCTTCCGGGATAGGCAGAAAGGTAATGGTCGTAAAATACGGTCGCTATCGCCACGTCTGACATACATAAAAATCGTGTATCCCTGTAGTAACAGGTTTTAAACCTGTGGCCTAAAATTGAATTAAAATAAAATACACATGAAACCCTCGAGAATACACAAATTGTAATACACAGACGCTCGGTCGAAGGCATCCCTTTGGGCCTATTTCTAGCAGATTTCGAGTTGTTATTGATGATGATGAAGTAGGTACCTCCGTGCTTTGGAGGGTACTCTCGGCAGCTACAGCAGCAATAATACAGTCAACTAGTTAATGGCCATGGGTCTTGTGTTTGCCATACACTTCAAGGTGTTGCATTTACATGTACCGCTGCTTCTCAACACCAGGGCTCATTTTGTGGTCGCTTTTTACGATATCCACGGGTAGAAATAGGGTGATGTTATTCCAAGCCAACACTACAAATTTTCTATCGTAAGTATTTGTGTTTGTCTGTTCTCAGGGCGGCATATACATGTTCCATTTGCTGGATACGTACGCTGCGGGCATATCTCTGCTATGCTCTGCTCTTTTTGAAGCTGTTGCCGTATCCTGGTTTTATGGTAAGACAACGTAGCTTTCATTGTTACCACCATTAGAAAAAAATTCGCACATCATAAGAAGATTGCGCACTGACTAAATATTACGTTCTATGTATGCAATTTAAAATGTCTGAAAATATTGCGAGCGTGACTTAGCAGCTCCTGAAACTGAACAACATTCCTTCATACATACAAACGCGAGGTACGCAGAGCGTAAACGGCCGTAAAGCTACGTCTGACTAACATTTCAGGGTCATTCGAGAAATTGTGTATCGCCTTAATGACAAACCTGTCAGCCCATCGCCTGACATTGCAATACACATGTAACTCTCGAGTCCCTTAGTCGCCTCTTACGACACCCACGAAAAAAAAAATGAGGTAATGCTATTCTATGCCGACATCACACGGCCTACTCAAGAACTACTTTTCGCAAGGAATTGGTTCAAATGTAAAAATTAGACCTCCCATACCAAGACAACCTCAGCTAATTATGTATTAGAGGTTCAAAAGTCAGACGAGACCTTCTTGAGTCATCTAAGTTTGTGTTCTGTTGTCAGGTCTGGAACGGTTCTCAGATGACGTTGAGGAGATGCTTGGCTTCCGACCTGGACTGTACTGGAGGATATGCTGGAAGTTCGTCAGTCCAACATTCATCATTGTAAGTTTCATAATCTTTATCTAGAGCCGGCATCTGTACCGTCGTCAACACCCACAACCATCCACTATGGAATACAAGTCTCCCCCTTTTAGGGGGATGCCACGATCGGGTTGGAAAGCGCAGTGCAAGATGTTGCATTCACAAGAAACGCTGCCTATTCCTTAAATCTATCGTATACACCCCACAAAATCGCACAAAGCTACTTCTACATTTTTAATGCGAAATGCTAAAGAGTGGAACTCCCTACCTGCGGATCTGTTTCCGGAACGTTACAACCTGGGCCTTTTCAAGGCGAGAGTGAATGGGCATTATCTAGGTGAGCATGTTCCAACATCGTCCGCATCGTCACTTAACATCAGGTAAGATGGCAGACAAATGCTTAACTATTTTTTATTTTATAACAACCCCTTAGTCACCTTTTACTACACCCCCGAGTGGAAATGGAGCGATGAAACACTAATTTGGGATCTCACATTTCTTTGGACACTAGGATTGGAACTCATATTTGACCTAGACTATCTTTTTCTCCCAGGGTGTGGTGGTATTCGGCCTGCTGTACCAGCAGCCGCTGCAGTACCAGCACTACTTGTACCCGCCGTGGGCCGTGGTGCTCGGCTGGGGGCTGGCCTGCTCCTCCATCCTGATGATACCCATCGTCGCCATCTACAAGTTCGCTACCATGCCAGGGAATTGCCGAGAGGTAATTTAATATTCCTGCTTCCTTTGTCACCATTTCTACTCATCTTCCCTCCTTTCTTCATTTCCTCTTTCCCTCCTTTTCCCGTTTCATATTTCCCACCTATCCTATTTCCCTCATATTCTCCGTTCCTGTTTTCCTCCTTTTGTTCGTTCCTCCCTTCATTGTGTCCTCCTTTCTTCCTTTCCTCCTTTCCTCATTTCCTCCTAACCTCATTTCCTCCTAACCTCCTTTCCTCATTTCCTCCTAACCTCATTTCCTCCTAACCTCCTTTCATCCTAACCTCCTTTCCTCCTTTCCTCATTTCCTCCTAACCTCATTTCCTCCTAACCTCCTTTCATCCTTTCATCCTTTCCTCATTTCCTCCTTTCCACCTTTCCTCCTTTCCTCCTTCCCTCCTTTCCTTCTTTCCTCCTTTCCTCCTTTCTTCCTTTCCTCCTTTCCTCCGTTCATCCTTTCCTCCTTTCCTCCTTCCCTCCTTCCCTCGTTTCCTCCTTTCATCCTTTCCTCCTTTCCTCTTTCCCCCTTTCCTCCTTTCCTCGTTTCTTCTTTCCTCCGTTCCTACTATTCCCTCTTACTAATTTTCTTCCTTCCACGTTTCCTCCTTTCTTATTTTCTTCCTAAAACTAGTCAAAACTACTACCAACTCCATTTTTTTGCAGAAAGTTGCATGCTGCATTTCTCCGGAGTCTGAACACGAGGCCATTCGAGGCGGAGCGCCTGTCAGTCGATTCACTTGGAGGCATTGGCTTTACGTGTAAACGTACATCAGGAAAGACAGAGATAGCCTAGCTTTTGAAGGCGCTTTTGGATTATTAAAATCTCCGGGCTCCCGAGTACTGATGGAGATACACATTTTCAAAAGACAACAGAAAAATTGTGGTTATTCGAAAATGTGCCGAGAAACGATGTCTTAATTATGTACTTATAAATTGATCTCATCATGGATCTCAGTTTATTACAAATAAGCAGGGGTCATTATAATCTGTTTTCGTTTATGGGTGTTTAGCGATATTTTTAAGAAGAGTATATAAATAATCATCAATTCGATGATGGATGATGTAAAAAGTTAGGGATTTCGAACGCTCTACATTTTTATAAAAAGATAAGATTAGCATGTTGTAAAATGTAGTGATAGTAGTTTTTAGCTGTTTTGGAAATAATAATTTAAAGAATGGTTATGCAAAGATAAAATATCCTGCCATGTTGCTACCTAGAATTTGATTAATCCATAGGACGTATTATTTCTTTTTAGACTATTGTAATTATTTTAAATAACTTCGTTACCACGGTGGTATGTTATTAAAAGTTTTATAGGAAATCATATATTTTACATAACGTACAACCGCATTATAAAATAAATAAGAATTTAAGTAGGTACCTCATAGTTACAATAAACATTTCTCAAGGGTTACCTGCCTGTTAACTGTAATAAGATAATATATATTATATGTTAAATATTGTGGAATTATTTAAAAAAGTGAGCTTTTACGTAATGGTTATTAAAAAAAAGCTTAAAGCATATAAAGAAAATATAATATTTAAAAATCGGTTATATCTGGACCAAGATATTATGTGACAAGCACAATAATTTTGTACATAAACACGTTTTGAAATAAAACAGCTGTACTTATACTTTTACTGAAAATGTACTTACACTTAGTGTAATCATAATCCGTAAGTCATAAATAAGTAAGGTTAATAAAAAAGGAACATTATCCGTTTTATAGATCATAATTTATCAAGTTTGTCTCCTTTTTCAACCTAGCCAGTTAAGGGATCCCTGTGAACTAATACAATACTGGTTATGTATAGAATAAATGTATGGAAAACCGTTGTTGGAATTTTCAGCATACATTGGCTGTCGAATGAATAAGTAGCATATCCAGGAAGGGTGCGGATTCTTATTGAAGGCGAGTGTAGTCGTGAACGACCTCGAGAGTGGCGCCACTACACATAAAAAACAAACAACCTATCAGAATGTCCGTTGCCCAAGTTTTTAGAATTATACATACATCATAACCCTCCTTTTTGCTTTGCCGTAGTCGGGTAAAAATACATATTATCCTTAAGTAAAATTAGAACTGCAAACTCAATAAAATATTCGCTGCAATAAAAGTTATGGCAATTAATACCAAAAGTGGCCGTTCTTAGGCACATTTTTTCATAACTTTAATTGCAGGAATATTTTATTAAGTTTGCAGGTTCTAATTTTACTTGGATAATACTAAAAACTTGGGCAACGGATATTCTGATAGTGTGTTTGTATAAAGAGAAAACCTTTTTTGTAAAGTGGCGTCACTGTCGAGGTCGTTGACGGCTACACTCGTCGTAAGAAATTAGAGCTGTTCCCCATTTCTAGCTTTTATGCCGGCAGCCGGGGCAACTATACTTCGTAGCAAATCTTCGTAGCGTTTGCTACGGCTACGACGTAGACATCGGATGGCCTCAATTCGGGATATCAATTCTCTTAACCCACCTTAAATTAGTGCTGTCACTTTCCGTCAAATAGGTTTAGAAGAAAGAAGATATTTTAGTTACGTCATGTCTTATAATTTGACGAAAAATACGTGTTACCAGTCAAAATAAGGCGACGATGAAAACAATGGCGACTAAATTGACAAGATACTGCGAAGAACCTATTGACATTTATAAACATGACAGGACTTAAATATCTCCTATCCTAAACCTATTTGACGGAAAGTGACAGCACTAAATTAAGGTAAGGCCATATTCAGCATACATCCACGAGTCCACGAGCGACCCGATGAACTCTCGTGTCAAAAAAAAACTGCTTACTAGTAGGTCTCGACTCTACCCTTATGTTATGCCTTAACGAAAAGAAAATTATTTTAAAATATGCAATGAATGTGTCTAAAAAAATTACATATAAATAAGCCAGGTAAATTAAAAACTTGTAAAGTTGTAGAGATGTTGTGCAAAATATTGTAAATAATATTAATAAGAGTTTATTAAATGTTAGAATTTTAGATTTATTGCAACAAGAATGTAATCTAAACTGTGTTCATTTATATGAAATTAATAAATGTGTTAGACGACTTTCTGGTTTCCTTTTGATCTGTTTTAAACACGTCTCGTAATAGATAAACAATTTTAGAAAACTTGTTTAATTTATTACTTTTTTTGCAAGCTTACTAAAATTCCTTTAGATCTCTTAAGATTTAATTTTTGCTCCTCTGAGATTTTCTCTAAAACGTACCATTTTTAAGATAAAAGCGATAAACCAAAATGAACAATTCTCTCCTGCCCGCGAAACTCCCAGTGTCCAGTGCCCTGTGTTATGAAACTACAGGTTACAAGACTAAAGGAGATTCTGTTCATTCTTTGTACATTAGTAGCCGTACATACGTACGTAGCCGGTTTATATTCCTAATATCATAATGGCTAACAGACTACGTACCTAATGAACTTTGAAATTTATTATCATGTGACCTCCATAACTTTACATAAGTTACCTTACAAGTAAGTCAGTATTAGGACTCCTGAGGTTTCTGAACACCGTGCCGCAATAATCATTGTCTTCCCAAGGACTGCCGCGGAGCAAGAATACAGATCACTTATGCCTAGTTTTTGTGAGCGACAGCTTGAGTAGGTACTTTTGACTAGAAATTCCTTCGATCAACGAAGACCGCGTTGCTCAAAGAGAAAGGAATGACAAACGCACGTCGCACGGCGGCATCCGGCGGCATTTGTCATTCTAGGCTATGCCACTTTTATTTCAACTACGTATGGTTCTCTTTAGCTGTCGCTCGCAAGAAGTTACGTTTGGTCTGCTGCGGTTCTAATTTGTGCTCGAAGTAACTATAAAAAAAATTTGGTCCACTCACGCACTTTACGCTTTATGGCCATGCAAGCCTGTGAATGTGAGCATCTGTGAATCCTGTGATTAAACTATTGTGTTCAAATAACTCAGCGGCGAAAATATTGGATATCAGCGCCATCTGTTACAGCATTTTAAAGATAAAATGAAAAATGAGCTCTACACAAATACTCTCTTGCCTATAAAAAAAAGAAGGTAATGAAACGTTCCGATCTATGCATTAACATATTTGATAATATTATAAAGTTTAGGTACATTTCAAAGTTGATTGACCAGTGATTTTTGAACTGTACGTTATAAGAAAAATATTTTAAAATCAATTAATAAAAGTTAAGTTTTTGTTTAGTTTTCGAAAAATATTTTTCAAATGATTATTATGAATTGAAAGAACACAACAAAGCGTGAAATGAAACGTATCATTAATGGCAGTCGGACTGTCATGTTGATTCGAAGATATCGTAAATTATTAGCCAAAAATATGCGTTTTCTTGCTAATTACTAACAGAGAATGCAAAAAGTTTACGCTTAGTAACTGTAGAAAGTGATCAGCGTACGTCTAGTGCATCATTTTTGTGAAGTTTAGCTGTTTCGGCGACAATAAATTCGTCAACTTGTCGCTAACTCTCATGAATCGATTTACGTTGTAAAATAACTTGTGTTTGCCGCACGTTCGCCGTGAATTCATTATCTCTGTGTCAACAATGTTATGAGCTAGCCGCTAAAGACAGGTGAGAACAGGTATATCTTATTCAAACAGAAAGTTTCCGACGATTTCTCTATGTTCAATACTGTTGACAAGATTATTTATGTTCAGTGGTCATTAATTCCTATTGTTTATAGTTGTATTACTTATAGACAGTGAATTATTGATTGCAGCTAGTAAATAACCGTTCTACTCCCAATATTAATTGCTTTGTACTATTATCAAATCTATATTATTATGACATGTGTGTAATATGATCCTATTTAAGTTAGTGTTACAAATTTGTACCAGTATTTACTGTAGCAGTCTTGAATTAGTTTACGCAGGACATGAAATTCTAGTTAGCTTACCTACAAAAGTGTAAGATATACCAAAATAAATACTCAACCAAATTCTGTGTTTCCAGCCACAATGTCGCTGGAACGTGAAATGTCAGGCATGGCGCCGTCTTCAGGGCCGATGACCACCAGCACAGGCTCCACGGACCCTCGTTCGCAGCTGGTGCAGGAGATGCGGGAACAGAACTTTGATCTCATTCGGTTTGCCTCATACAGAACAGCCTGCAAGCTCCGTTATGTGCAGAAGAAATGCAACTGTGAGTGTTGTCCAGAATTTTATTAATACAATTAAATTGTAAGAATAAGATTACTTTTATTGCATACAGAATATAATACTAAATGAAATTTAACATCTGTGCCTTATGTTTTGCATCTATACACTACAAGTCTACAGGTGAAATTCTTAGTTCATTGCATCCCTGGTTAATATTCCTGGTAGTCAGTTAGCCTGGCTATGGCTAAAATGGCTAACCGACCGCAATAAATGTTGAATTTCACCTGTAAAATTGTAGCCTGTAGTTTGATAATGGTTGGCACTGGTAGTTTTTTGAGGCATCAAACCTACTTTTGAAGTTATCAGAGAGCAGTTTTATGTTCATTCACTATTCACTGTTAAAAGACTAGATGATATTTATATAATTAAGGTAAAGCTAGGTTAGGTTTATTACACATTTTGTGAAATAGCTGTAGGAACTATTTAAGTTCTAAAATTTTATGGTATTCTGGTTTTATAACATAAATTATTTATTTTCTTTTTGCAGTACATGTAATAGACATTTGGAATGTCATAGAAGCATTCAGAGAGAATGCTCTAAACACGTTAGAGCCTACAGCATGTGTGAATGTGACCCGTTTGGAAACACTGGTGTCATCGCTGTATCACAACTTGAACAAACGACTGCCACCGGCTCATCAGGTGTCGGTGGAGGCTTGTTCTGCGTTGCTGCTGAATTGGCTGCTGTCTGCATATAGCACTGGGTATGAGATCTTATACTGTTTCACTACATAGTATAAAGTCGCTTTCTGCCCTGTCCCTATGTCTGTTTGTTTGTATATATGCTTAAATCTTCAAAACCAACCAATGGATCTTGAAGGAGTTTATTAAAAGATAGAGTGATTCAAGAGGATGGTTTTCAGGTATGATTTATTTGGGAGAAGGTCTGTTTCCAGTGGGAAATCGGTTAGCAGCGGGTGAAACTGCTGGAAGGGCCACTAGTTAAAAATATAACAATAGTCATTTTAGTAAATGAAGTAATTTATTTCTGGATTTTGCTGCATTTGTTCACATTATTATTAAGTTAATTTGCATTAATTATATAAAGAAATTAAAGACCAACTAGTAACTAGTTTATATAATTTATTTTTACTTTACTTACTAATATTTATTTGTAGATTAAGTACTTGTAGCTTTCATTTTGCATCTTGGCTTTATTATTGTTTTAAACAAAACAGTACCTTATCTAAAAATTTATTTTTTCAGTGAAAATGTGGGTAAAATTCGAGTATTCTCTATAAAAGTTGCCTTGGCCACTATGTGTGCCGGCAAACTCATGGACAAACTCAGATGTAAGTAACTACTTCTTATAATATTAATCTTACAAAAAAAATTAAGGATTGGCTGACCACCAGACAATACATCGAAACAGGAATAAAAGGTCAAGGATCCTGAATCAACCTTTTTTGTAGCGAAATAGCTTATTATCGGACCATTGATGCTCTGCCTACCTTGTAGGTGTTCATTTACGTATAAATGAGAAATATTAACCTACTAAAGTTATAGCTATAATAATTTTAGACTGTTTGCTTGGTTATCAATGTGGAAAACTCAGCCAAAAGACAATCTAATGAACTAAATAATTCCATATGTTGGTACTTTTGCTCTGGATTACAATTGTTTTGAATGACCCTCAAATATTTGACAGATGTGGTATAAATTACCTTCTTTACGGCCATTAACGCTCTGCCTACTCTGCAAGGGAATATAGGCGTGAAATGTGTAAGTATGTAATGGCCTCAATTCAGGATATAAATTCTCTTATCTTAGCTAAATTAGTGCTGTCACTTTCCGTCTAATAGGTTTAGAAAATTAAAGGAGATAATATTTAAGTCATGTCATGTCTTATATTGACGCAAGATACGTGTTATCTGTCAAAATAAGGCGACGACCAGGGTTCATCGGGTCGTTGGACGACTCGGTGTCCCACACGAAAAGAGAGAGAGAGAGAGGCGAAGATGAAAACAATGGCGACAAAATTTAGAAATAGAAATTGCGAAGAACCCATTGTAATTTTTAAACATGACAGGACTTAGATATCTTCTATTTTCTCAACCTAATTGATGGAAAGTTACAGCACTAATTTAAGGTAAATTAAGTGAATTTTTGTCCCGAATTGAGGGCAATATATAATTCCACTTCTATTCTTCCTCTTTCAGACATATTCTCCCAGCTATCGGACTGCAACGGCCACCTCCTGATGAAGAGGTTGTCGGATTATCTCCGCGAGGTCCTGGCCTTACCGGCTGCTGTTTATGAGTCTCCATCGTTCAGTTATAACGACTCGCTCGCTTTGTCTATATTTAATCAGGTAACAAACATTCACATATAGTAAACAGTAACAGACCGACTACCTGTCACTATAGTTATACACGTTTTTTCTAAAACGGCTTTCAAATATTTGTCTGACGTGGCGATAGCGACCATTAACGCTCTGTCTGCTTTGCTAGGGATAAAGACGTGATATGTGTGTAACAAACATTATTGAACCAGGCAATTACTATTACATGTAGCTAATTAAACAGAATGAATAAATATCTAAAGTTCTTTCAAGCAATGAAACAGTACTCAAAAAATTTCTTGCAAGCTGAGGAAGCTCTTACAACTTAATTCTAGCATTATAGGTCTAAAAACAGAATTGGTGATATCAGATTATATCCAATTTTAATCACTGTTTATTTAAATAATTCTATAAGTAAGCAAATTTATTTTTATCTTACTAAGTAAGTTGTACACTTGAACTGCCTCACTTTATGCCTTCTCACTACCCTAGGTCTGCTGTAAGAGATTTATTTTTCGGAATAAGGCAACCTGTTGTGTATTGTTCTATATGTCCTTTGTGTTATATTGTGTACAATAAACGGTTAAATGCCGTGTGATGCTGGCTTAGAATAGCATCACCCCATTTCTTGCCCGTGGGAGTCGTAAGAGGCGACTAAGGGACTCGAGGGTGTGTATTGCAGTTTTAGGCGATGGGCTGACAACCTGTCACTATGGCGATACACGATTTTGTGGATGACCCTCAAATGTTTGTCAGACGTGGCGTATATGTCCGTTTTATGCGGCCATTTAGGCTCTGCCTACCCCGCAAGGGATTATAGGCGTGATATGTGTATGTGTAAACAGTTAAATAAATCATATATTTTGTTTCAGAATACCAAAGTAACAGTTAATGATTTCCTGGACACGCTAATGTCGGACCCGGGACCGCCGTGCCTGGTGTGGCTGCCTCTGCTGCACCGGCTCGCCAGTGTTGAAAATGGTAAGTGATATCTGAAAACAGAGAGTGATGGCAGGTTTCGAACCTGCGACTTTCGGTAGAACAATCGGTACAGGCGGCGGTAGTACTGATACCGAAAGTCTCAGGTTTTTAATCCTGCTTCAGTCCAATCGGTTCTTCCCGGAACAACTCCCGCAAGGGCGCCATTGTACTCAAACTTCTCTGGGTAAGCTCCAGCTCCCTACCACATATATAGTAGATTTCAAAGCCCCGGGGCTAAAAAAGAAAGAATCGTAAAAAAATAAAGACATCTTGCTTGGTGCAATTTTGCATGTCCTTAATAATTTTATACCAAAAGTGTTGAAGTTCTTTAAAATTTTGTACACAATGGTAAGTCATCCTTATTTTTACACGATTTTTTATTGACTTTAATTTTTATTGTGATTTTGCTATTTTGCAAGTTTTTTACGTAAGTATATCTGTATTCTGTATCGGGCATAGTCGCACAAAAGCCACCTCCAATACTTGCTTTGTGGTAGTCGGGTTAACTCTTTGGTATACATAAAAAGTTGGCAGTTGATACACACGAAAATAAGAAGATTGAATCTTCTGAATTCGTTGAAAAATGACAATGTTTGAATTTTTTTGAAATATGAAGATAGTTAAGCAACAAAAAAACTGAAAATCTATGAACTCGTTAAACAACTGGCAGTTTCTTAAAACTGAATACCAAATTTTTAAACACTTCCCCTGTTAGGTATAGTATTTTAGAAAACATCATAAATTTTTCTACCGCGGGCAGTTTAATCGCGGGTTTTTTTTCGCTTAGACTACATTCAATTTGTAATGAATGAATTAGTTGCTGGATATTAGTTGCAAAAAAGGAGCCGTGCTACGCGTTATTGACATAAAGATACACTTGTAAAATTCGCAGGCAATGGATGAGCCGCAGCAGCCCAGATGGAACACTAGTGATCGCGAAAGTCGCAGATTTAAATTCTGCCCGCTTTAGACAATTTAGCAAGTTTCTAAAAAGTTTTTACGATTCTAAAGATTCACAATACGATTGTACGTTTTCCCCAGTGGTCCACCCGCTGGCTTGCAGCGCTTGCCGGCGGAGCTCTCTGACGGGGTTCCGCTACCGCTGCTCGCGCTGCGCCAACTACACCCTCTGCCAGGACTGCTTCTGGAGGGGCAGGGTGTCCGGCACGCACACTATAGAGCATGAGGTCAAGGAATACGCTGCTTATGTAAGTACCATACCCTAAGAACCATTGTACCATTTGAATGCAAATAAATATATGAATATGAATGACAGACAGATAGAAACACTTTACTGCTCACACTATTAATTATGACATAAACAAGAACAAAAATAAACAACACAATATGAGCAAAGGCGGCCTTATCGCTTTAAGAGATCTCTTCCAGGCAACCCTGCACACAAAGAGAAAACATTGAAAAACCACTGTAAATAGCAGCGGCAACACGTAAAAGACATAAAAATAATTCATTTAACATATTTAACAGATCTAACTAATTTAACAAAACAATATTAATTAATACCTACCAAATAATTTTAGATATACATACATACTAAAATACAAAATATTATATGTATAAAACATATTTTATATAAATATACATATTATATAAAATAAACAACAATGTTAAATGCAAACAGATGACAATGACACATACATACATACATACACATATCACGCCCATTATCCCTTACGGGGTAGGCAGAGCGTAAACGGCTGTAAAAAAACGGACGTTTACGCCACGTCTGCCAATCATTTGAGGGTCCTTTGAAATATTGTGTATCACCATAGTGACAGGTCAGTCCATCGCCTAAATTTGCAATACACACCCTCAAGTCCCTTAGTTTCTTCTTACGACACCCACGGGAAAGAAATGGGGTGATGCTATTCTAAGCCGTCATCACAAATAAAGAGCTATGCAAGCGTCGCTGCAGGCCCACCCAAGGAAAAGACTAAAACACCCACAGCTATGCATTCAGTCATCATAACATCCAAAGACGAGACAGAAACAGGAGATCAGGTCCTCGAAAGGATAAGAAGAGCAGTAAATGCAAAAGAAGGAGGAGTGACGATAGATAAAGTTAGAAAAGCCAAAGATAGAAAGATTATCTTAGGGTGTCAGACGCAAGGAGAAATGGAAAAAGTTAAAAAGAAAATTGAAGCAGCTGGCAATGAACTTAATATCCAAGAGGCAAAAAATAAGGATCCCCTCGTCATACTGCGAGGCGTATACAACTATAATACAGAGGAGCAGGTGTTAGGAGCACTGAGAGCTCAGAACAAGCGACTATTTGAAGGAATATCTCCGGAAAATGACCGCATAGACGTCAAGTATAAGAAAAAGACCCGAAATCAGTGCTCCTCACAAATCGTTCTAAGGGTATCGCCAGCATTCAATGAAACATCCAACTTAATTAACTTTTGCTTGTCCAACTTTGCTTACACACATCCCAACGTGCCACACATACATTAGTTCACTTCATCCTAGTTATAAGTATCTGGGTACTGCTGAAAACCAGCGTTGCAGCGTCTTGGACTGTGACACATCCTGAGCAAGTTGTAGGTAATATTTGTTACTGAATAAATTATTTTTCTTTCTTTCCTTTCTTTATTTGTCGCCGATGAGGGCTTACACATATCTCAGTGATACATCTGCCTCCGAATATAAATCTGATATCCGTGTCAATTGTCTATTGGTAGAAATCACCATCGAAGCAGATAGGCGCGACGCTCCGCAAGTCGTTCCGCTGCGTGCCGGAGCGCGCGCGGGCGCAGCTGCCGCGCTACCCCGATCAGCCCGAGCGCACGCTCAACCTGAGCCATATAGTGTGAGTACCAGCTCAACCTGAGCCATATAGTGTGAGTACCAGCTCAACCTGAGCCATATAGTGTGAGTACCAGCTCAACCTGAGCCATATAGTGTGAGTACCAGCTCAACCTGAGCCATATAGTGTGAGTACCAGCTCAACCTGAGCCATATAGTGTGAGTACCAGCTCAACCTGAGCCATATAGTGTGAGTACCAGCTCAACCTGAGCCACATAGTGTGAGTACCAGCTCAACCTGAGCCATATAGTGTGAGTACCATGTAACGAACCCCACTAAAGCGGCTATGAATTATCGAATGGAAGATGGGGCTTGTTCAAGTTCTAACACTTGAAGGAGTATCAGACCTCAAACAATGTCCCAAAACAATATAAATAAATGGCTCGTGATGTAAATTATTAGTATGATCGTCTAGTTAATTAGTAGGACCCATTACGTTGTGTTTAATGTAGAAAATAAGTAACCCAAACAGTTCTTTAAGAAGGTACATGGATTTCCTGACATGAGTAAAGGTTGGACAGGATCGGGAAAGGTATATGAGCCTCACGGGGCCCCCTCTCCGCCCCTGAGAAGTAGAACCCTCACCCCTTACAGATATTCAGAATGGATATCCATTTTCCCTTAGTCGTCCTTGCACAACTATCAATTGTGCAAACCCGACCAAAAGAGCAGACATCACAACTGAATTTTGTGTTAATTTGGTTCTCCCTGAACTGGATAGTGGGTTTTGACACCCAGGGTTGAACAGATTGCACCAACAGACAGGTGCTGTGATGTACTAGACACCACGGAGAAGTATTTAGGAATCTAATAGATTCAGATGTTCATAGAACAACATATTTAATATAAATTTGTATTAGTATAGCCAATCTCATGACCAGCCGAATTGACACCATTGTGTCTGGTTGATGAAATAAGTATGATAAGTTAGGTTATCAGTCAAATGACATGATTCCAACTAGTATCTTGTAGTATTTCAGTAGTGGTCCTTAGACCAACGTTCAGATATAATCTGCACAAGACATTTGTCTACAATTAATATGATCCATACGGAGGTTAGTTAGGGAATGCAGTTTATGCTAGACCCTTTAGTACTTATGAGCTTCATATCGCGAGCCAGATGAGTGTTTGGGAAAGCTATTAGCAAATCCCATATTAGTATAGGAAGGCTATTGCAAAAATGAATCTCATAATAACCGCCTGTGGTCAAATAATTGGTCTTAGATCATAATGCTGGTACAGAAATATTGAACGCAAAAGTATAGTATGGTTTGATGATGGAAGATAATAGCTGTCACATGACATCTGATGACAATCATTTGTCTTTAGGTAAGTATTCTGTATTCACAGATCCACATTGGCATCATTCTGCCAGTCATGATAGGTTTCTCGAACAAAGTATGTAGATGTAATAAAATTAAACATCTGAACCCATTACAGGGTAGGATATTAGGATGGGAGTATATTATCTACCCACCATATAAGCTGATGAAAGTACTACTATAAAATAGCAAGTACAATTTATAAGTAGATATTTAATCCACTGATGGACACTGCCATTCTCAATAATTGAGATGTAAGTAATTTGTTTGCAAAGCAAATCAAATTATTGGTAAGTATAAATAATGTTGTTTCACTGCTGGACATATTCCAATTATGTATAAAACACAGGAACATAGGAATAAATTCCATAGTCGCCTTAGCAACAAAAGGTTTCTTTATAAGTAGATATTTAATCCACTGATGGACACTGCCATTCTCAATACTGAGATATAAGTAATTTGTTTGCAAAGCAAATCAAATTATTGGTAAGTATAAATAATGTTGTTTCACTGCTGGACATATTCCAATTATGTATAAAACACAGGAACATATAAATAAATTCCACAGTCGCCTTAGCAACAAAAGGTTTACCATGATAAATAGTTTCTGTTAAAACAAAGTACAGACAAAACTTAGGAAATAACTAGTCCAATCTGATACTTATATGGTGTGGTAGATAAATGAAGATAGGATGGAATCAGTAAAAGGATTTCCTACCTAACCCCTACTAAATATTATAAATCATTAGCAAAACCTAACCGCTTGGCAATAATTTTGTACCTAATTTGTAATGTTTTCTTACTATTAATCTAATAAAAATTAGGATGGAAAACTACACTTATCTGGGTTTAGGTAGATAGTAGGCCAGCCCACAGCATTCCAAAGTCATCCACTCAACTCGCAGTCAGCTGATATCCACAGAAGACACACGAACACAGCTCCAAGCATGTATCTTCACACTCCAACACACAGCAGCCACTTTTCCAGGGCAGAGGCACAGCGACCACGGGACAAAATCCATCTTCCACATGAAGTGGTGTGACACCAATCCAGCAGCACCTCAGGATCAGGACTTTCACACTGCCCTCCTCTTTTTCTTCCACTTTCACTACTTTTCTTCTTAGATCCGCATACTTCACTGATTAAAATCAGACTTCCCCTTTCGCCAACACACCAGGCCTTATATATCCCTCAAAACGGAAGGTCCAGATACAATTTTCTCGAAAAGTCTAAATCTAGAATAATCCAGCTCTATTTGAGGCACAACCGCTTATTCCGCTCCTCGACACCAGGTGGAGCTAGCGAACTGGAATGATCTCGACTATTCGATCTTAGATCCATATTAGATTTATTTGATTGTGGGTTCCGTACAAAATAAAATTGTAACTTTTTTCAAGTATCGTAATGACTCTAAATTAATATTATGAAAATCATAGAATCTAGTTTTCTTTAATAAACTCAGACTTTGTTATTGCATCACAGTTGTTTTAGTATGAGTGTTTACCATTTATCACTGATATTTTAGGGGGTTTTTACGTTCAACCAATATTCAATGATATAATATTTCAAGTTGATTGGCGAATATGCTGAACAGACAGACTTAGTAGTGTATTCTTTATCTTCTTCTTTTATTCATGCGAGACACCGATGGTTTTGTATATGACTTAGATTTGCTGGTAACCCATATATTTCTAACCCATTATTTAAAAAAATGTAAACATTTTCCCCAAAAGAGAAAACCAAGTCCAACAGTAGTCCGCTGCGACCAATAATGTTGTTGTTCTCAGATAATTTAAAATGTTTACTTATTATTTAAAGGTTTTTATATTCCACCCTTAAACGGATCCCTAAATAGTAAAAATATCTTAGCTTAGCTACTCAACACCAGGCGTCGCTTCTGTCGCAATTAAAATATTCTCGAAACATAATTTATTTACATTATTTTCACTACACATAACCTAAACCAGTTTATAAATAAACGAAAATTATTTAATTATAAATAAAAGAAATTATTTCAAACATAAAATGCGTATATAAACACCTAAATTGTGCCTTTAACATTTGAAATCATATTTTACTGCGAGTGCCATCTCTTGTCAATTTGATGAACCTCTTAGATTGATGCCATCTACCGACATTATCCTAAACTACAAGTGAATCTAATCGAACGCATGGAATTGATTCTCATATATTGAATTTAGTTCTCTACTAGATGTCGCTACTTTAAATGTATTTTTCAAGAGGGCAGGGTAGTATTTATTACAACCAGCTCAACCTGAGCCATATAGTGTGAGTACCAGCTCAACCTGAGCCATATAGTGTGAGTACCAGCTCAACCTGAGCCATATAGTGTGAGTACCAGCTCAACCTGAGCCATATAGTGTGAGTACCAGCTCAACCTGAGCCATATAGTGTGAGCAATGACTATGTATTCTTTGGTTTACATTTTTAATGAAGGCCTGCGGAGACCGATACATTGAGAATCAAATTAGGGTCCACCGAATCCTGAGTTCGAACTCACCGCAACACCCTAGAGGCAGTCAAAAGCAAATAAGGGAAAAATCCAGCAGCATTATCTGTGAATCCAAAATCGGGGTGTTTTTAACTTTGGTCCCTGAACTTAGTTGTTAATAACAACTTCCGGCCAGTAGGCCTTGGTGTTAAGTAGGGGGAAATTTTACTAGTGACCGATACAAGACGGGCTGGTAATAAGAAACAACTTTTCCAATGAAAATTGGTTGAAATACGAAAAGAAAACAATTGGACCTCCCATACAAAATCGCCGATCAGCTGATTCGAGTTATTATGAAAACTAAAAATATTTTGTGCTGTACCGTGGGATGCCGGCTTAGAATAGCTTTAGCCCATTTCTTACCCATGGGTGTCGTAAGAGGCGACTAAGGGACTCGAGGGTTAGATGTGTATTGCAATTTTGGGCGATGGGCTGACAACCTGTCACTAGAGTGATACACAGTTATCTGATTGACCCTCAAACTTTTGTCAGAAGTGGTGTTAATATTAGTTTTACGGCTGTTAATGATCTGCCTACCCCGTCAGGGATATAGGCGTGATTTATGTATGTATGTATGTATGAAAAATATTTTTGTCATGTTTAAACCTATATTCCTTGGGGAAAATTGTTCCTTATCACCAGCCAGCCCGTTAAGCGATTTCGCTAGCGATCACTTGAAAAATTTCAATTTATGTTTTATTTATTAATAATAATGATTATTATGTTGTATTTTAGGCCACCTTCCCCAGTACCAGCCCACAATGGCTTTCCTGAGTACACGCCCAGCTATAATACCGGCTCTTTAGACTCAAGATCGTCACGGTCAACACATCGCAGTAAGTATTTTACAGTGAACAGCTCGATACCGCGTTTCAGGTTGTTGCTACTGATGCGTTACTTAATAAGCGCCATCTTCGGGATTTGTTGAGAACTCCCTTGTTGTTGTTAGTGACCAAAAGGTAGCAACAGCTTTAATTATTATTTAAAGAAGAAGAAGCTAATAATTCCTTTAGATCGCCTTTTTCCATTTCCTAAACTTGTCCATTACCTGACTTGTCCAATTCCTCAATTAGTCCACTTGTCCACCTGCTATTTTTACCTTATAGTAGCGGCTAGTACTCCTGCCTGGTACGCCGAGGGTCGTGGGTTTGATTCCCACATGACACAAATATTTGTGAAGGTTTTTTTTTTGTGTTTGGCCTAGGTGTTTTCTATGTAAGTATAATATGTACTTATAAAAAAGTAATAATATGAGCTATTTAGTTCCCATAACACAAGCTATGCTTAGTTTGGGGCTAGATGGCGCTGTGTGAATTTGCCAGGATATTTATTTATTTATCTGTATATTTTATCTCGTACTCTGCCTTACTTGTCACTTTCCTTAATCATACTTGCCCCCACTCGTTTTTAGTCTTAACATTTAAAATAAGATTGTGTGTATTATCCAAAGTAAGTTAGTAAGAAAGATATTGCACATTCAACACACAAATACATAACAGAAAAAGTTAATCAA
The DNA here is from genome assembly GCA_027580185.1 of Tuta absoluta. NCBI lineage: Eukaryota > Metazoa > Arthropoda > Insecta > Lepidoptera > Gelechiidae > Tuta > Tuta absoluta. Next base: position 2,559,566 of record JAQAHW010000032.1, read on the forward strand.
TAACTTCGCAAAAATATCTTGAATTATCTATATTAAAATGCGCAAAAATTTAGAAAACTTACGGCGCCATCTACCGGTTTAGTTTTTGAAAGAGGCGTCGCCACTAGCAATGCGAAAGTCGCAGGTTTAAATCAAATTTTGCAAGTTTTCAAAAATGTATACCTAACACGGGAAGTGTTTTAAAAATGCGCAAAAATATAGCTAAAAGTGATCTCTACCTGACAAACTTTGTGTGACTTTGGGTGTATTGGTAGTATTGCCTTGTTTGTGGCGTTTCCATGATGAAATGTAATTTAAACTCAGGTATATTGGAGCACTTGTCGCGCGGAGTTGACGACGAACACCGACTCATCGCTCGTTACGCGGCGAGACTCGCGCACGAAAACAGAACCATGGTACGTACAATCATTCATACTTATATATCACATTATGTTAATATTAAGAAACGTCTAATATAATAGAAAAAATGATTACAAAAAGAAATAAATAATTGACTGATGTAATTTTAAGAGCGCACCGCCGCCATTGTTATGATAAGTTTTAAAACCTTTATATATGGCGTTAGGAAGAATGTTCCCACCTAACATTTAACCTTAACTACCCACAATAGATTTCAAAACTAATGAAAAAAAAAAATCATGTCCGCCCGTTAAAGGGTTAATAAAATGATATGTTTGAAATTTAAATCACTGTCTTTGTATTATGGAGGTCAATGCTTTTCTCCATCCAGTGGATAAAAACTACTTTTGCCCACTGGATTTACGCGGCAAAACTGTTCTTTTCAAGCTGGAGAGGTGAAAAATAAATTGAATTCTATTTCGACTGAAGCCTAAATTCTGTTTCCTCTTATGCCAACCAATATGAACATTATTTTAATTGCGCCAACAAGTGCTATGCCATTCTTTCAGTTTTACACAAAAAGCCTGGGTAGCCGTGGCCAGGGGTGAACCAACACATGCCCCATTTCATATTATGTTCTTGTTATATTGCTTTGCTATTTCTGGATGAGGCAAATTCATTATTATTTTTCTAGCCTCGTGCTGGCAGATCGGCATCTCTGACACCTGAATTGGTAAGAAATTATTAATTTTAATTCAATGCTTATTAGCTTAGCTTTATTTACAAACCAAAAACGGAAACTCTTAATATTGATAAATGTATTTATTTATTTCAGCTAATTCTCATGTTATATACCTTTAGTTAGTTAAAGCTCTCAATTCTGGATATAAATTATCTTAAATGACTTTAAATTAGTGCTGTCACTTTCCGTCAAATAAGTTTAGAAAAGGATTGGAGATATCTTAGTCACGTCATGTAATTGAGACTTATTACAGTTCTTATACATCCTTGTTTATTAGTAAAAATTTTAGTTTGATAATAATCCCTGAACTCTATAAATGAGAAATTATAAATCAAGACCTCTTTATGTGAGATTTTGGACACACCATGTCTGATTACATGATTTGGTATATTTATAGTATTTTTTTATTCTATAATATTTTTACGTATCCAGGGCCGGTCGTCGTCGGAAGGTTCTGAAGTGGACGCGGCGAGACAACAAAGAGAGCTCATCTCCCAACTAGAGGCGAAGAACAGAGAGATCATGAGAGAGATCGCACGATTGAGGTATGCATCCTGTACTTGTGTGTGTAAGATTGAAATGAAGCATTTCGTATGGGACGCAATTTTTTTTTGGAAATTTTGAATCTAGGAGCCATGTGTGATGTCGGCTTAGAATAGTCCCTTTTTTTTCCATGAGTGTTAAAGAGGCGAATCACGAAATCGAGGAATTCAAAGGCGGGGTTTTCTCCAGTATTTTACTACAAACAACTTTCAATAAGGAGAAGTATTTTTGGATTTCCACCTTTGCAGATACACCCTGTTTAATAATGAATTGATTGTACTATAGTTTGTTGCGCTTTCATAGTGCTGTTTTAGTGTCATAAAAGTAAATAAAATTGAAAAAGAGCTATCGGCGGCCGGGGTTTAAACTCGGATCCGTCGGGTACCGGCCCACTGCTCTACCAACTTAGTTACCACCTTGAGAGCCACCACCAAATCTTCAGTCTTTTGATACTTCGAAGCGACGTACAAGTGACATCTAGTAAAAGTTAAGCAAAGCTTCATCAGATGGTTTGAATTCCTACTCTAATATGGAACAACCATAGTAATCGTTAAAATATTTTCTACTAGATGTCGCATATACATTGCTTCAAGACGAGTACCAAGATATTGCAGATTTGAAAGTAGAGCAGTGGGTCCTGAGTTCAAGCCCTGGCCGCCGCTAACACCTTTATTTTTCATAAATGAAAATAAGAAATTGAAAAAATGAGAGCGCCCGGCGGGACTTGAACCCGGGACCGTGGGTTACCGTCCCACTGCTCTGCCAACTGAGCTACCGGCGCCCCGACTGACACTTGCCAATTTTTCAATCTCTTGGTACTCGTCTCGAAGCGACGTACAAGCGACATCTAGTATAAGTTATTGTAACGAATACTATGGTTAATCAACAATTAGTGTAGGAGTTCAAACCATGCGATGAAACTTTGCGTATTTAAAATGTACTATGATTTCATTATATGAAATTGTAAAAATGTCAGTGCCCGCCGGGACTCGAACTTTATTTTTATAGCACTGTGCACCTTTATTTTTATTTAAGAATTGATTGTCCTCTTAGACGGCAGCAAGAGTCGGAGGTGACTCCGAGCGGGCCTGGCGCTCCGCCCCTCGTGTGCGAATTGCGTGCGCTGAGGGCACGCAAGGATGAGCTGGAGGGACACCTGTCCGCGCTGCAGGAGAGCCGCAAGCATCTCATGCACCAGCTCGAGGGGCTCATGCGCATGCTCAAGGTCAGTAGCTTCTGTTATAAGTAATTTTTATAATGGTCTGTAGTGACCTCTGGAAGCAAAAAGCTCACTCAAAATGGTTCTCAGTAGCTTCTGTGATAAGTCAGTTTTATGATGGTCTGTAGCGACCTCTGGAAGCAAAAAGCTCACTCAAAATGGTTCTCAGTAGCTTCTGTGATAAGTCAGTTTTATGATGGTCTGTAGCGACCTCTGGAAGCAAAAAGCTCACTCAAAATGGTTCTCAGTAGCTTCTGTGATAAGTCATTTTATGATGGTCTGTAGCGACCTCTGGAAGCAAAAAGCTCACTCAAAATGGTTCTCAGTAGCTTCTGTGATAAGTCATTTTATGATGGTCTGTAGCGACCTCTGGAAGCAAAAAGCTCACTCAAAATGGTTCTCAGTAGCTTCTGTGATAAGTCATTTTTATGATGGTCTGTAGCGACCTCTGGAAGCCACCACAAAAAGCTCACTCAAAGTGGTTCACGAGCAAGCAAGATGCAACAGAAGTTCCAATATATCTGCAAGATGGCGCCACGTGACAGATGTGCAGAGAAACAAAGAGCCTGAAACGCGGTATCGAAGTGTTTCACCGCGCAACGCATATACAACTTCCAATTCTATCCAGGCGGACCAGTCGGTCCCCTGGACACAACAACCGGCCAGGCGGGTAGCTACCCTCTTCCCGACACCACCTGGATCTCACCATTTTGCCTACTGATATCACTTCTGTCACCGCCATAGTATGCGCCCTAAAATAGAATTCTAAATAGGTATTTTATCAGTGCAAAGAAGGAAAGACAAAGAAAAGATTTAAAGGTAAGAAAACCCGTATAGCACCGAGGGTTCCACCTCTACGGCTACAGCTGTCAGCTGCTTTTTATCCATAGATCAAATAGCATTGACGGAGCGTATCCTTAATTTAATGTGATGTTGATGTTAATTTATGTTGTATGATGGTTTGTTATATACGGAGGAAAAGTCAAAATAAAGAAATGCGTCCGATCCGTAGTGCGTTTAATGTTCACACTGAAGTAAATTTCATACATAGTAGTGCATGGTTACATTACGAGGAGGTCGAAGGACTGCTCGTAAGACTAACTTGACCTGCATAATATTTACACGGTATCCGAATCATCGGGTATACCTGCATGTGGCCATTTTATCCGAACCCAAGCTTTTCTGCCGTAGGGCATGCTGGTATACCTGATGCTTGTCTACAGAAGTAAGTAGTAGGAAAGAAGTTAATAGCGCAGTAACCCCTGTTACTACAGTATCTACAAACACACTCATCCACTGTCATACACACACACTCTCTCACACACACACACACACACACATACACACCACACATTAGCCTTCTATACCTATAATTTTTATAGCGTTGTAACCTACTTAATGGTTAACTTTACCCTAGTAACTAAGTTTGTGTACAATTATTTTCACATTTGTTTTCAAAGGTGTCCATCAGGGAAGTAGCGAGTCACTCCCAATACAAGAAGCTCTTGCTTACTTAAGGGAGGTCTCATATATTGTTATGTTACAATTTTCATTTTATTTATTACAATTAAGTGCGCGATCATCGCGTTTGCAGGAATAGCATGAATACAGTACAGTCTTATTATAAAAGATCTTACAATAATGTCGAGCTAACTCGTACAGTATATTTTGTATGCGTTTTTTTTAATTACAGCATAAAACTAAACAAATCACGTTACAATGCCATAATTATCAATACGGACCAGGCGGGTTCGACCTGCAAACGAAATAAAATTAACCTTTAATAATAACCAATCCTTTCGGTCTTTTTTGAGTTCTCTGAGCAAGTCTTTATCTTCCATGATTTTGATTCAAACACTTGTACTCGTTTCACTTAATTTATTTTCGTCCCAACCGGTTTCGCTTAAATAAGCATCTTCAGGGGGCAATTACACTTTACGTACTAAAATAAACAATTAAAATACATCGAAAACAGCTCGATATATTTAATGATAGTGCAATAATCGTTAATGTATTTTATTTGTTTATTTTAGTACGTAAAGTGTAATTGCCCCCTGAAGATGCTTATTTAAGCGAAACCGGTTGGGACGAAAATAAATTAAGTGAAACGAGTACAAGTGTTTGAATCAAAATCATATCAATGGAGTTTCACCAAGTGCCGACAATTGCAAGTATAAACTTTATCTTCCAGTCTTTTTTTATTTGTTCAACGGCTTGAGTCTAAATTTTGGTCATTTTTGAGTTCTTTTAACGGCTCGAGTCTTACCTTGTCTTTTTTGATTTCTCTGAACGGCTCGAGTCTCATCTATCGGTCTTTTTTTAGCGCTCTCAACGGCTTGAGTCTCATCTTTGTGTCTTTTTCGCGGCAGACACGTAGCTAAGTAAGTTTTTCGTTGGTCTGAACAAATTTTTGTACTAAGTTTCCATATAACTGTGAAATGCAGATAATAAATGTTCATTTCTTGACAAACGTCCCGATAAACTCAGGTGTCAGTGTTTTTAGCCACCTTCTAGATTTCTCGTAGGCCGTCGGTCCGGGTTGCTGTCTATGATTACTTAGACGATGACGGTCGTTAGTACAAAATCATGTCAAGAGCCTACAAACTAGTAGTAGGCAGTTAAAAAACTCTGACACCGGGTTTCATCGGGTTGTTCGTCAACTTGTGTCCCACACAAAAAGAAAGAAAGAAATAGGCCTATGAAATTGTTGTGTAATGACGGCCGTCTTAATAATCTGGCCCGTACGTATTGATATATGCTCAGCAAAGAATAGGCATTGGCTGATGATGACGAAAACATAGCCTGTTTTTTAATCAAATACATTTAAACGAGCAATTCTTGCATATTAATTTATAATCCGGATCTCGGAAACGGCTTTTCAACATTTTCATGAAACTTGTTACGTCGGGGGTTCAAGCTTAAGTAGTTACATTTTCCAAAAAAAAAAAAAAAAAACTTTTTTCCAACAAAAAAAGATGAGGAAGGCAAGCAATGGTCAACCAGGTTCTTAAATTAATACATAAAACAACATACCGCATTCATTGAAGTTTGATTCCGCTACTTGGTTACATTTGTTCCATAATTCGTTGAACTCATTTGAATCAACCGTTTTGCCCTTCCTCTTTTTCCGCTGTCGTGGAAGGCATCGGTGAAGATATTGCTGCTTCTCCATTTCACAGACAAATACACTGTGTCTCCATACCACTGTAGACAAAAAGTTGTTCAAAGAGGCAAAGGAACAGCACATCGCTTTTATTTTATCTTGCAAAATTTTCAAGTGCAGGCAGGAAAATTTTGCAGGTTTTCAAAAATTTTTACCTAACACTAGAAGTGTTTTAAAAATTTGGTATTCAGCTCTTCGAATGCTGATAACCATTCATGCCCTGAAACTAAACAGCTTTCCCCAACTTCAACTTCACCAGCCACAAGAGTCTTCTGCTGAAAAGTCACTTTTGTGTCTCTTGTGGAAAAAAACTAGTAAATCTGGATCAAAAGCTCAAAGTTTAGATAACCTATAACATAGGTTTATAAAAACTAACAAGATATTAATACTGCAATTTTCCCATGGGAAGCTTTTGAAGCTGCAATTAAATTGTTACAATAACAATCGTGATTACAGAAAACCATGAAAACTCACCGCAATTATCAAAATTTGAATTGGCTTTTATGTTGCAATTTTCTCTAACTTTGTTGTCTTCTGAATTTTCATCAATTTCCGATTGTTCCTCTTCTTCGACCCATTGTTTTTCTTCTCCTTCTTCATCCCCTTGATTTTCTTCCTCTTCTTCGTCCCATAGATCCACCTCCTCTTCATCGTTAACCTCTTGTCCTTCATCGTTCTTTGTCGCCTCTCCCTCATGTTCATTTCTCCGTGCTTGTCTTATCCCCCTTGCCCCTTCTTCACCCCATTGATCTTCTATTTCCTTTTCATTGTTTACCCCCTCTTCTTTCTCTAATCCCCGAGGATTATCTACTTCGTGTGTATATTGTATCCCTGCTAGCTCAAACTTCCCTGCCGCCTCTACCCCATGTTCATTTTTCCACGCTTCCCTTAACCCTGTTGCACCCATTACCAGGGGTAAATATTCTGCAATCCATTTATATTTTGCTCGCCGCCGTACGTTTTCTAATATCGTTGCCACTTCCACCGATTCAAATTTAACATTGTGATTCTCCTTTAACTTCAGTTCTGCCTCTAACGCCTTTTCATCATTTATATCTCGTCCTTCCACCGATTCCTTTTCCGACTTTTCGTCTTTTACATCTTGTATTGTCTTTAATGTCCGTTCGCCTTTTACCTCCCATCCTTCCTCCAATTTGCGTACCGCCTCTGGTGTCTTTTCATCTTTTACCCTCTGTATCTCATATAGTCCCCGCACTACCTTTCTCCAATTTTTCTCTTTCTCCCTTGCTCCCACTACCGCTATCATACTATCTGTAATCTTTTCCTCGTTAGTCACTTCTTTTTGAAACTTTTCCATTCCTTGTTCTTGTTCCGCAAATATGTGTATTACTTGATTTATGAGGACTAGTATTAATAACTTCATTTTACTTATACCGCGCATAAGTCATATTAGTCTCCAGAAATATTAAATCAGTAAATCACTACTTTTACGTCCACTTTAATGCTTTCTAAAGTTTCTTTAGTACTATGAGTTTTCTTATCTATGCTGTAAGTAGAAGTAATTACGTCGAATTAATGTTGCAATTAAAATGGAACAACATTTTGTGTCACTTAAGTAAATATATAGGTGCCTGATTATGTGGTGTGGTGTGTTGGTGCTTTGTAAGTCTTTGAAGACTGAAAAGGTTTAGGTGTCCTCAATCATAAACACTATATTTGTGATATTTGTCCTGTCACCTAGATGAGAGTAATGTGTTGAACCTGTCAGTTTTTAGTATTTGATGACGGCGGAACGATATTCTGTTAGTCAATATTTTGGCGTCACACACACACACACACACACATATATACATATATCACGCCTATAATCCCTAGCGTGGTAGGCAGAGTAGTCATTCGAAAAATTTGTGACAGGTTGTCAGCCCATCGATTAAAAATGCAATACACACTCGAGTCCCATAGTCGCCTCTTACGACTCCCTCGGAAAAGAAATGGGGTGATGCTATTCTAAGCCGGCAGATTGTAACAATTTGGTGAATTCGCTTTAATCATAAGTCAAATTAATTATTAAGTGGCTATAAATCCTTGATGGTTAAATTGATGAAAAACATAACAATATAAAGGAAATTGAAAAGAAACAAATTTAGTTTTTATAATCATTTATTCACACATTAACAATAATTAATTACAATTTACTGTTTCGTTGCTTGTGTGATTTGAGCCCATCTGCCATCTGGAAAAGGAATTTAGTTAAATTAATGTTTTGCCCTGCAATGGGATACTGAACAGGTTACTTAAAAAAAAGTGACCTATAAGATTTTTATCGTACCAAGAAGTCAAGTCGCTGGCAGAAGATAGAAAAAAATGGCAATTACTCCACCGACAAAAGCAAAGCTCTTAAATTTGAATGATGATGATGAAGTTTTTTTTTAAATGTCTAATTAACGGAGTAACCGCGTAACATACATTCAAAGTGTTATTCTTTGAATGTATGCAGAATTGATGTACTAAATTTTTTGAAGTCGAATAAAAACAAGAAATAAATCTTACCAATATTTCAGCAACTATTTCTTTGTAAGGCATTTCACTAGGGTCACTATTGTAGTAATAATACAGATGATATCTGTACCACCTGATAAAATAAATAAATATTAAAATTTTGCACAATTCACCCAGCGCCATCTAGCCCCATCCTTAGCAAAACTTATGGGAACTAGATAGCTGGTATTAATGCTTATATACCCTTTTTTGAAAATAAATATATACACATTTTACATAGAAAACACCCAGACTAAACACAAATATTCGAATATTTACGTAACAAATATTTGTGTTCGAACCCACGACCCTCGGCTTAGCAGTCAGGAGTACTTTTCGCTACGCCATCGGCCACTTAATTATAGTAGTATTCATTTAATGCAATCAAATTGTTAATGATAGTACTAATTCTTTTTTTTTTCATTTCATACGTTTATTGAGGTGTAAAACTCGTTTCTGAAGTATGAATTTTAATAATCATGAAAGAATATTTAATAAAATCGCAATTCATTGCCTCTTTTTAAAAATTCTCGATTGTAACTCGTAAAGGGTGTATAATCGGGACCTCGAAAACGACTCCACCGATTTTCGTAAAATTTTGTAAGTAAGTAATTTCGAGGGCGATAAATCGATCTAGCTTGGTCAACCAGGTTCTAATTTACTCACATGTAACGCTAATTTGACTTACACATCAGCCACTAAGAGTAAAAACGGTACAATCACGATAAACTAAACGTGAATAAAACTCACATTTAACTAAAGATTTTCCAAATTCCGTCAGGCACCCTTTCCAGTCTGGTTTGGCGACGGCTGAAAACAAAATTAAATATAGTATGTAACTATTTTTCATTAAAAAAAAGTATCAGATGAAAATATTTCAAGGGATGAACCATCCCATGAAACTGAACAACTTTGCCTAAGAAACATAGGTCGAAATATGAACAAATAGACCTGCTCGGTCGGATAGAACATTTTGTTGGGGAGGTCCAAAATCGCCCCTTGAAGTCATCATCTGCCTGCCCTTTTCCCAATTTATTTGGGGTCGGCGCAACATGTTTTTTTCTTCCATTCATCTCTATCAGCTGTCAAATCTTCGTTTACACCCTTTTGCTTCATATCATCTTTTATACAATCCATCCAAACTTTTTTAGGCCTTCCTCTCCTTCTACATGCATCCTCATTCATATTCAATACTCTTTTAGTCACATGATTTTCATCCCTCCTCATAACATGCCCATACCACGATAAAATCGCCCCTTGAAGTATTTGCAGTAAATTTTTAAATCTTAAATAAATCATTGTCGAAAACTGAAAAACGTCTTTTTCTTTATACATACCGTTGCAATCATTAGAGTCTTCAAGATACAATCCCGTGTCTTCGGCAAAACTTATAATTTCGTTTCCTACTCTTTCCAATTCGTTTATAATGTCTTCCGGTAAAGCTGAAGCGTCGTTGTTTTTTCTCAAAAACTTGTCTACCTTCTTCAAAACTGCTTTGGCATCATGGTATACCTGCTCGTCCAAACCGGCTGCCAAAAGAGATTTAAGTCCTTTTCTCCAGGAACCAGCTGGATTATTCGCATTTTTGCTGGCTGAAATTTTATTTGTTATATTATATTTTATTGAATAGAAAACATAGCTCCATATTCAGTATTGTAATAATGGATTTATAACTAGATAAATACAATACAATACAAATTCTTTACATAATAAACCTAATTACTTATAGGTTTATTATATAGTTACTATACAAAACAATTATGAGGCTTAACTATTTGCTGAAGAATTCATGTGTCTTAGGTAAACGGTTCACCAACATAATTGTTTTAAATAATAAAAAATTTAATACTATACAAAACAGTTATGAGGCTTAACTATTTCATAAACTAAAAATAGTTATTCCTGTGTCTTAGGTAAAGTTTACCATCATAATTGTTCTAAATAATAAAAAAAATAATGTTAAATACGACTAAGCAATTGAAGTAAACTTAAATACACTTAATGACTGGATAAAAGAGCCATAATAAAATGACGTATAAGTATACCTTTTAGTGGCTGTGGCCAGTGCGACGGTGGCATGTAGGCCAATGCACCAGCGGCCAAACAAAGCACAATTACTAGTTTCATTGTATTGGACTTTCTTATCGAAACAACACCTTCAGAATAATAACTGGACCGAAGATTGCTGTTTATATACTGATTTACTTTACATGTACGTTGCGTTTGGTGTTGCAAGAAAACTTTATTATTATTATTTATTTATTTTTAGATACTAACAGATATTTACATCTATATATTTATGTCGCAGGAATATGAATAGTTCTGGGCAGGTTTTTTGAGGGGGTTTTCCTGTTCAGGAGGTCGGGTTAATTATACGCATTTAAATAACATGCTTTGAAAATCTTGACTTCAATTTGAAACAAATATCGTTTACAGATGTAGGTGCCGTAAAGTGACATGCCGTGTGATTAACCTGGCCAATCCCGAGGCAGTGCCTTTAGTTTTATTTTTTTTTATCCCGTCCGAGCCGGTTTTCTATTAAGACAGTACAAAATTGTTTAAAAAAGAAAATTGTGTTATGCAAATTTCCTTTTTTTTATTGATACAATCCTACATTGAATAAAGTAATTTAATTTTATAGCAGAATCAGGAATTCGGCAATGTTCCGGAAATGGTTCTACTCGATGGATCAAATTCCTAAAACCTGTTTAAGACGATGGCAGTATGAATTGTCGATTTTGCTATATTCCGCCCATTAAAACAAATTCCTAAAAATTCGGCCGAATTCCTTATTTGGCTAAATTCCTAAGATATTTATATAAGGTGAAATTATACTAGTGACTGATAGCGAAATCTCAATCTGATAAGGAATAACTTTTCCCAAGATACATAGGCAGAAATAAGTCAAAAATATATTCAGTTTGGCCTTGGTAGGCAGATTGGCGAGCGCAGTGTAAGGTATTGTATTTACAGCGAACGGTACTGCCCATTCCCTGGATTCGATTTTTATGACACCTATGGGATGATGCTTTTCCAAGCCAGCTCCACACGGCAAAATTTACAAAACTATTTTATATTCTGAACCCATACAGCGTAATCAACTGTTGGCAACACCATCTGAAAACTAAATTTATAAATGGGAATTTCCCGTCTAGGCAGGAGAGAATGAATATGCTACATAGAATCGCTCTATTTGCCTTTAAGCTATGATTAAGGCATGATTTTGTTATAATCGCACTTATTTTAACAGCCGTGTGATGCCGGCTTAGAATAGCATCACCCCATTTCTTTCCTGTGGAAGTCGTAAGAGGCGACTAAGGGACTTGAGGGTGTGTTTTTAAATTTTAGGCTATAGGCTGACAACCTGTCACTATGGCGATACACAATTTTCCGAATGACCCTCAAATATTTGTGAGACGTGGCGTAAATGGCCGTTTTTTGCGGCTGTCTACGCTGCTCTGCCTACCCCGAAAGGGATAATAGGCGTGATATGGGTATGTTTGTATGTATTTTAACAGCTTTTCCTCAAATAGAATATATTAATATATATATTTTTTTTTTGTTAGCCACATTAATATAATATAAGTAAGCTACTTAATTGATATTTTGGACTGAGGTATGTAAAAACAATGTTTTTAGAAGGCCCATATAATATGACATGTGTACTCCTTATCAAATAGACACGTGTAGAAAGAAAATGTTTAGAATTTCATGTATTTACTTTTGATTGCATTAGATTGTCTTTTACTTAGTAACTATACAGAAAGAAAAAAAACTGCAGAAATATTATATATTATTATATATTTGCAATTAAGTTATAGTATTTGTTTATGCTCGGCAACTCTATATTGTTAATTCTTTCTAATTTTGTTTTTATTTTAGTTGTAAGTTGATCTCAATATGGTCTAATTTTTTTATTTACACACATAGATTTAAGGTTAAACCTTTTCCTGTGTAATGTTTTTGAAATAATAAAATGGTTAAAAATCCGGAATGAGACTATGCGCAAAAAGACCAAAGTAACAGACTAAGTCTGGAATTGTAGCAAACTGAAGTGGCAGTGGACTGGGCACATCTGTCGTAGAACTGACGGACGGTGGAGTAAACGGGTTCTCGGGTGGAGGCCACGCCTCGGCAAGCGTAGCGTTGGACGACCTCCGGTCAGATGGACCGATGTAAGTCATCGTAATATAAGATTTTTGGATTTAGTTAAATAATATTACCATTTACCTCAAAATATTTAGTTATAATAATATTACCATTTACCTGAAAATATTTAGTTATGCCTTTATTATTTTATCAGACACTTTTCCCTGGGATAATTTAAATAATTTTTATATCATTTATTTAATATATAAATAAATATGTAGCAAATTATTGACGCAAAACATTTCGAGAAACTCCGCATGCTTGACGTTAAATTAGGTGGATACCAGCCAACCAAACGTCAGGACGGCTAGTCCAAAAAAAAACATTTCTAAATATATCTCCTATGTAGCAATTTTTGTTGTAGCAAGTATAAGTAATTATGTAGTAATTTTTGAATCAACCCTCATAGACCAACGCCACAGGCAACCAGCCATTCTGACGCACACGAATCGTAGTAGATATACTTAGAAAACAGTTTCGATAGCGGTTAAAGTACCGTAAACTATACATATACATACATACATCGTCGTACCCTTTAGGTACCGTTTTACCAAAATGATTTCGGTTATACAATCCTTGTTTGTCACTCATAAAAACGTGACCCAGTTCAGCATAGACCTATTTTTTATCATACTCGCCAAAATCTATTTAAGACTTCATAAGTACTAGTGATGTAACGAATGTCACCTTTTGAACATTCGCGAATGCGAATATTCAGATTTAGGTTAATTTGCGCTTATTGTCTTTGGTTTGGCGGCAGTCCCGCTATGAACACGAATTAATTAGGACGAGATGCAATTCTTTTGCATCTTGTTCCATGAATTACCAAGTAGATCCGAATAAATTTAAACTAAATCCAATGTGTCACACCACTAAGGTCTGCAGGTTAACAAAAACAACTGATTTTAAAGTTAGTGTCAATTAATTACATGAGTAAATCAATTTCTCCTTGTTTGATTTCAACTTTATAAACCTTATATCGTCTGAAATTTTATAGATTTTCTAGTGTTCATATTCGCAAAACATACGAACAAACATTGCGAATGCGAGTATCCAAAAATATGCGAATATTCGCGAATGCGAATGCGAATATTTCTTACATGACTAATAAGTACAGCCTGACAAAACATTTAAACGTACTTCTTAGCTTTTATAAGTCAATGTTTAATTACTAGCTGGCGCAAAGATATAGTACTTGAGCATTGTGTATTAACATATTAACTGCCTCCATAGTCAAGCGATCTTCCCGTTGCTCGCAGATCCGGAGGTCCCAGGTTGAATTCCTGGGGTTTTTTGTCCAGTTTGTGTAGGTCATTTCAGGGCTCCGATTCTCTTATTTTTTAGTAATTGTAATGGCATCGATACTCAAATGTCATTCTATTGCTATTGTTATTTTCTATCCTTAAAACCAAGTAATTGACACTCTATTGAAATACACTTTTCAAATAGCGGGGTCGTAACAAACGGTCGTATTACCCCAGGCTGAATCACCTGATTTTCTGAAAGAAAGATCTTCCTTTCTTCGGATGGCACGTCAAGCCGTTTGTCCCGGTTGCTCTCTATAATTGATTACTGCGACGGCGGCGTCCTTACACAATCAAGGCAGAGACCACTTGTAGTAGGCGGTTAAAAAAATCCGAGACCAAGTCTGATCGACTCGTGTGATCCCGGCTTAGAATAACATCACTTCATCTATTTCCCGCGGGTGTCGTAAGAGGCGACTAAGAGACTCGAGGGTTTCATGTGTATTGGAACTTTAGGCGACAGGCTGAGAACCTGTCACTATAGTGATACATACATTTTCTGAAACGGCTCTCAGATATTTGTCAGGCGTAGCGATAGCTACCGTAGTTTACGACCGTTTAATCTCTGCCTGCCCTGCAAGGGACAACGGCAGGTATACAGGGTGTAAGGGACGGTGTACCAAAAATTTTGCAGGCATGATCAGGCTATGAAACCGAACAACTTTTACTATGGAGCCTATGTTGGGAAATGTCAATTTTATTTCAAGTTTCCATAGAAAGTCAGTCAGCTGAGCAGAAATTTTGTGTGGGAGGTCGAAATTTTTATCTCCCAATTTTCATAGAAAAAGTTATCAGTTACATTGTCCGATCATGCCTGCAAAGTTTTCGGTACACCGTCCCTTATACCTCGTGTGTGTGTCTCTCTCTCTCTCTCTCTGTGTGTGTGTGTGTGTGTTCGAAGACTCGTTGTGGGAACACGAAAGAAGAACTCATTTCTATCTAAGTAACAGTTGAACGGGGGTTGAATTTTCATAAACCTGCTCTTAGTGCGTTCCTCCTTACGTTATCACGAAAAAACCAAATCAAAAATGTATTTAAAATTTCCCGGTTCCTGGGAATTCCCGGGAAACGTAAAACTAAATTTCCATTTCTCGAGGACGGAAAAAGGCAATAAAAATAAAAGATTTTTTCATTTGATGACAGATCATCTATTAATGGTTCACAATTATTCTTGAAGCACGCTAGTTATTATTTATTAAATTTTTGAATTTATTTAGATATATCGCAGTATAATGGCATAATCAAGAATTCGGGTGAATTCCTAGTTATTTGGACTTAAGCCAAACCTATAAATAAACTCGTGACTTCATTCTGCTATCGTCCTAAACAAATCTAGTAATTTTAACCAAAGCCAGAATATGGCAAAATCGTGATTTCCATCCTTCTAAACAGATCTAGGAATTCGGTCAAATTTCTGGTAGGATGCATTCAGAACATGATACTGAACAAATTTCCTCTCGGAACATAATGTAAACGACGGAAAAATCGACCTTCTATATAAAGTTTCCTTAAGATATAAAAAATAAGTATTAAATCTTGGGAAATGTTATTCAGTTTTGACGGCTTGTTCTCCGCTCGAATTAATATTATAATAAGTTCTTTCAAGTTATAGAAGAAAAACAATTTTGATTTATTTATTGATGCATTGCTTTATTTACAAATATACAGTAATATCGTGATTTTCGGGTTTCGGTTCCAGATTTAAAGATATTACGAGTTATTTGTGGGAACGGCACCTGAAAATGAGAAATATTTTTTAATTTTCCAGCAAGTATACCTGACAACTTATTCATAAAATAAAATAAAATACAATCTATAAAATATTATACAAAAATCACACTATATAGCTGAAATTTGCTGGATAAGGTGACGTTTACCTGTTTAAAAAACACCTAATATAATTGTCACTCAGGAAAAAATATTGATGACCCGCAAAACATCAGTGCCCTATGTTACGAAACTACAGGCTACAAGTCTACAGGTGAAATTCTTAGTAGCCGTAGCGTAGCCGCTTAATATACCTGGGCTAACCGACTACACAATGAACTTCGAATTTCACCCGTAAAATTGTGGCCTGTAGTTTGATAATGTCTGGCACTGGTGTTCCGTGATCATCGGACAATGAAAATTTTTCTAGATATTCTCTAGTGTCATGTAGAGGGCGCTCAGATGAATTGAAATAACGTTCCTTTACATGAAAATCTGTACTCCTTTACAAAATATTAATTATTTTGTATTTATGTAATCGTTCTAAATTTCTTATAGATTTTTTGTTTGCTTACATGAATGACACTCAATATAATAGCAAGACGACAAGTTTATTTTATAGCAAATCAAACTAAAAGTAATAAATTAGTAACGATTACAACGTGAAATGGAACCTGAGGCAAAACTATGGCTGCCGCCAGCCATATTGAAACGTCAAATTTTTAGTTTGGCACAGTGCCCTCTGGTTTGACATTCAGAACTATCAACAGAACTGTCAACAGAAAAACTCCCATTAATCAAAATTAATTATCGCGGTAAGAACCCCATTTAATGTGTCATTATGTGCAACCGCAAAACTTTCAAACAGTTTATCGATAAATGTTTTCTGTCTTTTTACATACATACATACATAAATCACGCCCATATCCCTTACGGGGTAGGCAGAGCGTTAACGGCCGTAAAACGGATATTAACACCACGTCTGACAAAAGCTT
Source organism: Tuta absoluta (assembly GCA_027580185.1). NCBI lineage: Eukaryota > Metazoa > Arthropoda > Insecta > Lepidoptera > Gelechiidae > Tuta > Tuta absoluta. The sequence continues at coordinate 2,576,226 of JAQAHW010000032.1, forward strand.
GAGGGTCAATCAGATAACTGTGTATCACTATAGTGACAGGTTGTCAGCCCATCGCCTAAAATTGTAATACACATCCCTCGATTCCCTTAGTCGGCTCTTACGACACCCATGGGTAAGAAATGGGGTGATGCTATTCTAGGCCGGCATCACACGGGAATCTGTCTTTTTGCTTTTACTAAATATTGTAAGTATGTGAGAAAAGGTTAAATTAATAACAATTTGTTATTACCATCAGTTCTGCTACTTTGGATCCACGAGGTTCTTCTTTGTGACGCATGTGACCAGTTTATCAAGAGCCGTGAAATAACATTTGACGTCTTTGTCACCTGTTACAAAAATTATAAAATAAGTTATCTCATTTAAACTTTACCCAACGGGTAGATTTAAATTTCCCTTTAACTTCCTATTACGTAAATATTTTAAAAGCACTTCATACATACATACATAAATCACGCCGATATCCCTTACGGGGTAGGCAGAGCGTCAACAACCGCAAAACGGCCATCAACACCACGTCTGACAAAAGTTTGAGGGTCAATCAGATAACTGTGTATCACTTATAGTGACAGGTTGTCTGCCCATTGACTAAAATTGCAAAACACATCTAACCCTCGAGTCCCGTAGTCGCCTCTTACGACACCCATGGATAAAAAAAGGAATACATAAAAATAAAAATAAAGTTTCTTACAGCTTACTACGTCAGCCAGGAATTTTGTAAAACATCCGGTCCAGTCTGGCCCAAGATCTGCAAATAAAATTACCACATTATAAATATTTTTGGAAAATACTTCTACTGTGTTAGACTGGGAACTGCTCATGAAACCGAACAACTTTCAACGACGAATTGGAGTCCAAATATATAAAATATCATAAAAGCCTTGACGTAGGTCAATAAACCGAATGAAGTCTATTTCGTATTTCGGTCATGTTATTTAGTTTCATAGACTGGTTTATCCCTTTCAAGGAACGCAATATTTTTTCTTAAGCCCAGTACCTACTGTATCATACACATACCACGCCTATAATCCCTTGCGGGGTAGGCAGAGCTTAAACGACCGCAAAAAACGTACATTTACGCCACGTCTATAAATAAAATTGAGGGTTATTCGGAAAATTGTGTATCGCTATAGCGACAGGTTGTCAGCCCATCGCCTAAAATTGCAATACACACCCTCGAGCCCTCGAGGCCCTTAGTCGCCTCTTACGAGTCCCACGGAAAAGAAATGGGGTGATGATATTCTAAGCCGGCATCACACGGCATACTGTGTCCAAATTATAAATTGTACGTACAAGTAGGTATTATTAACATTAACAGCCACAACCGTTCACTGCTGAAATTTCCCTCCCTGAATTGGGGGTATTACCATACTCACCACTTGGCAGGCGGATTGGTGAGCGCTGTGCAAGATATTGCTGCCCATTCCCTGTATTATCCCTTAGTTCCTTTTTACGACACCCACTTCTTAGGCGGAATCACACGGGTAAAGTGAAGGTATACGTACGGCCAAACTCTTCTTCAACCAAATCAGCCAAAGCCTCAGTGATCTCATCCCCATAAAAGCCATCCGGAATAAAACAGTCCTCATCAGTGGCCAAGTGATCATGTTCAACCAGGTGAACAGGAGTGACGGGGCCTCCTAGTTTCTTCTCTAAGAGGCATGCGACGAGGTTTTGAAGTGCCTTGAAATAACATGCTATGTCTTTGCCACCTGTTATAAAAAATAAACTCATTTTTAAATGTATTTATACAGGCCAACAATTAGTTTTGTTTCGTTTGGGACACGACCCGACGAACCCTGGTGTCAGAGCTTTTCAACCGCCTACTAGTAGTAGGCTTCTGACATGGTTGTGTAACGACCGCCGTCTAAAGTAATCCTAGACAGCAACCGGACCGACGACGGCTTAACGTGCTCAAAGCACGGAACCATCTTTCTTTTCGGACAGTCAAGTGGTTCAGCCTGCACTGTCCTAACCAGACTAGGAGCAAATACACAAAGTAATAAATATCAGCTTTGTGAGTGCCCCACCGAGAATCGAACACGGATTCTTTGCATCGCAGGCAGTCGCACTACCACTGATCCACAATGGCCGTTTATTACCATTACAGTTAAAGTATGAAACGACTGACACCAGGGTTTATAAGGTAGTTCGCTGACGCGAAAACACACAGTCTTACAAAAGTGTCGTTCCTCTCTGTCGTATTTTATTAAAATAAATAAAGCATACAACTTTTATATTTTATTAATAACCCAGCTCAGTACCGAATTCTGTTCTTGTGTGACAAAGGTAGTGGTATAGAAAAGATAGGTTTAGAAAAGGATAGGAGATATCGTAGTCCTGTCAAGTTTAAAAATATCAATGGGTTCTTCGCAGTTTCTAGTCAATGTAGTCGCCATTGTTTTAATTGTCGCCTAATTTTGACAATTAACGCTTATTTTGCGTCGAATTACAAGACATGACATGATTTTGATGTCTTCTATCCTTCTCGAAACCTATTTGACGGAATGTGACAGTACTAATTTAAGGTAAGTTAAGAGAATTTATATCCCGAATTGAGGCCATTGACTGCCATGAGCAAACTGTTTGTCCAAGTCCAATATAACCTGAAATAGCATACAAGCATTCATCGTAGCGCGTTAAACCACTGGATGGAAAACCCTAATCCTTTAGGTTCAAAAGGACGACTTCCCTTAAGGGCTACTTCCTAGTACGTATATAATTAAAAACCTGCATTGAAAAGAATCAAAAGAAGCTCTTAAAACTTAAAAAAGTAAATAAAGTTTCTTACAGCCAATTACGTCACCAAGGAGTTTTGTTAAACATCCCAACCAGTTTACCCCAAGATCTGCAAATAATTTAATTATTACATAGTAAATGTTTTGAAAAATATTGGTTAGGCTGAAACTTGCTTTCCTTTCGCATAGTGAACCTGCCCATGAAAATGAACGACTTTTCCCAACTTTTTACTAAATACCCAGCGGTGGAAGGCTCCGTAAGGGGCCGCCTGGCTCGCGACCACCATCCCACCGAAGTCTGGCGCCAAGTAGCTTGGTGCATTCCGTCAGTGTGTGGGAGTGCCAGTGCCTTAACAGGCTTCTTCTGGGTGAGCTCGCTCCATCTTAGACTCTGTCTCTGTCCTATGACCCAGACTAGAGTCAAGAGCAAACCCATCATTAATAAAAAATAGAATAAAAATACAAACAGTTTATCGTAGAGGACGAAACTCAAACATGAGTTGTCGTAAGACACTCATTCATGAGACCGATGCCTCGCAGATTCGCACCAGTAGTTTATATGAACGCAGTTTTATAAATACAAACATTAAACTTACATATATCACGCGTGTATCCCTTGCGGGGTAGGGTAGTAAGCAACCGTAAAAACGAACATTTACGCCACGTCTGACAAACATTTGTGGGTCGTTTAGGAAATTGTATATCACCTTAATAAGATGTTGTCAGCACATAGCTAAATTACATACACATATACACACACATATCACGCCTATTATCCCTTGCGGGGCAGGCAGAGCGTAAACGACCGCAAAAACGGACATTAACGCCACGTCTGACATTGAATTTGAGAGTCTTTCAGAAAATTGTGTATCGCCATAGTGACAGGTTGTCAGCCCATCGCCTAAAATTGCAATTCACACCCTCACGTCCCTTAGTCGCCTCTTACGACTTCCACGGGAAAGAAATGGGGTGATGCTATTTTGAGCCGGCATCACACGGCATTGCTTGATTATTAAATACAAATGAACAATAACAAAAACACGCACTTACACACACATATAATGTAAAATTTTACTACTGACCGATATCGAGGTCTCAACTTGGATTGGTAATAAGAAACAACATAGGTCAAAATAGGACAAAAATTACTCAAACCAGCTGATCGGTATTTTTGTATGGAAGGTGTGAGAGGTAATAATTATTTTTCTTATTTTGACCTTTGTGCCTACGGGAAAGTTGTTCCTTATTACCAGCGCCCCATCTGAGTTTTCGCTATCGGTCACTAATGAAATGTACCGAAAACTCTGCAGGCATAATCAGACCATGAAACTGGCTGGACAACGTTTTCTATGGAGGATATTATGTTGGTAAACGACAAAAAATTTCGATGCTAATGAATACCAATTTTTTAAAAAACTTCCCGTGTTAGGAATACATTTTTTGAAAAGTTGCAAAATTTTCTAGGTAGGTAACAATCCTGCCCGCGCTTGAAAATTTTGCAGGTACTTATTCAAAAGTTTCGACCTCTAATACAAAATTTTCTATCAGCTGACTGACTTTCCATGGAAAATCGAAAAAAAACATCGTTCCCAAACATAGGTTCCATACAAAAAAATTATCAGTTTCATGGTCTGATCATCCTTACAAAGTTTTCGGTACACCGTCCCTTACACCCTGTATAACATACATTACAAATAAATACCGTATAATATGCCGTGTGATGCCGGCTTTGAATAGCATCACCCCATTTCTTTCCCGTGGGAGTTGTAAGAGGCAACTGAGGGACTTGAGGGTGTGTATTGCAATTTTAGGCGATGGGCTGACAACCTATCACTATGGCGATACACAATTTTCCGAATGACCCTCAAATATTTGTCAGACGTGGCGTAAATTATCTTTTTAGTTTTGCGGCCGTTTACGCTCTGCCTACCCCGCAAGGGATTATAGGCGTGATATATGTATGTTTGTATGTACAAATGAATACGTACGTCCAAACTTTTCTTCAACCAAGTCATTGATGTCTCCAGCTTCTGAGTAGTCAATTTTCTTTGCCTTCGGTACATATGCCAACGTGCCTACTACGGCCAAACAAACCAATAACACCAGTTTCATTTTAATACTTTCTTACTGTCACAATACCTTCAGAATACCAATTGGACTAAAACTACTGTTTATATACTAATTTTGATACACGTAGCCTAATTGTGGTATTTGAGGCTTGCGATTTTAACAGTGTTTTTGGAATGAAAGTATTGGAATGTTCGATCGTGTGCTAAACGTATGAAATATATTATTAGACGCGTATTATCGACACGTGTAGAAAAATATTATTTTAATTATCAGGCACAGTGTACCTACTAGATACATACATACATAATTACAAACATGCATACACATTTATCCCTTGCGAGGTAGGCAGAGCGTTAACGGCCGTTAAATTCGGTCGCGATCGCCATGTCTGACAAATATTTCAGAGCCATTTCAGAATAATCGTGTATCACTTTAGTTTAGTTTTTCAACCGTCCACTACTACTAGTAGTCTTCTGACATAGTTGTGTATAGACCACCGTCGAAGTCATCATCATAGACAGCAACCGGGACCAACGAATCAACATGCCCTCCGAAGCACGGACTTTCTTACGGACAATCGGTCTGCAATTTCCTAACCAAACGTGAAACAAATTTACAGATTAATATTATCAACTTTGTGAGTGCCCCACCGGGAATCGAATACAGAACCTTTGCACTACCACTGCGCCACATCAGCTACAAGAAGTGGAAGCTAGTGATGTGTATTTTTATACCCTGTCTATTATTTACAGGTGCCGTGTGATGCCGGCTTAGAATAGCATCACCCCATTTCTTTCCCGTGGGAGTCGTAAGAAGCGACTAAGGGACTTAAAGGTGTGTATTGCAATTTTAGGCGATGGGCTGACAACCTGTCACTATGGCGATACACAATTTTCCGAATGACCCTCAAATATGTCAGACGCTACGCTCTGCCTACCCCGCAAGGGATAATAGGCGTGGTTATGTGTGTATGGTAGAAGCTAGTGATGTGTGTTGTTATACCCTAGCTATTTATTGTTCACAGACTCAGCAATCATCTCCGCGGTCCACGCCCAACTCCTCGCCTCGTTCAACGAAAAGCCCGCCGCTGCCAGGCAGCCAACCTCAGCCTACAGCACCTGAAAGGTAATTAATACATTTACAGGTCATAAGATATAGCTGTACTCTGTGACAGATTCATACAATTTTTCTTTTGTTATTTTCACTCTTACTTAGTTTCCTATCTAGCTACCTGTCAAAGAAATAATTCTTTAATTTACACAGTATAGCGACTGCGACTAGCGACTGCCGTGTGATGCCGGCTTAGAATAGCATCACCCCATTTCTTACCCATGTGTGTCGTAAGAGCCGACTAAGGGACTCGAAGGATGTGTATTGCAATTTTAGGCGATGGGCTGACTACCTGTCATTATAGTGATACACAGTTATCTAGTTGACCCTCAAGCTTTTGTCAGACGTGGTGTTAATATCCGTTTTACGGCCGTTAACGCTCTGCCTACCCTGTAAGGGATATAGGCGTAATTTATGTATGTATGTAGCGACTGCAAATAAAAACCTTATATTACACACATACACATACACATATCACGCCTGTAATCCTTTGCTGGGCAGGCAGAGCGTAAACGGCCGCAAAAACGGACATTTACGCCACGTCTGACATATTTGAGGGTCATTCGGAAAGTTGTATATCGCCATAGTGACAGGTTGTCAGCCCATCGCCTAAAATTGCAATACACACCCTCAAGTCCCTTAGTCGCCGCTTACGACTCCCACGGGAAAGAAATGGGGTGATGCTATTCTAAGCCGGCATCACACGACTAGCCAATACAAAAATACAATTACAGTTCATAAAACATAGCTGGAGCTCTGTGACAGATGACAGATTCATAAAATTTTTCTTTTGTCCTTTTCACTCTTACCTAGTTTCCTATTTAGCTACCTGCTGTCAAAGAAATCATACTTTAATTTACACAGTATAGCGACTGCAAATAAAAACCCTATATTAACATACCGTTAATCAAATAAAGTCCATATTGGCTCAATTCGAGTTATAAATTCTCTTAACTTGCCTTTAATTAGCGCGGTTGGTTTTCGTAGAAAAGGATAGAAGATATCTAAGTCCTGTCATGTTTAAAAATGTCAATGGGTTCCTCGATTGTTTTCAGCGTCCCTTATTTTGACAAATAACGCTAATTTGGCGTCAAATTACAAGATATGACATGATTTAGATATTTCCTATATTTTTAGGAACCTATTTAACGGAAAGTGACAGCGCTAATTCAATGTAAAGAGAAGTTATTTCTCGAATTGAGGCCATGTTCGGCGACCAAGCTCAACTTTCCTTCATCTTTCCTCATCATACCTCCTTTTTACAATTTGCGGTATTAAAACAATTGCAGTTTTTCTTGCTAGTTTTTTGTGTTACATTGCTTTGTCAATGGCTGTAGTAATGTATGTTGTGTTTCACAGAGAGCCCAGAGAGAGAGAGCCTAGTTCTAGAGGGACGGTGCGTAGCGCGCCGCAGACGCCATCTTTAGGTGAACGAGAGAGAATCGATATGTCACATAGTCTTGGTGAGTCTTTTCTGTCTTGAATGTACAGTCGGTTGTAGCAAATAAGGTACCAGGGGTAGTCCAAAAGAACTGAATTATTATTGTCCCCAGCAATATTTTTTTTCTTGACATGAATATATTTTAGTACAAAATTACTTATTTTATGAAAGAAAGTTTATATTTTTATTGTGTATTGACCGGGGATAAAAATAATTCTAGTTCTTTTGGAGTACCCCTGGTACCTTATGTGCTACAACCGACTTTACATTATGCTTTTCTATAAAATATAGAGCTAAAAATTTCCAACTAACTGGATGTTAACCTACGACCTACGACTAATGGTGTCCGTGCTTCGACCACTGAGTAATCGTGTGGTCATTGTTGAGGGCCGTCGCAGACAAATCGCGTATCACTACAGTCACACCTCGGACACTCCATACAGCGGACTCTTTATCTGTCATTTCTACATGTGCATGTGAGAGTGATGACAGGTGTGTGAGTGCAGGGTTGGCATGCAGGTTGATTTTTATACCCAACCTGATGAATACATACAGTAACTACCTAAGAGGATGTAACAAGCCTAGCGCTAGTTTCTACTTAATTCTCCACTGGTATTTTGACGTTTCACGGGTGAGAGCGGGTCGGGGGCTGGGGTGCGGGGAGGTGTGTGTCCGTTCTGTATGTATAATATATACTAAATACTATTAGTTATTCTGTGCTACAGTGCCAAGTTGCCTGCCTGTCGCCTACAATACACACGAATCCCTCGAGTCACTTAGTCGCCTCATACGACACCCGCGGGAAAGATACGGGGTGATGCTATTCTTAGCCGGCATCACACGGCATACCTTCACCGTCCTGTGAAAAATATTCATTTCATCCAAACAAAAATACCTATCGTTTTTGTAATAAAAGTGTGATTGATAGTCTGTGTGGAAAAAGAACAGGCGTGGAAATTGAGGGCGCCTCTGTGCCTCAGTATCAGGAATGTCATAAAAATGATTAGTTCACTTTTGCCCACGCCTATTCTCTTGCCGCACATACTCTAACCAACGTCTTTCGTCAAATGGTTCCGTGCTTCGGAGGGCACGTTAAACCGTCGGTCCCGGTTGCTGTCTATGATTACTTAGATGGCGGTCGTTACAAAAACCATGTCAGAGGCCTACTAATAGTAGGAGGCGGTTAAAAAACTCTGACACCAGGGTTCATCGTGTCGTTGGACGACTCGGTGTCCCACACGAAAAGAGAGAGAACGGGTTTTTGATTCAAAACTTCGTGTTATTAAAACTCACGATATCTGAATCAAAAACCCACATATAAGTTTATGTAGATCAGTTCAGTTTTTTTGTTACGCTGAACTGGTATTAGAGTACGAAAGACGAAAAGTATTTATTTATTTATTTAACAATTTATTGTACACAAGAAAATACAAAAACACAGAACATACGGAAAAATGGTACAACAGGTACTGCTTATTTCTAATGAAATTTCTTTCAGCAGACCTAAAGTATATTTGTTTATTCTTCCCACCTTTAAGTGTCATAAGGCTGGTCAGTATTTATATCCTTGGCTTGACACAGGTGGCGGTGGCATGGAGAACATGAGGAACGACGAACGAAACTACCACCAGAACCAGAGACCTACGACAAGTGAGTATAATCACTAACACTAAAATAATAAAATAAATTCGCTTCCCGTGTCCCTTTATATGCTTAGATCTTTTAAAGCAACGGATTTTTATACCGTTTTCTGCTGCCACTCATTTCCCTGTGGTCATAGTTGTTTACCCGCGGAAAAAAGTGGCATTGTATTATTCCGAGTTATACTCTACCTGTGTTTCAAATTTCATCCAAATCGGTCAAGCCGTTTGAGCGTGAAGAGGTCACAAACATACATACACACACACAAACTCTCTGATTTATAATATTAAGTACGGATTAATGCCAGGAAAAGGTCTTTCCCCGCGGGATAAAGGTTTGCAACGGGCGAATTCGCTGGGCTGGCCGCTAGTTACTATATAATGTAAAACTACCTTTACATAAGCTACGTGTGTTTAGTCCACAGAGTGAATGGAATGTTTGAGAGGGAAACCTACCAACAACCAGAGTGAAAGCATGTTAAACGTTATAAGATAATGGGAAAACCACCAAAATCCATTAGAATTTGAACTATATTTACAATCATATGTAAAGATCTATCAAAACATTAATAGCCTGTAAATAACATTGGATTGTGAACCCTATCGATTTGTTAAACCTATATCGATTTAACTTTTCAAGCCCTCGCGATCACTTTCACTCATTTTAAGTATTAGACCGGGTCTATCGCGATAGTATTTAGGTAAATATTAGTAATTTATACCCGCGACCACAATACATGAAACTATATGTGTAAAATGCCGCTTAAAATTGCGTCACCCCATTTCTTACCCGTGGGAGTCGTAAGAGGCGACTAAGGGACTTGAGGGTGTGTATTGCAATTTTAGGCGATGGGCTGACAACCTGTCACTATGGCGATACACAATTTTCCGAATGACCCTCAAAAATTGTCTGACGTGGCGTAAATGTCCGTTTTTGCGGTCGCCGTTTACGCTCTGCCTACCCTGCAAGGGATTATAGGCGTGATATGTGTATGTATGTATGTATATATGTGTATATCGATTTGACTTTAAGATGGCTCCAAACATTAGGCAAGCTCTATCTTAAAGGTTAAATTCGTTCTCTAATTTCACGCGTGCTGTACATATATTAAGTACTAGCAGCCTGCCCAGCATTTTCGCCCGCTGCTAACCGTTTTTTCGCAAGAATAAGACATTTTTATACAGCCCATGTCCATCAGGGATAACGTAGGATTCTTATAGTAAAAGCTTTTTTAATATCGGTCCAGTAGTTTCGAAGTTTAATTCAAACAAACAATTAAATCTTTCCTCTTTATTAGTGTAGAAGAGAGTTCTTTTATAGTTGTGTTCGATCACGTCAAATCTAACGAATTTTTTTTGCCTTCACTCTGATTGTGCGCAAGATTAATACTTTCTATGGTCTGTGGATCAATCAGATGTTTAAACTGAAAACTGCACTACAGTCTTGCTACAGTCAATATTACATTATATATGCCACAGTATATTAATATTTATTTTATGTGTATTTTTGTGTGATATTGTTATGATAGATTATCTTCCCACCTAAACATATTCTCGCAATAAAAAATTATAGACACTTTTAGTGCTAACCCTTATTTTATTATTCCATGGGTTTAAAGGTTATAAACATTATCGTTTAGCTCTTTTATTCAGATAACAAATTTGTAATAACTTTATGTTTCTTTATCCTAACCGTACTAATATAAAGTATCTGCAGTGGGTGTGGGCATAGACAACAGAAGTCTTAGAAGCGACTTGCTATACGCGGCAGACTCCGTCACCAATGCCATGTCTACCTTGGTGAGGGAACTCAACTCAGGTTGGTTGGTTTCTGTTCTGTATCTTCTTGTAGGCTAAGACGGGACGCTCAAAAACTATAACAATTTAAAAAAACACTGGATATGATACTGACTAACTTTGCTCAAGGAAATAAAGTCAAAATATAAAAAGAAACACTCAAAGTTCATCTATTCTCAAATTTTGAACTAATTGCTTATGGGAAAATGGTTCAGTAACACGAATAAACCCTTACCTAAAATACAATTTTAGAAAACATGCAAAATTTTCTGCCGCGTGCAGAATTTGAACCTGCAACTTCCTGGCTGCAGTAGAAAACTTTGCAAATTTTCTCAAATAAGGAAAAAGATTGTTTAATCGGTTAGGTTTTATTTGTATTACTGGACAACTTTCTCATAAGCAAAGATCAAAATTCGAGATAGGATGAACATTGAGTGATCTTTTCATATTTTGACTTTATTTCCTTGGGCAAAGTCAGTCAGTATCATATCCAAATCAAAATATTTCATGATCGGGAAATATTCCCGGGAACACTACGAATATTCCCGGGAACGTGCCTACGCATGAGGAATATTCCTAATGTTCCCGGGAATTTCCTGGGGTATGTTCCAAATGCGGTGTAATTGGCTTTCTGGCTTTTACTATTGGTGTGTATTTGTATTTGTATTTATTTATTTATTATAAAAAAGTTTACAATTCATTTTCTTGGCACTCCTAATTCATAATTTGATTTGTCCGAGTGCTGCAGACTCCTTAACCTAAAAACTAAAACTATCTACATTGGTACATTAATAAAACGGAGTAATTACTTACGTAAAATGTTACAATAGCTGTTGGTTTTCCAAAATAAATAAAATAAAATGTGTTATTTCTTAACGTAGAGGTACATTCCGAATGTCCCTACATTTCCCGGGCTAACGGCACATATATTTTTTGGGTAACCCTGTCTTAGTTTACTCTTATTTAATTATATAACTATATGTTTAATCATTATTGTTCTCTTTAACAATATCAAATAATTTTAATCATAATACATTACAAAACGTATAATATAAATCGTTTCAAGTAAAAAATATGGTCCACGTGCATTTAACATAATTAAATAAATAAATCATAACTTTATCTATCTACTTCTTATGCACATTCCTGCACAATATTTAGTTATATTTTATTACTTTCAGCGTAATTTTTCTATCATGTGACATTTTACAGCATGATGTATGGAAAAAAATTAAGGCGGTCTTTCTTTGAATTTGTTAAAACTAAGTGTTACAAAAAAAGGTATAAGAACCCAAAATGATGTTATTATTGTGTTACAAGTTTAATCTTTGAAGTAAAATTAACACTGTGTTCGCCAGATATGAAATAATTAGGATAATTCTTTACTAATAAACTTTATTTACAAATAGGTACAACAAAACAAAAAAATTACGAGGCTTCTGTTTTCTACAACTCGACTAGTATTCTAATACTGAAAATGTATTTGAAATCTGTTATTGATCCTTAGTTTGATAAAACAAATTCAAAGAAAGGCCCGCCTCAAAGCACGAGTTTAAGGTAGTGGAGTTTATGAATTATGGATGTTTTGCAGAGGGGTCGGATACGGAAGGCACCGTCAAACATGACAACCGGAAACAGAGAGGCAAGTAACACTCACTTTACTCCCCCTTTTTATGTAGATTACTTACACATAAGAAAGTTGAACTGTAGAGGTAGATTACGTACACATAAGAAAGTTCTCACACGCACTGCATGACTTTGCTGTATTTTGCCAGTCCAGTTTTGGGCCGAATGGAGTTGAATGAAATTGGATAGAAACGCTGTATACGTCACATCGCCGTGCGGCTGTCATAGTTACTCATTTGATTTCTGGATGCCAAAAACCGCAATGCCGTAGTATTCGTGAGCAATCCACCGAAGAACTTTAACATGGCTTTTGCAGTACATTGAAAAATGCTTTTTTACACGACTGCCCAACCAAAAAAGGAGTGTTATGTTTTAAGGGTTCATGTATGTATGTATCTATGTGCGATTCTTTAAAGGACTGAAACTCGGTACCCGCTGAAGAGATTAAAATGGGAATTGTATCGGAAGAATCCTTACATTATCCCGAGTATCATAGGCTAGGCTTTATCTCAGAAAGCAGTCGTGTTTTTAAATATTTCAATTTATTAAACATACTAGCTAAGTGTGTGGTACCTCACACGTTATGTAAACAAATGTACTTATAAACTCCTACCTGTTCCTTCTAGGAACCGAGTTTATAAAAAAATACACGCAATAAATACAAATCTACTCACACTCATGTAAAACAAGAAACTAATGGATTGCATAGAAACTCAATTCTATTATGCAGCATGCATAGCATGTATATCTCATTTATTTTAATTGTCATGATTATGAATTTATAATGTTACTTTATTTTGTGGTCTGTATACGTGCACCATTTCGCACTTGAATACTTTAATGCTTTGATAAATCTTAGTCAACATAATGAATTTCATATCTAACAACCTTTATCTTAGGTCAAAATGATTTTATTTTAATATAGTTCCATTTGACCCTGCTTGAATATAATGGAAAAGAAAATTATAATAATATTTGTAATATATTAGGTGATTTATTATTTTGCCGTGTCATGTCGGCTTTGAAGAGCATTACTCCATTTCTATTCCCTGGGTTTCGTAAGAGGTGACTAAGGGACTCGAGGGTAACATGTGTATTGCAATTTTAGGAGATGGGCTGACAACCTGTGTCTATAACAATACACATTTTTCTGAATGACCCTCAAATGTTAGTCATATGTAGCGTAAATGTTGTTTTTCTACGGTCGTTTACGCTCGGCGCACCTCGCAAGGGATATAGGCGTGATATACTAATGTATTAAGTGAAATAAATTTCTTGGTGCCATTTGTTGGTGCACCACGTATGTTCTTATGTACTATCATTTTTTTACCTATGTAATTTTACCGTGTGTGCTTGCAAATAATTATTTTCATTTCATTTTAACTCTATGAATTTTGTGTCAGATTTCTCCGAGGAAGACGATAGCGACGAGCCGATGCCGCGGCCGCAACCGCCGCGACACTACCCAAGAGAAAACAATGTGCAGGTATGATTAGTATCATTATAATTCATTTATAGTTTACAGGGATTGTTTAAGGTGAACTGAAATATGAATGGCGAAAACGAGAGATGGTGCCCTATGGCGTAACCCTGGGGAAGGCCTACGTCCAGCAGTGGACTGCAATAGACTGATGTGTGTATGTATGTAATACCCACTTATGTAATTTATACTATGTATGTATGAACTGAAGTATTTAGCGCCAACGCTGCGTCGGGCGGGCTACACGCGCGGACCGGCCGGGCTAGATTCGGCAGAATACTTGAGCAGCGCTGCGTGACGCGGGTCGCCCAGCCCGAGCCGCAGGCCGCCAACACGCGGCGCTGGCGCGACCCTTCCAAACACGACGACAGCTCGTCTAGTATATCTACTTAGGCACGAAGCGCTTTCTAAATTCGGACGGATAATAATGTCAAGTCGCGCTGGCCCGCGCGTGCAGACCGCTCAACGGAGCGTTGGGCCTTATACATGTAACAAAACATTTTTTTCTACACAAAATAGGGTCTTAAAATTACTTTTCAAAAGCTTTGTTTCCTGAAATTAATTATTATTTTAATTTGTATTGATTTTATTTTGCTAATTTCGTGTTGAGTTCAATGTGTGAATTTGGTTTATTTCAGAGCATGGTACCTAGTTTAAAGACACACTCCTAAGTTTGCTTGAGGTTGGTTTATCTTTTATTTTGCATGACGTATTGATATCCGATTTCTTTTGTTCATTTACTCTTTGAAAGTTTGAACCCAAAAATTATTTATTCATAATTTACTCTTTTATCATACTTACTGGTATATTTGATGTTATTTTTTGTTGTTGGAGATTTGTTCAGATTAAAATGCGAACTATCTGCGGTAGAGTTGGTACAGGAAAAACAATTAAAAATATTTAATTAGATATACATGCACCGGGTAGTCGCCGAATAGTAGGGAAGTTTACTTTGCGTTCATGTTTGTAATTAGCGACTAGTCAGCTGAATACCCGATTAGTCGAATGTTATTCTAACATAATCTTAAATAAAATTATAAACAAAATGTTCAAACCGACGCCAAGTTTATCAGTAACAGACTCAAAAAAGGGTTCATAACTGACGCAACAAAAACAACCAAACGTCACTGAAAGTGACTGAAATATGTAATGATAGGCAAGTTTTGTGGGCGCGACTAGTCGGTTGTAAGTCGGATGATTTCAAGCCGATTTGTCGGTACTCGGCCAAAACCATAGTCGGTGCATCTCTAGTTGCGATATTCTGTTATCGCAAGCGACTTTTGAAGTCATTGCAATCTTTAGTGAAGATTGCTGCTATGAAGTTATTGCTGTCTTATGCTTCCTATTGTTAAAATCTTACGAAATAATAATTAAAATTAAAAAGTAATTCACTTGAAAATCATTGTGATATATACTGTCAAAGTTTAATTTTAGTGGTAAATTTGCTACGTTATTCGCAGGACACGCCCCCTCCGCTGCCCGCGCGCACGGGACACTACTTCCCGCGCACATAGCCACAAAAAATCTCCTATTCTTAACCCCCAACTCGAATATAGAATAAAATTACTGTTAACGGCCTTGGTTCTGACGGGACATTGTCTTGGCCAATTCTTAGTCATTTCATTTCTATCACTTTGAAGTAAAGAGACAGGAAATCTGTAATCATAGGCATACTGTTTCTTTCGTTTCTTAGATTTACGGATTATTTCACTCTCAGAAATCTTAAATATTTGATTAATTTGGAAAAATATACGTCAATTTGCTTGTAAATGACTGAATGAATAAGTTTTCCTGTCTCTTTTTTTGCAAATTAGTGACTGGAATGGCTAACAAAGGAATCAGCTTAGAAAATATATCAGCAGAATCAAGACAAATACACTATTTTATAAACCTTTCACGGTTTCAAGTACTATAGTTTTTTTGAACGGGATTATGAAAGAAAAGGAATGATGCGTTTTTAATTTAAATAACTATAGAGGTACACTCAATATCGGCAAAATACGGCTATATCATTTGGGTATACTTTCTGTTACATCAATAGCAGAAAGCTAAAATTATGGTTGTAATCCCGTTCTGAATCATTATAGTTATTAACTGTTAATGTTATCGTATTGCGTGTCTACTGTGTCACAGACAACTGGTAAAGAAGCAGTTTAGTTGCACAACTAGTTCGTTACTCAAACGACGCCATTCAACGACACATCTAGATTTCAAGTCAAATTTTAAGATATAACAACTGTTGAACGTAACAACTTACTGAAAAACCGCTGTGTGACTCAACAATTATGTTGTATATCCACCGTGGCGCTAGTGTCGTTTTGTATGGAATGTAATGAAATGGATGCCGTCAGCAGCAGGCGTTTTTGATCGTGTAGCGGCGCGGATTGCAAAGAAATATGAAGCGGGCGTCGCCGCACACAGAATGTGCTGACTTCGCTGGATGCATCTACTGCTGACGAGGCGACAACGACAACGTAAACACGACACGTCATACTCGTCATAGAAGATTAGCCAATCAGAAGTCAAAGCCTAAAACGCGGTTACGGTACGAGACACTATAGTGATACACAATTATCTGAATGACCCTCAAATGTTTGTCAGACGTGGAGTAAATGTCCGTATTATACGGCCGTTTATGCTCTGCCTACCCCGCAAGGGAGATAGGCTTGATTTGTGTATGTATGTATTTTGTAGATGGATAATGATTATTGGTAGTGACAACCACTACTCCACCACTATACCATCCATATCACCGATAATCACCCTACTAACTGAACGTTAACCAGTTGGTCCTTTAGCTTTATCTTCCATCACTTTGCTAATGGACGTTTAGTCATGTAGTTGAATTGCGGTGTTTGATTAAAAAGCTAGCTGTGCAGTTGAACAGCTTTTTCAACCATTTGGCTCCGACATGTATATTAATATATTTATCTAACTACTAGTGTTAGTACTGGTTTATATTTAAAAGTGAACGATGTCGGAATGTATAAATTTGGAAAAGATTTTGATAATCCGAATGTACTGTACTAAGAATTCAATATTATGTATCCGAACACAGAAAACAATAAGTGCTTGATCCACACAAGATTCAGATTGACAATTGCGCCGGGAAATATTACGAAAACACTTGAGTAGCTTAGCCTAGGAAACTAAAAGAATATTTAGGAGTAGCTGTGATAGTCTCGAAACTTAAAAAAACGACGATTCTATACTCGCTCGGTTCAAATCGTTTGATTGAAAGTCTAGACATTTTGTAAAATGAAACACCTAATATAGAAATGTATTCATAGGTACCGGTTTCCTCTTATTGAGAACAAAATTTTTAAAAATCATCAACGTGTTGGGTATATATATTTTGGAAAACTAGCAATATTGCACCGCAGGCAGGATTTGAACCTGCGACTTTCGCTATCACCAGAAGCGACGCTTCTACTTGTATCTTTTTGTATAAAGTGCTATTTGATTCAGTGCAAATAATTTAAGAGTGATTTCTACTCAATAAAATGACCAACTTTCCCCAATAACATAGGTCGAAATATGCAAAAATTATTACACCACCACCACAAACAAAATAACTATGTATGTTTTTCATATTTCGACCTATATTACTTAGAGAAAGTTGTTCAGTTTTAGAAGCACAACTCACCCTAAAATATTTGCACTGAATTTAATAGGAGTTTTGTGTTTTTCTGTTCCTTTCTTAAATCAAAATTTTCTTGACCCATAAAAATGCAATTCTGCAAAATTATGTTTTCGAGACCGATATGCCCTCTCCGAAAGTTCAATTGGATACATGGACTAAGCTACTCTAAGGCGTTTACATTTATCTTGTTAATTATCAGTTTTATCTGCATTTAAACCCCAATGTATTAGATTATTAACGTAATTATGTGTTCTGTGTTTCACATGCCTATTAGAATAATATAAGGTACTGTTGTTAAATTCAGTGTAAATATTTTTACGAGTAGAGCACTCGTAAAACTCAAAATTTATTCCAATAAACATAGGTCGAAATTTAAAAACAAATTAGAGCTCTCATACAAAGTGACACCTTTTTTGAACATTTTTGTATTGGTGGTCAATTTTTTTTTTATTTCGACATATATTTATTGGGAAAAGTTGTTCAGTTTCACAAGGAAATCTCATCCTTAAGTATTTGCACTAAATTTAATAATACCTTAGAAAACATTACATTGTGTGTATCGCTAGTGGTAAAATTAAATGTGATCCGAAATGGTTGAAATGGAAAGCAATTATGAAAAATGTTTTAAAACTGTTGATGCAAACATCATGAAAATTATCTTTATAAGAAATTATAGTTTAATTTATACATACGTTTTATTCATAAATATTCTAAATCAGTCGGATACTTAGTTAAAATTTAAAGCATAATTTTATCAAGTACTTATAATGTAGTGACATCTTTTTTGTGTAAATAAAGTTAGTGTATTTTTTGCTTAATGTCTAGTCCTGCAGGTATAAAAAAATATTCACATAAAATTAATTGCGACTGCTATTTAGTTCTATTTGTGTACGTATAATGTTAAAATGGAAAATTTTATCATGTTTTCGGATATATTAATATACAGGATTGACCAAACAGTGAATTAAAAAGAAAAATTCAAAATTTGTAAATTTTACTAAGGCGTCCGAATCAAGTAGTTTCCTAGTTATTCAGCTTTTAAAGTTTTATTGGAAAAATAGAATAGCAGGAATTTTATTTTATTTTGGTAGGCTTAAAAGCTAAAATCTTGAGAGTTATGCTACAAAAACATAAGCTCAATCCTTCAGATTTTTTGTTGATTTTGCACAACTATTTCTCATCACAATAAAACAAATTATAAACGGACGGACAATACTTTAAAATTATTTTTTTGTAAAAATCCGTAAATCAAATTTTCTAATACAGCTTTAAAACTTGAATATCTCGGGAACTATAAAAAATCTTTGAACATACATGGGGGTGTTTCGGAGAGCCCACACTATAAGGCACTTTAGTTTTGCTTTTTTACGTCACTGTTTGATTTACCCTGTATAAGGTCATTTTAAACTTAGTTGCACTTAAATTGAAATTGCATTTTTAGGATGACTTCTACTGAAACTGAACAACATTATTTCGCAATTTAAGAAAATTATACTCCCATACAAAAATGCACTTTGTGTAAAGGAACCAATTCTTTTCATATTTCAAAAAAATAATGGTAGGAAAAGTTGTTCAGTTTTACGAACACACCATGCACTGAAAATATTTGCACTGAATTTAAAATGACCATATACAAAATGAATGTTCTTTTTTGTTACGAAATTCATTAAGTTTTTTTTTATCTACTATTTCCATTACTTCTACATATTATTCCTTTCCTGTCTTCCATTCGTCAATTCCTTCCAAAATGTACAAAAACGTCAATTTTGATACTTCCCGTAAAACATTTTTGCTGCTGACACTGAAATTCTTTAATGCTTTAATAAAAGTCCTGTCTTGCTCTATGTGACATTACCAAAGTTCTATTTTCCCCGTAATATTCCCAGGAAATTACGAAATTCCCGGGTACTTAGAGAATATTCCCGAGCATGTCCCGGAAATATCGATTTCCCTGCTAATATTCTTGGAAACTTTGGGAATATTCGCGATCATGTCCCGGAAATATCAATGTTCCAGGTAATTGTCCCGGGACTTGGGAATATTCCCGAGCATGTCTCGGGAATATAATGTTCCAAATATATAGGTATATATAGTATCATATATTTCCGAAGCTACGCTGGTCGCTGAACTATCTGGTTTTATTTATTACCAACAGCGTAAACTAAACCTTTCTTGCCCGGGACTTGGGAATATGTCTCGGGAATATAATGTTCCAAGAATATTTATATATATATATATTATCATATATTTCCGAAGCAACGCTGGTCGTTGAACTATCTGGTTTTAATTATTACCAACAGCGTAAACTAAACCTTTCTTGCCTGGGACTTGGGAATATTCCCGAGCATGTCTGGGGAATATAATGTTCCAAGAATATATATATATATATATATATATATATATATTATCATATATTTCCGAAGCAACGCTGGTCGTTGAACTATCTGGTTTTAATTATTACCAACACCGTAAACTAAACCTTTCCTTTTGACACTAGATTGCACATGACGATCAGACGCCTTTATTCAAAATAAGACTTGTACTTATCGCCCGTCCAAATGGAAAGTTTTTTTTTATCGTTTTCGTTTTTGGCAACTAAAATGCTTTTAAATAATACTTTTATGTATGTTTTTATATAATATAATATTTTTACTTTTTTATTTAAGTTTTAGTTTAAGTATAGTTTGGACGACTTTGAAATATGGAAATACAAATAAAATGTACTACTTTTGAAATGTATCCCAAAAAATTTAAAAAGACTGAAAGTAAGGATGACCACCGGATGCGTAAAGAATGAAAATGCCAAAATGATGGAAACCAAATTTAGTTTTATGTTTCACACATATCGGGGAAATTTTACTAGTGACCGATACTGCAAACAGTGGACGGGCTGGTGATAAGAAACAACTTTCCCCAAGAAACATACGTCGAAATCTGTCAAAAATATTTTTATTTTGTATGGAAGGTAAAAATATTTTTTTTCATATTTCGACCTATGTTCGCTGGAGAAAGTTGATCCTTATCACCAGCCCGTCTTGAGTTTTCACTATATGCTATTAGAAAAATTTCACCCTATATATCTTTTTAATGACAGCTTTTTAACATGCTTCATGTTTTCAACATAATTTTAACTGCTTTCTTTTTGTATTTTTCGTATTTCATGCAATCTACGGTTTTAGGTACTTAATTTTTTTTCTTGCTTCGATTCAAAAGGATCATAACGTTAAAGGTCATAAGACCGTTTCCCTTTTTAAAGTCTAAAAATGTCAATATTGCATTCAACAATGTAATATAATAGAAATTGAGGCCAATGTTACCTATATAAGGTGCTATTATATTCAGTGCAAATATATTTAGGGTGCGTTCTACACGTGTATATATTTCATCTTAATTTAAGGTGCGTGAAACTGAACAACCTTCCCCTAGAAACATAGGGCGAAATATGAAAATAAATATACTATACAAAAAAGTTAAAAACATGAGTCACTTTCTATGGGAGTTCCAATTTATTTTTCATATTTTGACCTATGTTTCTTGAGAAAAGTTTTTCGGATTTACGAGTAGAACACATCCTAATATTCGCACTGAATGTAATAGAACCTTATATAGGTATTAAAGAGATCCCGTACCGCTTTCATCCTAAGAAAATATCTGTCATTGTGTGGAGTAACAGTATGAACTTGCCATAAGAAACGTCTACGTGTAGTCTATACGATGTTTAAGGGACGGTGTACCGAAAACTTTGCAGGCATGATTGGACCATGAAACTAAAGAACTACTATGGAGGATAATTGTTGGTAAGCGAGGAAAAAAAATGTTCTCCGATAAAAAAATCCCGTTTAGTTGACCGACTTTCTATGGAAATTCGAAATGAAAATCGTTTCCTAATATAGGCTTCATCATGCCTGCGAAGTTTTCGGTATACCGTCCCTTACACCCTGTATTTTCGCCGTAGGCCTTCTTTCCTATCGCAGACTTTTATTCACTTGACTTTAATTAATCTTGGCATAATACATTTTAGTCAATTAATTTTAGAAGTTTTTTTTGACGCTAACGTATTTTTTTTTACATATGTTTCGCACCCTAGGCTAGTTGTTCGCATATCAACCTTACGTTTAGGTGTTTAAGTGCAATATTGTTAGTCTTGCCGCCTCTTGTAAGAGTCGTTTATTTTAAGTTTTTTATAAGGAATGTTGAAGAGACCGATTTTGGGATATTTGTAAGGCCAACTATGGAAAAATTACTGCAAATATTTCAATGTGTGAACCAGCCCATGAAACTGAATAATTTCCCCAGGGCGGGATCGAAACCCAAAAAAAAATTCCTTCCAATCATTTTGGTATCTGACCTATGTCCTATATAAAATGTTCGTTCACCATTATTTTCTAAACGTCTGCATAAAGTGAATCGTTTTTCATACAAACAAAAAACTGGAATTCAATGGACATGTTCATGTCAGACCAATTTTATTACCAAAAGATTATGTGAGATGACGAAGGCAAAAGACAACTTCAGGCTAAAAGAAAACTAGTATTTTGTTGACAATAAAATCAAGCTTTTATTGCAACAGTAATCTATTGGCGTAACGTGGCGAATCGATTTTAACAGGGTTATCTTATGGTTTAGAATTGATTTAGATAAATTTTCAAAGTTTTTATTTATATAAGACTATTCATCGAGTTTTTAATAAGACTATTTAAAACTCTTAACTCATTTAAAGACGACGAAGTAAAAAAAAAACTTTTGTTCCACCTTCAGGCCTAAAATATCCAAAAATCGGTAGAGCTGGAGAGTCCAAAGCGTATTGTGTAAAAAAGTAGTGATAAGATGCAAATACGTATGTACTTACTTGCCTTGAGTGTTTGTTTATTTATAAAACTTTTTTTCAATTGCACTGTTATTATTATTTTGAGACTTGCTATATTTGTGAATAAAGTCGCGTATTGATTAAAAGAAAGACTAGACTTGATCCTACAGCGCAAGTCAAACCTTGTATTCATATGTCTTAGTCGCGGAATCGGAATACATTTTTTTAAACTGTCCATTTCCAATGACGACGTCATTGGTGAATAAAATGTTCCACTGGCACTACTAGTGGTACTAGAGGAAAAAATTACCACATAATGGTCATCTTGGTCATTCACGAATCTAGCAGTCTCAAATTTCAGGACATAAGAGTATTAGCTGCAAATATTTTAAGGGGTGAACTAGTCGATAAAACTAAACAACTTTTCTCAAGGAACATAGGTCGAAATATAAAAATAATTTGGTCTTGCCCTACAAATTGACCCGGTCGGCTGGAACATTTAGTATGGGAAGGCCAAGGGCTTTCTTCGGAGAAAGTTGTTCAATTTCAAGACTGGTTTGCCCCTTAAAAAATTTGCTAAAATTTTTACAGCTTACATTTGTACACTTACATTGAAACATAATACAAACAGGTCTACACTGCGATATTCTGTAAATCCGTAAAATATAAAACAATCGAATAAAATAATAATAATTAAATATACCTATGTACTTTTATACCATTTGAATAGTAGTTATCGTAATAGAGTAGATACTAGTTACTATTGTAATGTGTATTTCTTAAAACGTTTTATGCTGTAAAAGTTTTGAGGGACAGTTTTTTAAAGGATGGCATCTCTAGTATTCTTACTTTTACATTAAAAATCTATTACAAAATATAAATTATTATCTTATCAAATTCCTTAAATAATTTTTCAAAAATCTGCCTTATCTTGCCTTCTTAAGTATTCTTGTGCCCTCAAATCTTCTTACCTAAAGCAAAAACCTTACTAATATTAAACAGTAAACAAAAGCACAAATTGCTAAAACGTTTCTATGTATTATTGTGTAATTTTATATATTCAATTTTAACTATATTGTATACGTTTAGACCATGATGTATGTACTTATAATCAAATATTATATACCTAACCAACGCAAGTGTTTTATATGTGTATAAAGTATGCTTCGATTAACGAAGGAAGGTGGTCTTGTATTGCAGATATTTATGTAGATAAACACAGAATTTTAAAATTTAGATTTAATACAGAATGTAAAGAAAATACTTGTAATATTTCAAGGAGTAAAGAGCCTCATGAAACTGAACAACTTTCCAAAAAGAACATATGCCGAAATATAAAAAATAATAACCCTTCTGTATGGAAGGGTTATTTTATTATATATTATCAGAGTTATTTTGTATGGGAAGTCCAATTCGAATTGTTTCTTAGGAAAATTTATCAGTTTCATGGGATACCGCTTGGAATATTTTCAGCAATTTTCTACACCTAAGTATATTTAAGTGTCTATGTATGTGTCAATTTTAAGACTGTTATGGTGCGCCTTCATTGAGGCGGAGCTGTACGGAGCGGTGCATGAATTGTGCAATCATTCGATATCTCCGCTCTGCGTCAGTCAATCGACCAATGCAATTCATGCACCCCCGGGCTCCGCTCTGTGCAGCTCCGCCTCTAAGGAGACGCACCCGTTCTACATCCTACATCAGCCTATTGCAGGCCACGGCTGGACGTAGGACGCACCCTTAACAGTAATTTATTAGTCGGTTAAGCTTTTTTACTTTCAGACATCTCAATCCGACAATTTGTATATTTGAATGAGCTGTTTTTCTAACGTATGGAGTGATGGTTGTGATTTCAACGAAAAGAAATTGTACAGAGAGAAAAAATTGCCGCCGCATTAATGTACAGAGAAAGATAAGTTCCCGTATTATCTCAGTGTTTCGTGTTACACGCTTAGCCCTGAGCGTATGTGGCGCTCTTGTCACTTATCAATTCATTACTCTTGGGTCGGATTGAAGTACTGATACTGATTAACAGAATGTCGTATTAGGCATGAATGGTCCAAAGCATTTACAGATACAAAATATACAAAAAGTCGCAATTCTTGGCAGTCTTGCTATCTGCATATACATTAATCAACTTCTTACATTAAATCGAGTGTACACGTGAATGACCTCGACAGTGGCGCCACTTCACAAAAAAATTGTTTTCTCTGTATGCAAACAATCTATCAGAATTTCCGATACCCAAGTTTTCAGTATTATCCTTAAGTAAAATGAGAACCTACAAATTCAATGAAATATTCGCTGTGATTAAAGTTATGGCAGTTAATATCAAAAGTGGCCGTTTTTAGGCATTTTTTTATTACTTTAATTGCAGTGAATATTCCATTAATAATACTAAAAACTTGGGCATTGGAAATTCTGATATTTTGTTTGTATAGAAATAACTTTTTTTTTGTGAAGTGGATCCACTGTCGAGGTCGTTGACGGCTACACTCGCCTTAACGAGAATCTTTAAATAAACTTCTCTATCTGTACTTCAATCTAATCTAACAGACTTTATATACACTCGTCTCATAATGTTCGAATTATGAATTCGAAAACAGATGCATAATGACCTACTTTATGCATTCTGCCTTTAAAAACTAGGGTTTACTATAAATTACAGAAGCGTAATGACTTAATGACAAAACTCTTAATACGATAAAGTTGAGAAATGAAACGAAGTTTTTTTTTCCAATACTCAAATCGCTATCTTCCGCCGCACCTGACAGTTGTTGTTGTACGGTAATTTTTCGGATGTTGTTCAGTTGTTTTAATAGGTTTTTGTTCTGTTGTTGTTCAGATGTTGATTAGTCGTGGTTCAGATGTTATTCCGATGTTGTTCAGTTGTTGTACAGATGATGTTCAGTTGTTGTACAGATGTTGTTCAGTTTTTGTTCAGTTGTTGTTTCGATGTTGTTCAGATGTTGTTCAGTTGTTGTTCAGATGTTGTTCAGTTGTTGTTCAGATGTTGTTCAGTTGTTTAGTTAAGTTATTGTTAAGACTCCACATCTAAACAACTGCTAAAGTATAGATTTTTAAAAATTCATATCAAGCCATATTACGTTCTCGTATTGAATTTGTCCTTGTATCGGGCCTTGCAATGGCCGGTGCGTACGTTTAGAAAAGTGTTTCTGAGTTTTTTTGGAGAGTGTAGATAAAATAGTGTATGCAACTGCTATAATTAGGCATTAGAATGCTCGTGTCAAACTATTATCACACTCGGCTGCGCCTCGTGTGATAAACAGACACTCGCATTCTAATGACCCCCATTATACAACAGTTGCATAAACTACTATTATATACACTCGTCTCATAATGTTCGAATTATGAATTCGAAAACAGATGCATAATGACCTACTTTATGCATTCTGCCTATAAAAACTAGGGTTTACTATAAATTACAGAAGCGTAATGACTTAATGAGAAAACTCTTAATACGATAAAGTTGAGAAATGAAACGAAGTTTTTTTTTTCAATACTCAAATCGCTATCTTCCGCCGCACCTGACAGTTGTTGTTGTACGGTAATTTTTCGGATGTTGTTCAGTTGTTTTAATATGTTTTTGTTCTGTTGTTGTTCAGATGTTGATTAGTTGTTGTTCAGATGTTATTCCGATGTTGTTCAGTTGTTGTACAGATGTTGTTCAGATGTTGTTCAGTTGTTGTTCAGATGTTGTTCAGTTGTTGTTTCGATGTTGTTCAGATGTTGTTCAGATGTTGTTCAGTTGTTTAGTTAAGTTATTGTTAAGACTCCACATCTAAACAACTGCTAAAGTATAGATTTTTAAAAATTCATATCAAGCCATATTACGTTCTCGTATTGAATTTGTCCTTGTATCGGGCCTTGCAATGGCCGGTGCGTACGTTTAGAAAAGTGTTTCTGAGTTTTTTTGGAGAGTGTAGATAAAATAGTGTATGCAACTGCTATAATTAGGCATTAGAATGCTCGTGTCAAACTATTATCACACTCGGCTGCGCCTCGTGTGATAAACAGACACTCGCATTCTAATGACCCCCATTATACGACAGTTGCATAAACTACTATTATATAAATTCCGTTTTCATTGGGAAGTGAATTTTTAAGTGTTGAGGGCGTATAAATTTATATTTGACCCATTTCGATTGTTAATAACCAAGCGTGTAAAATTAAAATATAAACCAAATGATATATTATTCATATGCAAAGTAGTACCACCTTCCTTTAAGAGGCTGATGTAATATTTACATTTATAATATTATAAGAACATGTAAACATTCCATTGCTTGTGAAAATTGTGTTTTATTTTATGATATGACCCCAGCAGGAAATGTTCTTTATAATTTGATATTACCATAAAAATCCTACTAGTTTCCACAGAACGTTCTTTATATTTTGATAGGACCCATATTTTTATTTCTATAAATTAGCAGGAAATGTTCTTTATATTTTGATATGACTTTATATCTTTATTCTACAAGTTATCAGATAATGTTCTTTATATTTTTATATGATCTCATATTTTTGTCCTACAAGTTAGCAGAGAATGTTATTTATATTTTGATACGACTTCATAATTTCTTCTAGTTAGCAGGGAATGTTCCTTATATTTTGATGACCTTATATATTTCTCTACAAGTTATCAGATAATTGAGTTTATGTTTTTCTATACATTTTCATTTATTTGAATTAGAGGCATATCCTTGATTAACGACGATAAAACAGTCAGTAAATTAAAAACAACATTAAAGCTATCACAACTTATACATTTATTTTCAGAACTTAAATTTACTGAATACTCAAATAATTTAAGTCAAATGGCACTATTAAGTAAAATAAATAGAAAATATCTTCTACTTAACTACAGATTTACAGTCAATCTTAGAGCGATTTTCAGATCTAGTATCTTCCAATTGAAATAATAAAATGATACCTTCTTATACAACAACAAAAAACATGGAAAATTGCACCACAGGTAGGACTTGAACCTGCGACCTTCGCTATTACTAAAAGCAACGCCTCTACCGACTGGGCTACAGCGGCTCAGCTACCCTTGGCGAAATTATGCAAGTATATCTTGTGTGTGGTGCAATTTTGCAAGTTCCCCAAAATTGTATACCACTAAAGTACTCAACTAGTCAACTAAAAACAAGTCGGAAATAAATAAGTAGGTAAGTAAATCAACCGCAGCGCATCCAACTATTTAATGAATTAACCTATTCTGGTTTTTCTTATTAACTGTATGGAAAACCAGTTCAAGTTGATCACTTAAAGTGTTAGGCTGGTTCATGACGTCATTGCACTCTCTTGAATGTACGTTGATCGTTTATAGAATTGGACAATCGTATTTACGTAAGTATCACGTTCTGTCCAATTTAACAATTTGCCTACGACATACACACAATTACCATCAGATTTACTATGGTTTATTATGCACTCACAGTGCTATATTATTTTCATAAATCATTAAAAAAAATGTAAACACCCGCCGGAGCTTGGGTCTCGAAACGATTGAAGATTTGGAAGTGTCAGTCGAGGCGCCGGAAGCTCAGTTGGTAGAGCAGTGGGACGATACCCCACGGTCCTGGATTCAAGCTCTGGCGGGTGCTAATATGTTTTCAATTTCTTATTTTCATTTATTATCAAATTCTATTTCTACACAACACATTAACTGTAGAAAGTTTTTTCACTTGAAATACCTACCTCGACAGTTCGCACAATTTATTTCATTCGGTTTTTCACATCCTTACAACTTCTTTCCTTTCCTTTCATTTATGGCATCTGCATACTAGCAATTTAGCCAATGTCACGCGCCTTACAACTTGGTGACCGTAGTTTCGACGTCGTCTTTGTGTTTCCTCTTCCCGTCAATCTCCGCGTAGATCTGGTCGATGGTCTTCATCCTGGAAAAGGAATAGAAATTTTTTATTTGGTCAAAATTACATGTGGTGATATAAAGATACGTTTGTATTAATCGCACATTTTACCAAAATATGTCACGCATAAAAAGTATACTCACAAATGATTTTAATTTGATTAAATAACAGTCAAATCAAAATCATATTTACACTTCCCTAATATTCAATAAAATGTGTCGAAAAGTGTCAATTTTACCATAATAAAATTCAAAAAATATTATGACTAGTGTGTAGTATAGCAACACCCCATTTCTACCTGTGGGTGTCGTAAACGGTAAGGTTAAGGGATGAATCCAAGGAATGAGCAGCAGCGCGCACTGTTGCACTGCGCTCGCCAATACGCCAGCTATGCGTGATGGATGAGTATGGCAACACCCCCCAATAGGGGGAGGCCCATGAGCAGCAGTGAACTGTTATGGCAGTTGTAGTTGCTATAATGACAAGTGACGCTATAAAAAAAAAACTAGCCTGGTCTCCGGCACGAAGCAGGCGATGTACGCCGTGCTGACCAGGCAGACGCCGGCGAAGCTCCAGAAGACAGCGTATAGACCGACGTTCTTAGCTATTGGTTGGAACACTCGCAGCAGCACCGAGACCAGACCGCAAGCGAACGCTATGACTATTGAGGTGACTGTGCCGCGGAGCTGGAACGAAAGAACAGATACTGTAAGTAAAATATTGTTTTTTGTTTTGCGGTAACTCATTCAGCCATAATCGGGAGATGAAAAATGAATATCATTTGGTCCCATGCTGGGCGCCAACGTTGAAAACCCGGAACGTTGGTCTACTGTTACATTCGCTACTAAGCTTACTTTTTCTATCTTAATGCCTTAAAACGCCTTGCTCGCTTCGCTCGCAATAAGTTGTTAGTGAGGCGCAGTGTAGTCCCCCATAATAAGTGAAATGCCGTAATGTAACGTAGCAACCCTTACTTATTTTGACGTAGATGTAGAGCAGTGTAGCAGCCCTCACAACTTTGTTAGTTTTCATATGCTGCATCCTTTAAAAACGCAATATTAGGATTTTTGAACACACCTGAAAGCTGAACATCTCAGTCATGATGACGAACGGCACTGGCTGCAGGCCGGCCGCGTCACAATATATGCACAGACACAATGCAGCCACTGGCAGCCATGACGCGCTCGCGCCCGTCGTGGCTTGAGCGTAGAACCACGCGCCTTTTTTTATTAAGGATGGGTTTGCTCTTGTCTCTAGTCTAGGTCATAGGACAGACACCGAGTCTAAGATGGAGCGAGCTCACCCAGAAGAAGCCTGTTCACTCTTACTTTGAAGAGATTAGGGTTGTGTGCGTTTGGAAACACAGACGCAGGTATTGAGTTCCACTCTTTAGCAGTGCGCATTATAAATGATGACTGGAAGCGCTTAGTCCGAATTGGTGGAATGGCAACCAGGTATGGATGGTATCCGGCAGTGCGTCTGGATGTCAGATGGTAGAAGGGAGCTGGTGGAACAAGGTCGTCAAGGCACCTAGCACCTATATATAGGAGACTATTACATACTAAACACACCTGAAAGCTGAACATCTCAGTCATGATGACGAACGGCACTGGCTGCAGTCCGGCCGCGTCACAATATATGCACAGACACAACGCAGCCACTGGCAGCCATGACGCGCTCGCGCCCGTCGTGGCTTGAGCGTAGAACCACGCGCCCAGGGCTGCCATTGATATCCCGGAGACCAAGCATGTCGTTCCCAGGAGAGGCTGGAAGAGGTTACATTGCAACTTACATACTCTTATTATTCCTTACAGGGTAGGCTTACGGACTTACGGACGCAAAAAAGGGACATTTACGCCACATTTGACAAATATTTTAGAGTTATTCGGAAAATTGTATATCGCCATAGTGACAGGTTGTCAGCCCATCGCCTAAAATTACAATACACACCCTCAAGTCCCTTAGTCGCCTCTTACGACTAATAAATGGGGTGATGCTATTCTAAGCCGGCATCTCACGGCATTGTAACTTGTTTTAAAAATGTATATTCAAGCTTCACCCATTTGGGCATAGGGCCAAGCGTGAATTTACAGTTATGATAATGCAAGATTACTTACAAAAACATTTAAGTAGTCAAATGATCTGATCAGAAAAAGAAGGTGACGAGGCAAGATAGATTTCAGATTCAGACCCATTTTGGGCGCCAAATACTATGATCCGTTTTGTTCCATGCCGTAATGGGAACTTAAAAGCGTTTTATCATTTGAAAATTTTCTTATTCTCTCTCGAATAGACAATTCTACTTTTCTTCGTCTTTTTTTAGGGTGGGACACAACGGGTATAGATAAGAACATTTGTGCCAAGGAGATTCGTTATTCCATGATATCGGGGTACAAAGATTCGTGAATTGTGTGTCGTGATCCAGTATCGCACCCCATAAAGCATAAACCCTGGTATAATTCAGTGATGAATAGCATTTTACTTAATAGTATTTCGATAGTTTACCTTCCGTCCAGTCCTTTCGACAAGCGAGGACGCGGTGCAAGAGCCTATAAACTGAACAACTCCGAGAACCGCCGCCTGCTGGTTGGGACTCAACACCCAGTTGCTTTCTTTACTGGCCTAGAAAAGAAATCACGTAAGTTATAATTTAATGTACAAATTAAAATAAATTGAAAAATGTTAGCGTTGGCTGGGGATCGAACTCGGGACCTGTGGACTACCATCCCACCGCTCTGCCACTGAGCTACCGGCGCCTCGACCGAACACTTCCAAATTTTCAACCTCTTGATACTCGTCATAAAGGTAGTACAATCCCTTGTAAAAGAAAATTGCAAGGTTATAAATGGAATTATGTCTTTTATTAGAGTCTATACAAAATGTCCGGTTGACCGAAACTGGACAGCGTTTGAAACTCACATAGATCTATTGACGTACGTCGCATTCAAAAGTGGAGTCATAGTTAACACAAACCTCAGAAAACAAGTCGCTCGCACCCGCGGCGACACACACAATGACACAAATGACGTATAACATACTATTATTTGACGAACTACCATTGTATAATAGGCTGAGTAGTATTGACTATTTCACTACATGAATCATTAGCTTCGGTAGCTTGGTCAGTAGTGCGGTCAAGCAAATTCTTGACCGTTATTGTGGAGACAATGGATCGAATCTTCGTTGTAGTTTTTATTTTATCAAATGAAGCAAAATTTAGTAAATTTTGAATTACATTTTAGTTGTTGCTAGATCGTTTGCGAGATACTGCGTGTGCTAAGTGATTTTTTTTAACCTAAGTTTATTTATTAAACTTCAGTGTTTATTTCTTCGAAATGCATACTATTATCAGTTTGCAGAATAAGCAGCGTATTGTTGCGCTGCAATTATCTGTGGCTCTGCATGATATTGGATTTAATTTAACTCAAATTGCTACTCACACTGGTCTGGCCGTAAGTATAGTTTTATTTCATTACAATTGTATTTTAAATATTAAAATCTTTGACTCATAGTATGTTGGTAGCTGTGAACCGATTAGTATAAACTTTTTTATTAATAATGCTACTTTGTTTTAGTGGAAGACTGTTAAACGTTGGGTTACACGTTTTGAAGAGGAAGGTAGCGTAAAAACTCGACTCGTCTTATTAATGATTCACAGCGGAGGATGATGGTGTAACAATATGAAGAAAATGGTTCTGCCGCTGGTCCAGGCGAATTAGTAGCACAAGAAACAGGGCGTGCAACTGCCGCTAATTATGTTGATATGCTACAGGAAAGCATGCTACCGACGACGGTGCGAAATGTTTAACTGTTTATCCTGCTAGTGAAGTTCCTCGTTTTGCATTTGTCCAGGATAAATTGTCCAGTGCATCGAGCTGCCGTGGTGTATAATTGGTTTAGCCAGCACCCAGATATCCAAGTTATTTGTTGGCCAGCAAAATCTCCGGACTTAAATCCCATAGAGAATTTATGGGGTTTAATGGTGCAAAGGTGGGACATGCGCAATGAAAGAACTACAGAAGCTTTAGAGGCTCACTGCCTGGGAGTGTGGGAGAGTACCAGAGGAACAGATATATGCACTTATTTGGTCGAGTCTATTAAGTGTTTATTAAGTGTTGTTGAAAGCAGCGGAGGTAACACCAAATACTAATTATGTAAGCGGCGATTTTTACTTAAGATTCCAATCAGACCCGATCTAGCATACATTGCTGATTATCTTGTGTATTTCATTATAATATATGAATATACACAAAATAATCAGCAATGTATGCCGAAGCGGGCCCGATAAATCGTTGCTCACTCAACCTCTGTTTACCTGCTTACCCGCCTACTATTGCAGTAGGTATTTGTGGAGCATTACATTAGCAATTAAATTATGCTAAAACATCGATATATATTTATATAAGATTGATCATTATTAGTCAGTTATCTTAAGGCCTTGCTTCAATATCTTTTCATTACGAAAACGAGTACTTAAGCACCTTGAGATGTAGGCAAATAACTGATTTATTATTATTACAATTACTTTTACTTCCGAGGAAAGTGCATCATCGTTAAACATAGAACAATAAAATAATTACTAACGACATTATTACTTAAATAACATTATTGAAAGATTCAATCCAAGATTTGGATCATTCCTATGATCTTATAAATAATTACCTATCGATGTTTCAGCTAATGAACACTTAATATCATTTTATATAATATTGTGTTTTATCATTCAAACAAAACTATAAACTAAGTATTACGACAGCAAGTATTTTATGTAGTTTAACATACTCGTATCTTATGGTTACCAAAAGTTCTCATTCATGTCATAATGTTATTTACATAAAGTAATACCATACCTACCAATAAAATAATTTCTTACCTTACTTTTTGTTTTATTACAATATTATAGGTTTATGTTTTTAGATATAATATTTTGATACATAATTTACAATAAACATTTATAGATATAATACATAGATGAATATATAGAAAAATATTATATAAAATAAATAATTATTACTGGAGAAAATATGGTAAAAACATATAAAAAAACATTATTCAACATACAGAAATCGGATGCGAACCCGGTTCCGTTCAGATTAGAAGGTAAGAACTATTACCGCTAAGCTACGGTAGCTTGTGATCAATACGACGAAATAAAGATATGTAATCTATTGCTTTACTACAAGTGAACGAATAAGGATAACTATAATACAGTTTTAGACAAACCAGTGTGATGTATACTTTATGGTGATGTGGTGGCGAATAGGCTATCACCGAGTAATTATTTCAAAGATAACATAGATGTCGCTTATAGGTGGTAATCTGTTTAAGTTTTAATGCTACGCCTTAAGGTGGACTTTTCTACTTACAGTCGATAATCTTACGTGTGTGCGTAAGTTAATTAAGTAAGTACAGAGGATAATAACCCGTATTGCAATCTGTCAAGTGGTCTAACTATGACTCCACTTATGAATCCGACCGTACAACGATCTATTGACGTATATAGGTAAACAAGGTTACTTGCATATAACTAACTAACGTCTTACGAACTTACGACTTTGGTTACACATTGGCTTTCGGTTTCCAGGCTACCGGGCGGTAATTGAAAACGAAAAGTCACCCAGAAGCGGCACAGGACATCTCGTAATTAATAGGTATCAGTGGCGAAGGGTCCATACAACACGATTCCCATCGGCTTTCCTTTTAAAATGGCACACCATCCTTACTTTTTTTTTATCTACCATCTTATTTTGATTGGCGAATGCCAACAACTCACGAGTTTAGCCGGCTGAAAAATTACGAGTTAGTGACCAAGAATGTGTAGAAGGTAAACTTGTCGAAAATATTCGGTAAATTGATATTATACTGCTACAGCTTACTTTTTGATAAAATCACCCTTCGCTACTGAAAAGTATTATCAGGAGCACATCAAACTAGCCCTTTTAGGGATCAACTGGTTATACTGGTTTCCCTTAATAACCTTTGAATAACCAGTTTAGGGTGATCCTTTAAAGGGGTAAATTGATGTGCTGCTGATAGTACACGCAAGGGACGTAGCCATCGGGCCAAAATTATTATCTCCACTGTTCAACAGCGGAAGTCTTACGGCTTTTCTTGTTGATTATGACATACTACATGGCTTTTTTTCATACCTGTTCGAATATAGTTGAGGCAAAGTGCAGAACCGCTATGCAGCCACACAACTCTCTTGCAAGTGTGATCGTGAGGACTATTCGGAAGGCGCGGAAAGTTGCTCTGTCAGTTACTGTGAAAATAAGAGAAAAAAATGTGAGTACTTATAGGTACTTCAACGAAAAATGCCGATAGGACTCTACCTCTAGCTTTGCAGAATAAATATCACACAAGCATACATTACCTACAGCTGTGTGATGCCGGCTTAGAATAGCATCACCCCATTTCTTTCCCGTGGGAATCGTAAGAGGCAACTAAGGGACTCGAGGGTGTGTATTGCAATTTTAGGCTATGGGCTGACAACAACACTATGGCGATACATAATTTTCCGAATAACCCTCAAATATTTGTCAGATGTGGCGAATATTACCGTTTTTGCGGCCATTTACGCTGTGCCTACCCCGAAAGGGATTATAGGCGTGATATGTGTATGTATACATTACTCAAGATTCCAGTAAACAGGACGTTTTAGTCTATTTTGTGTACCTGATTTGTACCAAACGTGGTGATTCTACTATATTATTTATTTTCCACCCAAATATTCCAGAAGTGCCAGAAATCCTCAACCTCTCACATAATATCAATAACAACCAAACAATGACATGTTTGCGTTGTCAACCTGCGATATTTGTGGGATGCTCCATTCAATATTGTTTACACACTATTATTTCACGTTAGAAGGAATGGGTCAAGAACAAAAGGCCTCGGGTAACGTGTGGCCACATAACATTACATTACATTAAGGAGGTAACTATCTGGTGCCCTTGTAATACCTGACACTTTACAAATGATACAACAAGCATAGCTTATTTCTAAAGAAATTTATTTCAGCAGACCTAATGAAGTGAAAGTCTAACTACTTATCTTTACGGGGTGTGAGGGTCAGCCTTCTGAATACTGATAGGGTGCATGCAGACCATGAAACTAAACAACTTTCCCCTAGGAACATATGTCAGGAAACGACAAATGTTAATATCCCTCACATACAAATAAAGATCAGCTGACTGCAATTATTATGAAAAGTTAAATAAATATTGGCGTTTCCTGAAATATTTCTTCATGGGAAGTTGTTCAGTTTAATTTTATTTTTTTAATTCTTTACTGTTTCTTGTACACAGGAACAGTAAAGAAACAAACACACAAAGAACACAGACACAACAGGCATTGCTTAGCTCTAATAAGAAATACCTCTATATTCAAAATTATAATATTCCATGGTCTGAATGCACCCTAAGTATTCAGAGGGTCCCTTACATCCTGTTTACAAGATGTACTAATATAAGCTGCAAATATTTTAAGGGGTAAACCAGCCTATGACACTGACAACTTTCCCCGAGGAACATAGGTCGAAATATGATAAAATATTAGACCTCTCATACAAAATGTTTGAACCGACCGTCAACTTGTATAGATCCGTCGAAACCTAAAGAAAGAGAAGAAGTCTCTCTTACCCAGCGTCTTGAAGGCAGTGGAGAACTTGCCGCTCTTACTCTGTTCCAGCTCCGTCAGCAATGTCTGCAGCTCCCCGTCTATAGCAGTGTCCGAGCTCTGCCGACATCGCAGCCACGCCAGCGCGTCGCGAGCTTCCTGGAATTATGGAAACTGCTTGAGCTTTTTTGTTCATCAGAAAACAGTGTGGAGTTTTTACGGGCTGCTTATTATAACTAAAGTCAATATGAACGTATTTAATCGACGAGCTCGCTTGCGTCATATTTTTCTGTTTTATCGTGAAAAAACGAGTTTGCTTCGCTCGCAGTACGTTTAATGTTTTTTCGTGAAATACCTGGCGTAGCTAAATAATAGCTCGATCGACTAATAAACAAGCTGTGTCGCCTCATCGCATAAATTGTTTCCGTAGAATTTTACCTAAAACTTTCCGCTTTTCATCAGGAACGCTCAAGTCTTCCTCATGAGAAACAATCAAATTTTTAAGCCTTGTGGTCGGCCACACTGATCGGTTTGGAGTAAGCTTCCAGCAGGTCCTGTATGGTACAAGTGGTAGAGCAATTGGGGCAGGAGCGAAGGTGGAACTCTACCTCACTCGGCTTGCATAGCACCTTCCAACACCAGCCTGGAGCCATTTTAGGGACTTCCAAACTGCCAAGGATAGGTCTGCACCCGGATGTACACTATGATCTCACCTCATACTTCCCACTCTTCAGCAGGAACGAGGGTGTCTCCGGCATGGTTGTGAACACCAGGAGATGGACCAGCGGCACGGCCAGGCAGATCCACAGCGTCGCGTAGTAGCTTAGGTATTCCCCGAGGAGGTACACCACCAGGTTGCCCAGGTTCTGTGATAAAAGAATAATAAAATTTAATTTTTATTTAGAAAGTATTTATTCTTCAATGTAGGTAGAATCCATGGAAGACCTACTTATTTTATGTCACATGCCGCGGCGGTTCATATAAAGGGACTGCCTCGTGCCCAGCCAGGTTTACGTCACGGCATGTAACATTGTCAATTTTGACGCGCCAACAGTAGGCAAGTGACGTTCACAAAATATTTTATTTTATTTTTTATTTTTATTTAAGTAAATAATATAGTACAGTGAGTGCAAAATAAACCATCGTCCATCTAAGAAACGTTGTGTAACATGCTTTCCGCTTACCTGTGAGAGCACCACTAGGGATCCCAGGGTGCCTCTGATGGAGTCTTCGCTGATCTCCTTGATGTAGAGAGGCGTGACGACGTAGGACCCGCTCACACCGAACCCTAAGACTGCTCGCGCGAGGATTAGCGCCCATGTCTCTGTGGAGTACAGCTTTAGACTCCAACATATCTGGAACAAAACAGTTAAACACATTAAAAGAAATATAGGCGGCCATAACAGCATTCAGAAAATCCTTGGGTGTAAGAAAGAATAAATCAAAATCATCTTGATGAAAAAAGTTTGAATCGAAACTAAGAAAATTGAGGGACAGATAAACACTCCTTAGTGAAAAAGAAAAACATGTTATTCTTCGTTACGGTGGCCATTGGTCAAGATTTAGAAGTCTACAGTGATTACTCCAGTTTCACACAATCAATATGCCCTTCAAGTCCATACTAAACAAGCCTATAAATCAATGTATGTTCGTCTGTATGTTCCCCTAAATAGATCCCGTTGTTTTGCGACAAATCAAAACAAGACCGTTACGCTTAATTACGAAACTGCACGTTCCATTAGTTATCTGATCGATAAATTAGACGATGTAGGGTAGACACGTGTATTTTAAATGAGGCGTGTTGTGTTGTGACCGCAAATTATAAAGACATTTGTGTTATGTACAATCGAGCGCCAGGAACTTCTAACCAGGATCTTTAGACTAGAGTGCGTATCACAAAGGAGGTCCAGCAGGCGCAGAAAACTTTAGAAAGTACCCTCTCTTACTTTTAGCACATCTACTTGTTATAACGAGAAAGTATGTGCTCGGTTCGTTCGCACTCTTACTTGTGTTGTCCATGTTGTCATAATTTTAGCGTGAGAGAGCAAGCTCGCTTTGCTCGTAGTACCTGCGTATTGTGTCATTGTTTTAACACAAACTCGAATCGCTTCGCTTGCAATTGACACTACCTTCTCTTTTGTCTCCATTGTTACGTAAACAGGTAGAATCCTTCTTTTCGTGTGGGACACCGAGCCTATGAATGACCCGATGAACCCTATTGTCTACCTGTTTACTAGTTACTCCTCTTTTATGATAATATTTCAACAAGCTTCACCACATTCAAGCAAGTTTGCAACTTTATAAAACTTACCGCCATACAAAACGACGTGAAAAGCAGTGCCTTCTTCCGGCCGTACGTGTCGACGATGTAGCCGAAGAAGAAGACCGCTGGCGTGCCGACCAGGTAGGCCACTGACGCCATCCAGGATATGGTATCCGCCTGGACGTCCATCTGGCTGACCAGCACCGGGCCCATCGGCGACAGCCAGCCCACGCCCGCGCCGTAGGAGAATACTGGCAGGACCACTGCGGGAAAAACAGGTCGTAATTTATTTTAGTTTGCTCGCACACGTATCTGCCTATGTTGTCTTATTCTTAGATTTGAGCGTGAGAGAACAAGCTCGCTTCGCTAATACATGCGTGTATTTTAACGTGAAACGACAAGCTCGAATCGTTTCTTTCGCAATCCGAGTCTCTACCTTCTATGTTATCTCTATTCTTACGTAAACAGGTAAGGGTTCTTCTTTTCGTGTGGAACGCCGAGTCGGTGAATGACTCGATGAGCCCTGATATCAGAGTTTGTCAACCGATTACTACTACTAGAAGGCCTCTGCCATGGTTGTATAACGACCGCCGTCTAAGTAATCATAGACAGCAACCGGCACTGACAGCTCAACGTGCCCTCCGAAGCTAGGAACCATCTTTCTTTTCAGGCAATCAGGTGATTCAGCCTGCAATGTCCTAACAAGACTGAGAACAAATTCACAAAGTGATAAATATCAACTTTGTAAGTGCCCCACCGAGAATCAAACCAGGAACCTTTGCGTCGCAGGCAAGTGCACTATACCACTGCGCCACATCAACCGGCGATAGGCTGATAACTTGTCACTATAGTGATACACGATTTTGACTGATTGATTTGATTTCGACTGAAACAGCTGTATTTTACGGCTGTAAACGCTCTGCGTACCCCGCAAGGGATGAACGAGTGATAAGTATGTCTATGTGTGTATAAATCAAAAACAAAACCAACCTTGTCGCAAATCCCAGTTATTTTTTTTCAATTTCATGTCTTAGCCAAACATGTAAACAGTATGATTATAAACAAAATCACAGATTTATAGACATCTTAATCTATTACAATACTACTTCCAGTAAAACATTCTTCTAGAAATTGTACTGCAGAAATATGAAACATGTTTCAAGAAACCACTCAAGGTAATATGCATAAATAAGGACCATGGCCCTTATCTCCTAACGTTCATATCGACATCATTTGACATCGTGACGAATCAATCAGCTGTTCATTACTACATTGGTAATACAGGGTGTAAGGAAGGACGTAAGAATCCCACTATGTCGTCTAAATAAGGCAACTTTTCTAAAGAAGCATGCGTTGAAACGAGCTCTAGCTCAAAGCACCCTTGTTAAGAGTTAGGGCTTAAACTTGCATTTTGCAAGCATACTTGTCAGTATTCAACGAGTGCACTAATATTTCTTAAAACAGGACTGGTGTCAAAATGAACAAAATAGTCATGTAATGAACATTTTCATATTTTTTTATCTTTTTAAACTTCTTTGAAACCTCTTACATCCAAATAAGTACCTACTTCTTTTCATTTTAATAGTCTGTTTAACTATGTGTAACAATAAAATCATTTTTTTATTTTGCTCAGTTCAGGAGTAAGGAGGTAAAAAAGACATACCTACTTACCTAACTAGCTAGGTTCGCTTTCTTAAAGTTAAATTTGGCCAAAGATGGATCATTTTTGAACACTGAAATTTTTGTCAGGCATGGTGAGAACGACTGTATGTTGCGGTGATTTACGCTCTGCCTACCTTGCAAGGAATAACGGCGTGATGTGCCTATATGTAATTTCCGATTGTTTGAATATGACGTCAAAGAAGGTCCGCGCACGTTCTCAATGGGAATTTTTCTGTTGACAGTTCTGTTGATAGTCTGAATGTCAAACCAGAGGGCGGTGTGCTAAACTGAAAAGACGCTTTTGTCTCAGGTTCCGTTTCACGTTGTGTTCGTTACAAATTTATTTCTTTTAGTTTGATTTGCTATAAAATAAACTTGTCGTCTTGCTATTATATTGAGTGTCATTCATGTAAGCAAACAAAAAATCTATAAGAAATTTAGAACGATTACATAATACAAAATAAAGAGTATTTTGTAAAGTAGTACAGATTTTCATGTAAAGGAACGTTGTTTCAAGTAAGCTGAGCGCCCTCTACATTACACTCGAGAATCTCTAGAAAATTTCCCATTCTGACCCTGAAGCTCTCAAGTTTCGGCTAACAGGTTTGTTTTCCTGTGGGGTATTGTTTGTTGAACCCTCGGTCATGTCAGTTCAATCTGAGAGTTCAATAAACACTAACAGTGGACATGATAAATGCCGGTCAAGCATCTAATTGAAGCTGTGATTTTGTCGTCCAACTGTCTGAGACTGATCTAGAGATGACCTTATTAGAGGTACTATTCTGTACCCATATGTAAATTTTTTTTTTCTAAATAACCCTCAAATATTTGTCAGACGTGGCGTAAATGTCCGTTTTATGCGGCTGTTTATGCTCTGCCTACCCCGCAAGGGATTATAGGCGTGATATATGTATGTATGTATGTATATGTAAATATACTTGATACACGTATACAATAGTAATAAAAAGAGTATAAAAGGCGAAAGGAGGTCAAGATACGCATGAAACTAAACAACTTTCCCATGAAACATGCGTAACGCATGCGTCTGTCAGACGAAAGGAAATTGCGAATTCCGATCTTATTCCCATACAAATACGGGTACAGTGCGTTACGGTGCCTAGCGGATGCGTCTCTCAAGTCGTATCAATAAGCATTAGTTATTGTTAGTAAATATTATTCATTATTTATGAGAAAACTAGAAATAACTTAGAAGAAAACGAGCTCTGAAACATTCTTATGAATCAGGGCTTCATATTCATATTCATATAGTATTTATTGCATAAAATCACATGGTAGTAGTACATACAGGTGTTAAAGGTATGACAATTTATGGATACATACAACACATGATACCCTTTCTATAGGGTATTGCAACATTGAGAGGACACTTATATTACTCATAATTCACTTATACTTAAAACTAGAATTCTTAAAAAGTATGTAATTTATAGTAAGACTAAGTAAGGATATAGAAAGTGAAATTAAATCTTTGACAACTTAAAACTATAAACTGGTTAAGTAAAACTTAATGTAGTATGTTTGACTAATACGGTCACTTTTCATCTAAAAATTCCTTAAGACTGTAGTAGCTTTTACTTATTAAAAATGATTTGAGTTTCTGTGTGAATAAATGATCTTTTGTTTCGGATTTGAGCGTTAAAGGTAATTTATTATAGATTTTTATTCCTGTAAAATATGGACTTTTATGGTAGAGGGTCATAGATGTGGTAGGTAACTGAAGATTTTTCATGTTTCTTAAATTATGAGTTAGGTAAGTACTTTTTTGTGTAAACAAATTCATATTTTTACGTACTAATGTTGCTAATTCTAAGATGTACAGAGAATGGAGCGTTAATATATTTTTATCTTTAAAGTATGGCCTGCAACTTTGTAGGTTGTTTAAATGGTAAATAATTCTAATACATTTTTTCTGCATAATAAATAACTCATCTACGTTAGTGCTGTTGCCCCATAGAACTACACCATATCGGAGCCAGGACTCCGCATAGGCGTAGTATGCCGATAAGGCCGCTTCTTCGTTTGTATTTGTTCGGATCGTATAAAGGGCATAAGTAAATCTAGATAATTTAGTCTTTGTTTTTGATATGTGTCCTTTCCAATTTATATTACTATCGATATTTAGGCCTAACAGATTATGTGATGTGACTTCTTCTACCGGATTTCCATTTATTTTTATATTTAGTAATGATAGGGGTTGTTTTTGTGGGGGGTGAAATTGTATTAATTTAGTTTTGTTTGTATTTATTTGTAGTTGATTATTTTGTAGCCAGTCTTGAACGGTTTTTATATCAGAATTTATTTTATTTATATATTCGTTGTCTTTTGCGTTAAAATTAAACAAAAGAGAAATATCATCCGCAAACATGATGCAGGTGATATCCAACTCTTTAGGGAGTTGATTTATACATACACATACATACACATATCACGCCTATAATCCCTTGCGGGGTAGGCAGAGCGCAAACGGCCGCATAGAACGGACATTTACGCCACGTCTGACAAACATTTGAGGGTCACCCGGAAAATTGTGTATCGCCATAGTGAC
Source organism: Tuta absoluta (assembly GCA_027580185.1). NCBI lineage: Eukaryota > Metazoa > Arthropoda > Insecta > Lepidoptera > Gelechiidae > Tuta > Tuta absoluta. The sequence goes on from JAQAHW010000032.1 coordinate 2,618,580, forward strand.
AGGTTGTAAGCCCATCGCCTAAAATTGCAATATACACCCTCGAGTCCCTTAGACGCTTCTTACGACTCCCACGGGCAAGAAATGGGGTGATGCTATTCTAAGCCGGCATCACACGGCACTTATATATATTAAGTTGATTTATATATATTAAGAATAGTATGCAGCCAAGCACACTACCCTGCGGAATGCTGCCATTTTGCTCACTGCTTTTAGAATTTATCTTTTCGAGAGTTCGAGTGTCTTCGTTGTAGTAATCAATTTGTACATATTGGGTCCTATTTTCAAGGTATGACTTAAACCAATCGTATGCTTTGCCCCGGATACCTGCTTTATAAAGTTTCATTAACAGTATTGAATAATTTACTTTATCATAAGCTTTACTTAGATCCAAAAGTATACCTACTACACTCTGTTTCTTATTAATAAAGTCTAATGCTTTTTGAATGTAAGTAAAAACTGCTAATTGAGTACTCCGATTTTTTCGAAATCCATATTGTCCGTCATCAAAAAAGTTTATACTTTCTAAAAAACTACAGACACGAGAACACATGGCTTTTTCGAATATCTTTGAAATCGCTGGCAGTAGAGCTATTGGCCGATAGTTATCCAATATTTGTTCGTCGCCTTTTTTTAAGTACTGGTCTGACCATAGATATTTTAAGGGCATCAGGGAATCGACCAGTTTCGAAAGATTGATTGATTAGTTTAGTTAAAGGTGGGGTTAGTTCAGACACACATGCCTTTAACAGTGATGGAGGTATTTCATCTTTCCCGGCGCTGTTTTTGTTTTTTAGTTGAGTAATTATTTTGTAAATTTCACTTTCATTGCTTGGATGAATAAAAATAGAATTTAGGTGTTGAACAACATTATTTTCTGCAAATGATACAATTTTGTTGTTATTAGTTTGTGTGGCTCTGTTTACGTTTATAAAGTAATCGTTAAAAGTATTTGCTACATTTTGTGGCGTATGGAGCGTGATACTGTAATTTATTTTAAGTCGTATATTTTTAACTTTTTTTGGTTTATATTTACCAGATATTTTATTTATGATTGTCCACATAGTTTTATTTTTATTTGTTGAGTTTTTCATTTCAGCTATGTAATTTTGACGCTTTGATAAATGAACTGACTTCTTTAAAATTTTAGTATAGGTACTTCAAATAAGTACATAGTAATAAGGACCGCTTAAAAAAGTACTACCCTCTTACTTAAACCCCTTTACGTCAATACGATGAATCTTCATGTCATTAAAGTGTTTCATGGTCTGCTTATCACTTTGTGAATTTGTGCCCGGTCTGGTTAGGATATTGCAGGGTGAACCACCTGATTGTCCGATAAGAAATGGTTCCCATGCTTCGGAGGGCACGTTAATGTGTGTCTATGATTACTTAGACAGCAGCCGTTACACACACAGTCATGTCAGAAGCCTACTACTAGTAGTAGGCGGTTGATAAACTCTTGACACCACGGTTCATCGTGTCGTTGGACGACTCGGTGTCCCACACGAAAAAGAAAAAAGAAGAAGGTACTTACTCTAATGTTACTCTTACTCTAGTTACTCAAGCAAAAACAAAAATGGTATAACAAATTGAAAGCAGTTTAAGGTACTCATAAAACTGAACAACTATCCCCAAAATATTAATAAAAATTTGGACATCCCATATTTGCCGATCAGCTGGTTAATTTAAAATAATAAATAATAATAATAAAGTTTATTTTGCAAAAATAAAAATTACAAAACATACATAAATCATGCCTTTATCCCTTACGGGGTAGACAGAGCGTTAATGGCCATTAAATGGATATAAATACCACGTCTGACAAAAGATTGAGGGTCAATCAGATGACTGCGTGTATCACTATAGTGACAGGTTGTCAGCCCATCGCCTAAAGTTGTAATACACATCTAACCCTCGAGTCCCTTAGCCGCCTCTTACGACACCCATGGGTAAGAAATGGGGTGATGCTATTCTATTCTTACAAAACATATTTATGCTAAAATTATAATCGGACTTCACACTAGGAAGAACCTGTGACGTGATAGTCCAGTCAACTGTTACATTATGAAGTGCGCAATTTGCCTAATAAGAATAAGGTCACAAGAGTCACTTAGAGTGACTAAATTTTAAAATGTTTAACAATGAGAGATCCATTTTATGTTTCACGGGGGTAGTTGTTCAATTTCATAAAAACATTGACCTCCTTACACCATTTTTGTATGCCTTTTCGTTACTCCTTGTAAATATGACGATACGATGATACCACGAATGTCTCCAATCTGTTGAATTCGGTTAAATGCAGTCGTAACTGACAGATTAAGTTAACTTGAAAAGTAATTTAAATGTCGTTAAAACTGTCATCTACTATCTATTGCAATACGCGTGACATATTGCGTGTTCTTTCTTCAATAATATAACTGTGAATCTATTTATTTTATTCATATAATGCCTATATCCCTTGTGGGGTAGGCAGAGCGTAAACTGCCGTAAATTACGGTTGCTATCGCCACATCCGACCAAAATTTGAGGGTCATTCAGAAAATTGTGTATCGCCATAAAATTGTACACGATTTTTCTGAAACGGCCCTCCAATATTCGTCAGCCGTGGCAATAGCAAACGTATTTTACGACTGATAACGTTTGCCTACAAGGGATAAAAGCGTGATATGTGTATGTATGTAATAAAAAATATAGGTTAACTAGAATGGAATCGAGTACCAAATTTAAAAACACTTCCCGTGTTAGGTATACAATTTTTGAAAACTTGCAAAATTATTAGTTATTTATTGGTTATTAGTTGCAAAACTAACCCGGTAGATGGAGCCATGCCAAGCGTTACTGGCATTAAAATACACTTGCAAAATTGGCGGGCAAGAAATGAGCTGCGGTAGCCCAGATGGAAGAGGCGTCGCCACTAGTAATGCGAAAGTCGCAGGTTCAAATCCTGCCCGCACTCGAAAATTTTGCAAGTTTTCAAAAATAGAATGGAATCATTTGTTAAAAGCTTTATTATTAGTTCTGCTCTTTCTTTATTTTCGTGTGGGACACCGAGTCGTCCAACGACCCGATGGACCCTGATGTCAGAGTTTTCCAACCGCCTACTACTAGTAATAAGCCTCTGACATGGTTCCGCTAAGAATCGTTCTATGTCTCATTATATTCATCCTATACAATAACACAACACAAATTAATTAGATACACAATTTTCCGAATGACCCTCAAATATTTGTCAGACGTGGCGTAAATGTCCGTTGTTTGCGGCCGTTTACGCTCTGCCTACCCCGCAAGGGATTATAGGCGTGCTATGTGTATGTGTGTGTGTATGTATAGAATTACTGTTTGATAATGATAGAAGCTTGGACCTAATTGTTTTATCTGAGCGGTTCTCCCACTTAAAGTCCGTTGCTGCGTATTTTTATCGCATTCGTAACGCATACGTCTGTCAGATCATAAAAAAAGAAGTTAAAAATTCCTATCTTATTCCCATACAAATACGGCGACCGGTGCGTTGACGCTGCGTCGTAGCGAAGCGACGTATCCATATTTGCTAGTTTCAGTTTACAATTGCATATTAATTAAGCAAGATGTGTTAAGGTCCTAGCTGGTAATAATGATTAGAATCTTATTAGCGAAAGCGCGTGTCATGGTTTTTATGCCCTTGAACCATGATAGCTATATAACTATAAGTATGTCTTCATAAACTTAAACAATTTTCTTCGGAATAACTTGGTATAATCATAAGCAAAAAAAAAGGAGTTCATATAATAAATGGAACAGCTGATAGGCAACTTTGTATGAGAATAATAACTTTTTTTCGTTTCATGTTCGTTGGGGAAAGTTCTTCGTATTCATGAGAATATAATGACGGCCGATGTGGCGCAGTGGTAGTGCAACTGCCTGCGGCGCAAATGTTCCGGGTTCAATTCTCGGTGGGGCACTCACAAATATGATAATCTCTTTGTGAATTTGTTCCCAGTCTTGCAAGGACATTGCAGGCTGAACCTCCCGATAGTCCGTAAGAAAAACGATTCCGTGCTTCGGCGGGCACGTTAAATCGTCGGTCCCGGTTGCTATCTATGATTACTTACTTAGACGGCAGTCGTTATATACCTAACCATGTCAGAGGCCTACTCGCAGTTTCAACTCGCGGTAAAAAAACTCTGACACCAGAGTTCATTGGCTCGTTCGTCGACTCGATATCCAATACGAAAAGTAGAAGATAAGAATATAATCGTGGTTTAATAAGCACCTTTGCAGATTAACCCTGTATTCCAAGAAATGGCCGACACACAATTCTCAATATGGCACAATAGGTGATCAGTGCCCTATGTTATGAAACTTCAGGGTACAAGTCTACAGGTGAAATTCTTAGTACATTGCGTAGCCGGTCAATATTCCTGGTAACAAAATGGCACACCGACTACGCAATGAAAATCAAATTTCACATGTAAAATTTTTGATAATGGCTACATGCTAACCGACTACGCAATGAAAATTGAATTTCACATGTTAAAGTTTTGCCTGTAGTTTCATAAAATCGGGCACAGTACGCATCTGATTGTCATCAAATTCCGTGAACTTGGTACATATTATGAAATATTTCAATGTAATTTGCTCATTTTCACCTGCTGCTAAGTATAATTTCCCGTGGGAGTAACACATTTTGCAGCAGTAAAAAGCAGCATTATGTTAGGTACGTAAAGCTCACCTAGGTATTTAAAACGGAAATTACTTTAGTGGTTTGGAGTTTATCGGGTCCTCAAATAAAATAACAGAATTTTAAAGTCAATAAATTGTAGAGATTTATGTAAGATAGTATCGGTAAGATTCAATATTCTTTATTTTGTGTAGCTTTCTAAAAAAATACTCTTGCATAGCAACACTGCAAACCCTGGCGCCACGCAGCAGATTCGCGCCAACTACTTTTTTCGTTTTTCAAAACCTGTTGCTGCAGGCAACTAGCGCATAAATCATACAGCCTATTGGCTGCTCCACAGACAGATACTTAACGTGCTTTTAATGACACTACTGATCTCTGTAATTTATATATTTTCTAGGAACTTATGAAAGTTCTTACTACTCCATTACATATTCATAAAATGACGTGTATTTTGCTCAGATGTGCTTGTTATTATTAATGTGCACCTTGTACCTAATGCAGGAAGAATATGTAACATTGCAATTGCCGGGGCCAGAGGCTTTTTGCCAGGGATTTGTGATTTTTATGCAGATGTGGTTGGTTATTCACTAGAATTATGTTCTTTTAGTATGTGTTGCTCTGGTTGCTATTAGGTTTATACTCGCACTAGCTGTTTCCCAAAAATAAAAGCTATCCTATGTGTTAATCCATGTTACCTTCTATATGTGTGCCAAATTTCATTACAATCGGTTTAGTAGTTTTTGCGTGAAGAAGTAACAAAAATATAAACTTTCGCAAATGAAAATAAGAAATTGAAAAAATGTCAGCGCCCGCCGGGACTTGAACCCGGGACCGTGGACACACCTCGGACACTGTCGCTCAAATGTATGAATCAAATGCGTTGCTACGCACACAGTCTAAGCTCGCGTAGGTGAACGCGGACCATGCTTGTGTGTGTGAGACAACATGTCAGGGTTGCCGCCATTTTGCGTTCGCGAATCGGGAATGCAATGTGCGGCAGTATGAAATGACCTTCGTCGTCGCGTCCTTGCTTAGCCGGTGTCTGACCGTCCTCCGAGCGCGGGTGGGCGGCGCTTGTAGGGGGAGGCAGGGAGTGACCATACTGTACGCTAGTACTATTAATTATACTGTGCCGTGGAGTACCGTTCCACTGCTCTGCCAACTGAGCTACCGGCGCCCCGACGTAAGCTGACGAAATCTTCAACCTCTTGGTACTCGTCTCGAAGCGACGACAAGCGACATCTAGTATAAGTTATTTGAAACTAATACTATGGTCAGTCCACTTAAGAGTGAAATTCGAACCATGCGATGAAGCTTTGCTTAATTAAATGTACTTTTCATAAATGAAAATAAGAAATTGAAAAAAAATTGAAAAAATTTCACGGTCCCGGGTTCAAGTCCCGGCGGGCGCTGACATTTTTTCAATTTCTTATTTTCATTTATGAAAGTAATATAGCACTGTGCAAAATAAAACCATAGTACATAAACTTTCGCATTTATAATATTAGTAGGATTACAGCTAATTTAAAGTAGAGCTCCATACAATTCAATTTTGGTGGGCTAACTTTTATCATTGACCTTAGGTACTTTCATTTTTAGGATTCCGTACCTCAAAAGGAAAAAACGGATGTCTTATAAGATCACTTGGTTCTCCGTCCGGCCGTCCATCGGTCCGTCACGACCCTTTATCTTGGGAACGCGTAGAGCCATTGAGTTGAAAATAAAACCATATAACCTACTCTGGTCTACGGCCGTTGGTAGTAGAAAAAGTTCAGCTCCTAACATAACGTTCAAAAAGAAACGGCCGTGTTATGCTGTAAAAGGCGTGTTTTGAACTCTCCTAAGGTAATCAAAATTCATATAGTAGGTACATTTCGTAAACCTAGAACTATGAAATTTGGCAAGTAGCTTTCGTTTTAGAATACATAGTATTAGTTAGTAAAGTTTCAAAAGTAAGTTTTTTTAAAGATGGTGTTTGGGGTGGCAGAAAAAAATTATTAAATTGAGGTTAATAGTTAATTGGGATATCATATGAAAGGGCTCTATGTGAGAACCCTCGGTGGACGAGTCCAACTTGTACTTCGCCGGTTTTCTTATTATTTAAACATTATTTTAAAGGCGTCAATAATTTATAAATAAGTAATCAAAATATTTTTACACTTACTTAGAATTGCAACTATGATTTGGTTGATCTTGCTCCCCTCAGAACAATACTTCTTCACTGTATATTTCAACATTTTGGACCTTAATCGTAGATTTTGGATTAAATTATTTACTAAACTCTAACACAATTGAACTTAAAAATAAAACACTGTTTTCAGGTATTAATATCACAGATAAAAAAGACTGCTTATAAAAACTTTTTAAATTAAGTATTTTATTATTTTTAAATAACGGAATCACCGGTTCGAAATTTGAATGAAGCGCGCGAGATCGAGCGCGCGCTCGCAAGCGTATGCTGCCTACGAATGGTTTGATTTCCTTTCTAAGTATTTATGTAGCTCTTCACATAATGCCTGATGGTCTGGTAAATGAAATAAAATAGATTACTTTGTTTTGAATACTCTAGCTATTCTTGTAAGAATAGACACACAAATAGGAACTAGGATTTTTTGGTAAACAGGAAGTGCGTGCTTACGTGCTTAGGTACAGAGAATCGCTTAATCTTATTTGCAATGGCTGTCAATTCCAAATTTTGAAATAAACAGATAAATACTGGCCAACCTATTCGTAATTTTAGATCAATAGTTTATTTTATACTTTAAGTTAGGATTTTGATTATTTATGAATGCTTTGCTAAGTACCTACTTTATCAACGTTTTAAAAAGTCGCCAACTATTATAATTAACCTCTGTGACATTTTGCTAAGTACTACGACATTTTGTCCTGCTGGACAAATCAAGTATGAGACTAATTTTATCTTTTAACTATGTCTGTGTACTTGACTATTTTAAGTAGATACCTATGTTATAAGTAGTTCAAGTCGAGATCATTATAATCAGTTTTTATCGCACCTCGTATACTAAACACTAGCTAAGTTACGTTCATTCAACTTAATAAGTAAGATTTCTCCAGCCAACCCGTACAATAACTTGGGCTAAGCTGGACCCTAGGTTAAAAATAACCCGCCTATCCAGTTAACCTATAAATAGAGCCAGTCAGGTTCACACGCATTTTCTTAGTAATCTACGCCTAATATAAGCACGTGGTGTGTTAATAAGTAGCTTCTTAGGACCGGTGTGACCATGCGTGACCATTAAAAATGCCATAATTTTACGACTTTTTAAACGGTTTTTGCATTAAGTCTTGATTGGGTATTTATGATCGAATTGGGATTGAACCTACCATATACGAATTGATGGAGACGATGAATCATAAGGAAATAAAACCTTTGAGATATACAGGCTGTATAAAGTATGTTTTATAACAAGGTAAGTTAATAGAAGTATTGATGCCTGCCAGGAGGTACCGGTATTGCTGTATCGGAAGGAAAACCTTATGCTTGTAAGAAAAAATCTTTCTGTGTTCTGGTAGGTATTTAGTTTGGTTTTGAATGAACCAGGCTAAAAGAAATAGATATTATTAGCGATTAGACGTTTTCGTACACAATTATGGACAGTATTTATACCTTTAAAAATATGTGAAATTCATAACTTGAGATATTAAAAAGAACTTGATACGCTCGGCCGCCATCTTTGTGACGTCCTTAGAATACCTTCTGCAACTAAAACCGGCAGTTTCGAGACTTTCGAGTTTGTAGAGGACAAAGAACCCATCAATACCGGTTTTAGGTAAATAGAAAAGAGGTCAACATAATTTTGATTTTTTGCTAATGTGTCCATTTGAGAAAGTATTTTTTTGTCTGTGTAAAGTGTAAATTTTACAAAACCGATACAATCGAAGTGGTACAAAAAGCGAACCCAACACACATTGGCTTTAATGAGAGCGAGTTAAACATAAATACATCACCGGTTATTTTGCCACTAATTAAAAACACCTGTACGATTTCCTTAATATCTGGCAACATTAGACTATGAGTTAGTGCTAGATAGTGGCCGGCATACTAACGGTTATTCAAATTAAGAGTTTATTCATTAGTACGACCACTATCACCATCAACAGCCATACCAGTCTACTGCTAGACATGGGATCTCCTCCCTCGACAGGCGGGACGGCGAGCGCAGTGCAAGGTGTTGCAGAAAATGCTGCTGCCCACTTTCTGGATACATAACGTAAAAAAGGATGATGTTATTAGTATGCATGCATGCAATATGGCACGACTACTTATCTATATTCGAAATCAAATATCTCCTTCAATCTAAAACTTAAAAATAGGTTTTATTTTTTGCTGCTGTCGGGACTTGAACTCGGGATCATGGAGTACCTAGTACCGACCGTCCCACAGAGCACCACGACTTCTTGATTAAAGAATAAGTACCTAGGTAAGTACACATAGGCTGCACACACATAAATGCGATGCCACGTCGGATCGCATCCAAATGACAAAAGTCTGATACATTTCAAATGTTAAATTATTGAAACTTATGAAGTTCTTGACATATTATGAGGATTGGGCTTGGGCGACCTATATGCCTACCCTCAGCTGATATGGCTGATGCTCGTCTCGAAGCGACATCTAGTGTAAGCTATTATATCCTTGATCAAAGGGCTCAGAGTGAACGTCAATGTCACATATTTGAAATTAATATTGATATTCTACTGTTGTCATCTTGCCTCTACATTGTTTCTATCTAAAGAATTTTCAAGATCGTTTTTAAAGTTATTTAAAGCTTAGATTTTCCCATTATTTCACTGATCACTATTATCTATGGCACTATTTATTTCATGTCAATGGATTACCTTTCATTGAGTCCGCCACAATGTATTATTCTAAGTCTATGGTTCAGACTATCTGTATTATTCTTCTCATGTCATCTGCTAAAGCCATAGACTTATAATATACCACTGTCTACGGCTAAAGCACTGTGCTAAAGCCATCTTGACGTGACGGCAATCGGCATCACTCACACACATTATCACAATAACAATTGACATGACACAAAACACATGACACAATCTCCACGTATAGTAATGGTATTGACATTGTCTGTCTCAATCACATATATAGCAAAGCAAGCTGGAAATTCAACATTCCACTGAAAATAAGCTCTCTAAAGATCCTTCGCACCAATCATGGCGAGCGTAAAATTAAATTGTCAATTTGTCCAGCGGTTATGACAGTCCACTTGTTGTGGTTGGTGCTCGTGACCCTGGTGGTGGTGACGAGGAGTCAAGATGCAGAGTGCACTCTTCAAGGTTATCAGCTGATGACAGCCAAGTTTGGGAAGGAGGTGTATAAGCTTTGTCTGAAGCTTGTGAATATTGGTAATAATAACAGCTCTTGTTGATGCCTTTTTATGGTCAGTAGTAGGTGCTTCAGCTGTCTTAATTATATCAACGGCTCTTGAATCCAAAGTGATTAATATTGATAGTATTTTGATCAATGAATTATTCTTAATGTAAGCATTTACTACAAAACTGAAATTGAAGAGATTAGGTACACTACATTTCCGGATGACATCAAGAGGACGACGCCCACGGTTCCTATAGATGACACTATCACACTACTGGAGCCAGCACCCAGCGCTGCAGCGCAGCGTTTGAATTGCAACTACTGACACTGGCGCACTCGCCATTTTATATATTTAGTTATCGTTTATAACTTGAGCCTGTACGAAATCACAATGTGGAAACGCCATCACAATAAAGAACAATAATTGAATACCAAATAAATTAAAACACATACATTTTTCAAAAACTTGCAAAATTTTCATGCGCGGGCGGGATTTGAACCTGCGACTTTCGTCATTACTAGTGACATCGAATTTCACCTGTAAAATTGTAGCCTGTAGTTTGACAATACCGGGCACTGGTGACGGGGCACGCAGGGAATGTAAACAGATGGGACATACTCTGTGGGACAGCGCCACATTGGCACTGCTTGGAATCGCCCGACCGACAAAGATTCTCTTTGCCAACCTGTGTACCAAAATTTTTCTATTTCATTTATCACTCTACAAACCGGTTTATCGAGGGGTAGAGGGAAAAACTTCCATGTCCGCCAACCCTGAAGAGTAATAAAGTGAAAGATTTCAACCCTCATTAGTGTGATGGCGAGATATTAGTATATCACGTTATGTTGTAGTAGTTTTACATACATACATACATACATAAATCACGCCTATATCCCTTACGAGGTAGGCAGAGCGTTAACGGCCGTGAAACGGATATTAACACCACATCTGACAAAAGCTTGAGGGTCAATTAGATAAATGTGTATCACTATAGTGACAGGTTGTCAGCCCTTCGCCTAAAATTGCAATACATATCCCTCGAGTCCCTTAGTCGGCTCTTACGACACCCATGGGTAAGAAATAGGATGATGCTATTCTAAGCCGGCATCACACGGCGCACTGTAGTAGTTTTACTTCTCTTAAGTCAAAAATCTCTTCTTGGACTATGATTTTAAGCTATCAAAATCAAAATCAAAATCAAATAATTTATTTCTAAGTAGGAATTTACAAGATTCTCTTTTAGAAAGTCATATCTAGGTACTTAACATAATACATAAAAAAAGAATAGTAAACTTACAGTAATGTAAAAAACAAAGACATGTCAAAGTTAAACCTATGTCAATGTTATTAAATCTATGTGAAATTGAAGTTTAAATATGATATGTCTATCTACCTGATACATTGTGTTGGAGCTACAGTTGGTACTGACCAGACGTCTTTATCTGTAAGATAATTTTCTGGCTTGTAATATGCCTTTGAACATAAAATATTCTTGATTTTTGTTTTGAATTGATTATCATTCAACTGTAAAATTTCGTCTGGTATTTTATTATAGTAACGTATACAGTTCCCCATACATGATTTTCTGACCTTACTTAATCTGGTTTGCGGCTGTACAATTTTATTTTTATTTCTTGTGTTTCGACAATGAATATCAGTGTTTCTTAAATATGAATTAGAATTCTTACGCACATACATTATGTTATCAAAAACGTACTGCGAAGGAAGCGTAAGAATGCCTATTTCTTTAAACAATTCTCTTAAGGAATCACGACCTCGCAATTTATATATAGCTCTTATAGCCCTTTTTTGTAACACAAATATAGTTTTAATGTTAGCGGCTTGACCCCATACTAATAATCCATAGGACATTATACTGTGAAAATAACTAAAATACACAAGCCTGGCTGTAGCGATATCGGTCAACTGTCGGATTTTTCGAACAGCGTATGCCGCAGAGCTAAGTTTACCAGCCAATGCTAGTATTTGAGGGTCCCATTGAATATTTGCGTCGAGTGTGATTCCCAAGAAAACTGTTTCAGTTACGTAATCTAGTTTTTCATTATTAAGAACAATATCATGTTTAATACTTTTTACATTAGGAAGAGAGAATTTAATACATTTAGTTTTCTTAGAATTTAATACTAAATTATTAGACGTAAACCATTTATGAATTTGATCAAGTGCAAAATTCACTTCGTTAATATTTTTAGCCTTTCTGTCCACTTTAAATATTAAAGAGGTATCATCTGCAAAAAGAACTATCTTGGCCAGATTCTGTACCATGAAGGGCAAGTCATTTATGTACACCAAAAACAGGAACGGTCCTAAAATTGATCCTTGGGGTACACCAATTTTGACTGTAGATCCCAGTGACTTCGCACCATTTATCTATCGAATCGCAACACATTTTTTACCTACGTCACCGTTCACCCAATGCACGCCTGATCTCGTTTCGTAATCTCTGCCAATTTTATTCGTATAAATTTACACATCTTTATAAAAAAACGTGGTTATCAAGCGAAAGTTGTTTCTAACTGTTCTGTCACTAATTAGTCCATTAAAATGTCCCTCTGGCAGGTCAGATCTCTTTAGCCAGTGAGAGCGCGGCAATCCTCTTAGACCCTGATACCGCAGACACCGACAACTCTCTCCAGGGGTTTCCTCCCCAGGAGTTGACGATGGCATACGGGTATCCAGTTCACGCTCCGCATTCTGGGTCAGCTGAGGGCTACATAGGCGAAGATAACCACTTTTACGGAGTACTTCACATTGGTAAATATGATCAATTGTTTTGTTTTAAATTCAGTGTAATCTAAAGTCGAGAAGGCACGTCTTCCATAAGAACCATCCAATGGTATAGATCCTGTAATCGTCAGTGTTGGAGATACCCAGTGGAGGACTCTTATGGAACACGTCTTGTGTTGACTTTATGTTGCTCATTTTTCGTTGCATTTATTATTACATTTTGATTCAAGGGTCAGCTAGAGGATAAAGACATGACAATATTAATAGTTTCACTAATTCTACCAAATATCACTGAATCCTATTTAAATTACACAGGACACAATCAATTTGTTTGGCACTGACTAAACCTTTTGTAACTACAACCCTTCGACCATTGCACTAAAGCAAACCTGCGATGTTTGGGAAGACGGAACGACCTACCTCATAAATGACGTCACGATCTCATAGGTGCCCGATATTTCGACTTCTCAGACCTTTTCAACAGGTTTCATCAATCAATTTCATCAATGGCACTGTTGAATCACAGTAGCCACTGCTGCAGCCATTGCGTGTAGATCACACTCCACAAGCTCCTCAAACAACTGACCGACGCATGTCCCTCATTTGTTCCTCATTTTGGGAACTACCGGCACGTGCCGGGTAGATTCAGTCCAATACGTTCTTCACAGAACAACTCGTAAGCCCAATCGTTTTAACAATCACAAAACATGTCCGGGTGAGCTCCTGCTCCCTACCATACAGTCAGGTGTAGATTTTCATAGCAGGGGCTAAAATCATAGACTCCAGAACTAAAAAAAAATGGCACTGTTGAAATACTTTCCCCCTCTTCCTGCAGGCCATCGCACCCTTTACGCCGACCCTTACGGCAAGGATGACATGTCGCGAGATTTTGGAGCGTTTGAGTCAGGGCATGGGGAACACAACTTGTTCAACATGGCACGGCCTAGGAGACACCAAAACCAGCTCCAAGCACAGGTGAACAGGTGAATGAAAATGGTTGTAGCGTAGCATGGCATACCCAACATGACATGACATACATAAGCCTCAATTTCCTACAAATAAGTTGAGAAAAGGATATAATCTAAGTCATGTCGTGTCTTATAATTTGACGCAATATACGCGTTATCTGTCAAAATAGGCCGACGAAATAAACGGCGACTAAATTGACTTAAAATTGTGAAGAACCTACTATATGAATATGAAGATAACGACTAAGGGCCGCCGTAGAGCAAGACCTGTTTTTGCGTGCTTCGAAAAAGAACAAACGTGATTGAAATAAAGGTAACATTAGCTAGAATAATAAACCGCTCCGGCGGCAACCGGTGGCGTTTTTCATTCTAGGCAATATCAACTTCACTTCAAATATGTACGGTTCTTTCTTAATATCTATAAAAAGTACCCAAACGTACGTTTTTGCGAGCGCCGTACGTTTGGTCTGCGGCAGCCCTAAGATATTTCCATAACCAACCATATCTTCAATTTGTCAGCTTCATGCGCTACACCCCGCTGCGGTTTCTAAGGAGGTAGCGTTTGTAGAGTTTATTATTTTGGCACACGAAAAAAACTTGACTGGTTTAAGGCGAGTGTAGCCGTGAACGGCCTCGACAGCGGCGCCACTTCACAAAAGAATAGTATTCTCTTTCAACAAAACAATCTATCAGAGTGTCCGTTGCTTAATTTATCTATTATCCTTAAGTTAAATTTGAACTTATAAACTCAATGAAATATTTGCTTTAATTAAAGTTATAGCAATTAATACCAAAAGTGGCCATATATACCTAGGCAGTTAGGCACTTTTAGCCATAACTTTAATTACAGCGAATTTTTATTGAGTTTGTAGGTTTAAATTTTACACCCCTTGTCTGTCACGTACCGGGAGCCGGACAACAATTTTGAACCTTAACTACCCACAATAAAATTCAAAACCAATGAAATTGTTATAGTATGAAGCGACAGACGAGTGATAGGATAATACTAAAAACTTGAGCAACGGACATTCTGATAGATTGTTTGTTTAACACTACCCTTTAACAGGCAGAGCATGACAAATGTTTTCATCGGTTTTGAAACCTATTGTGGGTAGTTAAGGTTCAATTTTAGGTGGGAACATTCTTCCCATCGCCTTATAAAGGTTTAAAGAGAAAACTTTTTCTTTTGTGAAGCGGCGGCGCCACTGTCGAGGCCGTTCACGGGTACACTCGCCTTCAGGAGTGATAGGGCTTCATATTCGTTATTTTTACATGGAATGCTTTTTGATATTGAAAGGCTTCTTATGAGAAGTTATGAGAATAAAAAGTATCAAAATACATTACTTTACAGCCACAATAGTCTAATGATGTCTAGATGCCGTGTGATGCCGGCCTAGAATAGCATCACCCCATTTCTTATCTATGGGTGTCGTAAGAGGCGCCTACGGGACTCGAGGGTTAGATGTGTATTGTAATTTTAGGCGATGAGCTGACAACCTGTCACTATAGTAATACATAGTTATCTGATAGACCCTCAAACTTTTGTCAGACGTGATGTTAATATCCGTTTTACGGCCGTTAACGCTCTGCCTACCCCGTAAGGGATATAGGCGTGATTTATGTATGTATAGTCTAATGCTGGACATGGGCGTCCCCCTATTGGGGGGGTATTGCCATGCTCACCACGCTTCGCAGGCGGATTGGAGTCTGCAGTGAAAAATGTAGCATTCACAGCTGCCCATTCCCTTGATGATTCTCTGAGTCGCGTTTTACGACACCTACGAGTTGTATTAGGGTGATGCTATTCCAAGCCGGCACCATACGCCAAATCGCACACTGCGTATTAAAATGCGCAGGGTTATTTTATTACATACGTGTGCACATATAAGGTAATAGTAATCAGTAGTACTTAATATAAAAAAGTTAAATTTCTACAAGTTGTAGCGCTATATCTAGACAATTTTTTATTTCATTTTCATTAATTTATTTTCGAAACTTACACTAACAGATTTTTTATGCCTTCAAATAATCTTTGAAATCGGTCTAGTTTTTGAGATATGCAAGGAATATACCTACAAAGGTAATGATGATGGCTTAGAATAGCATCACCCCAATACAAACAGTGGGTGTCGTAAAAAGCGACTGAGGGATAAATTCATCCAGGGAATAGGCAGCAGCGTTCCCTGTTAAAGCAATATCCTGCACTGCGCTCGCCAATCGGCCAAGCGTGGTGAGAATAGACATAACGCCAATAGGGGGAGGCCCATGTCCAGCAGTGGACTGTTGTGAAAATAAAAAATTAAAATGAATATGGCTGGTAATATATTATTAGGTAAGTAGGTTCTTTACAACTTGCCTAGAATACTTTAGGCACCAACGTATCAAAATACTGGTTACCTAGTTACCTACCCACATCTTACCTCCTTTTTAGGGGTAATAACAGAAACCTGATTACTGAGGCTCGGCTGTCCGTCCGTCCGTCCTACAGTTACGAGGCTGTATCTCCTGAACCGTTATACCTAGACAGTTGAAATTTTCACAGATATAATGTATTTCTGTTGCCGCTATAACAACAAAGACAAAAAATTAGAATAAAGTAAATATTTAAGGGGGCTCTTATACAAAAAACTTGTTTTTTTTTTGTATGGAGGCTGTATCTCATGAGCCGCGAAAGTTAGACAGTTGAAATTTTTACAGATGTTGTATTTCTGTTGCTGCTATAACAGCAAATAAAAAAATTATGGGGCTGCCATACAAAACGTGTTTTTTCGCGCGTTTTTATTTTATTATTAATGGTACAAAACCCTTTATGCGCGAGTCCGATTCGCGCTTGGCCGGTTTTTTTTCTTCAACATACCTAATCTAAATAAACAGTTTAATATTTTCGCGGTCACACATAATGACTCAAAACACTAAAACGGGGTTCTTACGTATACTCGATTATCTTGAATTGTCCGATATTTCGACCCAGCATTCATGATCACGGAACAACTGTGAGAAAAGAACCAAGTTTTAGTGTTTTCAGTCAAAACCTAATCTAATCTACCCGTACCTTCTATAAAATAATCATTATTTTTATTGGTAGTTAGGTACTATTGTTTGGAAAATAATAACGTCGTTCATCCCCAAGGATTGATTTAAATATCGCATTTTTATAAGTTGATTGACAGTTTATAACATTGTATCACATGATAATGTAGACTAGGAGATGGCAATTAAATCGTTTGCCCCGATTATGCAGATTGCGAAAATGATACGAATATGGTAGTGTATTCATATTGATAGTCATATCATGTGGGAATAGACCTATAACTTTGGAATGGATGGAGTTAATGAAATTTGGGTGGAAGTAGTAGTCGCAAACCAAGTCCGAGTCTTGGGCAAATTTTGCTGTAAACTTCGAATAGCGAAATCCAACATCTATCACACACACACACATATCACGCCTATAATTCCTTGTAGGCCCAAATAGCCGCAAAAAACGGACATTTACGTTACGTCTGACAAATATTTGAAGGTCATTCAGAAAATTGTGTATCGCCATAGTAACAGGTTATGAGCCCATCGCCTAAAATTGCAATACAAATCCTCGAGTTCCTAAGTCGCCTCTTACGACTCCCAAGGGAAAGAGATGGGGTGATGCTAATCTAGCCGGCATCACACGGCACTCTAAGCCGGCATCACACGGCACTAATCATTTATCACCTGCGGTGAAAATTTGCAAGGTCTGAAAAATTAAAACGCCCAATACGTTGAAGTGTTTTAAAATTTGGTACACAACATTCATCAGTTTATTAAGTTCCTTAAAGAGGGAGACCCACGTTTAGCAGTGGACTGTTGTGGCTGTTAATGTATATTTTTTTGTAATGCTACAGGTGTTACAGGCTTTTGTTGTTGATTGATTTGTTTTGCATTAAATAAAAACACCTTTTGTTTATTTGGCATTGGTGCAAACTCGTTCGTGACTGGTACATCATCGACGCTTTTACCTACAATTTTTATACACTTTGTTGCTGTAAAATGGGATAAAATTTTAGTGGCTACCTCTTACTATAATTGTTATAATTTGGTATCCCCAGTATCGATTACAAGAAAATAATTAAACAAAACATTACTGGACATCTATTGTTTTGTTTAAGACAATAAATCAGGTAGTATCTAAAGTCGATGATTGAAATTAATAGTTATGTAGGAATGTAGACATTACAGAAGACCTAGATTTTTTTGTATAATTTCTATCAATACTATGGTGACATTTTACTTAGCATTTTCTAAGATAATAAAACTTACGATAGAGTGATGCAAGCAGTCTATATACTATGCTTTGTATCAATCTAAATTTTAAAGTTATAGCTAGGTAGCCCAGTTTTTTTTTAAACTTGCAAAATTTTCAAGCGCGGGCAGGATTTGAACCTCCTACTTTCGCCATTACTAGTGGCGATGCGTCTTCCATCTGGGCTACCGCAGCTTGTTTCCTGCCCGCCAATTTTGCAAGTGTATCCTTATTACTGGCATTAAGATACACTTTTGCAAGTTTTCAAAAATTTTATTGTATACCTAACCTAAGTAACACGGGAAGTGTTTTAAAAATTTGGTACTTAATAAATTTTTGCGAAATTGTTTACAGCTCGCAATGATATCAAAAAACATGAAAAAATATACCAGTAACTTGCTAGCAAAAATTCCACTCCTAATACGAAAATGAAATAACTTTATTCAATGTAGGATAGTATTATCACTTATTGCGATATGATCGGTCATTGTAACAATTTTGTATTGTCCTAATAGAAAACCAGCTCGGGCGGGATAAAAAGGAAAAATAAAAATAAAGACACTGCCTCGGGGCTGGCCAGGTTAATTACCAGGCTCTACAATCTTAGTACTGTAAAGATGGTAACTGAGCTATTAAAAACCTGGCAAATAAAGATGCACACTGATGGTAAAGTTTTCCAATAACAGAGTAACGTCTTTTATATTTAGTAGCATAAAATTTACTTCTTATTAACTACGATAATAGATGGCGTATTACGGCTTCTCCTCAGATTCTTTACTACGTAATATTTTTGTTTGTCGAAAGATGTCGCCTATTGTAAAAATCAGTATGTTATCCTATGAATTGCCAGCTCGTTCATATAATCCCTGTTAGTAGAATTTCCTATGTTTAGCCCGAGGCTTTGAAACCCATACCTGACTATTTGGTGGGGAGCGAGGGCACACCCAGAGTTGCGTGTGTGGTTGATCAAACAACCAGCCAAATCGTGCCCGGAGTTGTTGTGGGAAGAACGGATCGGACTGAATCTACCCGGTACTTGCCGGTTATGCCTTAAAAAAGGGCATTAATGAGGGACCTTCGCGTTTGTGGAGTGTGATCTACAGCCATTAGAGTACTTTTTATATACGCAGCACCGCCTACGGTGATATTTTATTTTATTTTACTTTATTGGAGAACAAACAAACATAAACTTAGTTGGTAAATACATTAGTGTAGCTAAATATTAAGAAAAATAAGTTTACATTCTTTGACATTCTCACTAAGGCATAGATTGTTTTAATATCATCATCATTATCCGATAGGACGTGTCTGGGATGGCGTTTAAGACGCAAGGTTTTGACGTTGATCATCTTCTGTCTTTTTTTCACTTTTGTTTATGGCATTGTGATACGAAAGGGTAATATTAATTTTAGTTCTTTAATTTGTACACTACTGAACTCTCTTTTCTTAGTAGTACCCAGTACCTAGGCCTCTGACATGGTTCACATGGTTAAGTAACGTCTGCCGTCTAACGAAGTGATCATAGACAGTATTAGACAGCAACCGGGACCGACGGCTTAATGTGCCCCTCCAAAGCACGGAACGAAACCATCTTTCTTTTCGAACAATCAGGTGGTTCAACTTGCGATGTCCTAACCAGACTAGGAACAATTTCACGAAGTGATTAATATCAACTTTTCGCTAACGCTACGTTTTCAAACTATTTTTTATACTGTTAAGCTATTTGGTACTAATTATTAAAAAATATTAGTGCCGTGTGATGCTGGCTTAGAATAGCATCACCCCATATCTTTCCCGTGGGAGTCGTAAGAGGCGACTTAGGGACTCGAGGGTGAGGGTGCAATTTTAGGCGATGGGCTGACAACCTGTCACTATAGCGATACACACTTTTCCAAACAACCCTCAAACATTTGTCAGACGTGGTGTAAATGGCCGTTTTTCGCGGCTGTTTACGCTCCGCCTACCCCGCAAGGGATTATAGGCGTGATATGTGTATGTATAAATAAATATCAACTGTGGAAAGCAAAATAACACTTTTGGTTTGTATTTTTGTGCTTGTCTAATCGATTGTGGCATGTTTCAACTCTGGCCGTAAAATCAAAAAAAATCTTTTTCATAGTCACTTGGTATGCCAGGCTCCATACTTTAATGTCGGATACTCTTTTTTTTACAAAAAACACATGTCTTTGACGCTTTCGTCTGCGGGCCCTCTTTCGTGTCGAGATCAAAATTCAAAATATGTAGGATGTAGATCGCGTCTGCCGCCTTCGCCGGAAGTTTTTTTTACCCTGCATGGCAACCCTACAAATGTCAATGCGAATCGAATTTGATTGAAAATCAACGGTTTTTGCGCAGGAGTTTTTCATTTTGATTTCACTTGTTTTTCTACTTTCAAATCGTTATTGATAGCGTTTTTCCACGTAAGTCCGTTGAGTAGAGCCTTTGCTCCTCCGGTCGTGATAAAATAGTGTTTACTTGTGACAATTATAAACAAAAGACAGATAGGACTGAATTTGTTTGTGCTAATAAAGTGTTTTGAATATTTTAACATGTCAAACCACAAATGTTGTGTCCCAGGATGTGCAAACAGGGAAGGTATGAGTTTAATACATATTTATATCGATTATTAAAGAATAGAGTGAACCGGCCGGCATCATAGCTACCGATTACCAAGTGACGGTTGGAGTGCACTTATGGGGGCTGTCATACAAATGATATTTTTTCATTATTTTAAAGTGTTTTCCACGGGTTGAGGTGCACTTAAAGGACCTGCCTATAGTTCCGAAAATTTTCTATGGGCAAAAAAACAATTTATACTTCTAGGGAACCCACCTAAGTGCACTCCCACGGTAGAGATTTAAAAGTTTTATTTTAATTTTTGCTAAGTGTTGTGGCCAGCTCCCCTAAGTGGACCCCAACCCAAGTGACCACTCATTTTTTATTTCAGGGTCTACCGCAGTTTTGCATAAGTTTCCCAATCCTGCTAAGGACAGGGAATTATTTAACTCTTGGCTACATGCTATTGGTGGTGAAATTATTGGACTAAATAATGTGTTCATCTACAAATACTGGCGTGTATGTCATCTACACTTTGAAGAAAAGTATTGGTGTCGGAATAATCGACTTAGTAATATGGCCATACCAACAAGAAATATGCCAGATCAGTAGTTTACTTCTCAGGGTATGCTGATGATTGCTTGTGTGGTGTCCCCCATGCATCAGATAAATTCTTTGTTACCTTTTACAACTTCTTTCCTTGGGTAGACCGACATGGGGCAAATAACCCATCATCATACAGGAAACTTAGTAGTAAGTAATAAAATTTATTTCCAAAATAACATTTTAATGCTGCAAAACATATCATATTATGTGACCTAAGACCAAAATTACTTTGCATCGCCTATTATAATAGTAGTACAAAGTAAGTACAAAGATGTTATTGAATTACTAGCAGCCGGCCGAGCGGTTGCACCCACTGCTACCCAAACCGGGTAGCTTGGGTATAAGATATTATCCGCATGTATTATTTAAATCACTCTATGTTATTAAAACAACTGCCTCAAAATGTATTGCAAGGTTTAGTTTAGAAGGAGTTAGTGGTGTTCATGACAGACTGACATAGAAATGCGAAGAGTGACTTTATAGTATGTATTTATTTATCTAACCTACTATTCTTTAATTTCAGGCTTGACAACATTGAAGTTCACCATTGACCAGCAAAGATTGTTGAGACCTATTGAAAATATAATGGATGCCATCCCTTCATCCCAAGGTAATTTTTTTGGTTTACATTAGAGTTCAATTTAAGGGCTCTTCTCCAGCAGTTTGCCACAGCAACTTAAAGAGTTAAAATATTAAAAAAGGAAGAAAATGATTCTATGGTGGATGTATGCAGCAGTACCTGTTTTACTATTTTTTCTTGTCATCTATGTCAATGTATTGTATAGTTACAATATATTTTTAAATAAGTATAAGCAATGAATTTGTAACGTTATACATACACACGCTTTTATCCCTTGGGGGTAGGCAGAGCTTTAACGGCCGTAACAATACGGTCGCTATCGCCACATCCGACAAATATTTGAGGGCTGTTTAAAAAAAAAAAAGTATCACTATAGTGACAGGTTGCCAGCCTGTCGCCCAAAATTGCAATACACATAATACACTTTAGTCCCTTAGTCGCTTCTAACGACACCCGCGGGAAGGAAATAGGGTGATGCTATTCTAAGCCGGCATCACACGGCACTTGTTATGTGATAAATAAAAAATTATCAAATTTTAATTGCAGTACCAGGAACTTTGTATGATGTTGACGTGGATGAGCAACATAGATATCAGAGATCCATTGAAGATATTAAATCGGCAGAATCTTCATCAAAAGGTAATTTACCTGGCTAATGTTCTGAAGTTGTTTAAATGCAAGATTTAAAAAGATACTTTTGTGGACTGTTCATGCACTGCTATATCAATGTTATGAGGCAATGGTTGGGATTCTATTCCTATCTATTTGATATGAAACCATAATCTATTCTAATCTTGCAGCTGAACCAGTGACTATTTGCGATGTGGCTTTGCAATGTGATCCTCAAATTGCTAAGGACAATATTCTAACTAAAACAAATCTTGGTAAGTCTTTTTCATTAATACAGTATGTACTAGGCACAGAGTAGTAGGGCTTCTGAACAAGTGTGCATTTGGGAAGTGTATGTTAGTCCTCGCATATCTCAAAAAGTACTAGTCCATTTTCAGTGATTCTTTTTATATATAAGGTTTTATAGATAGACACAATTTTAGTGCACAGATATAAAATTCTGGCACCAGGGTTCATCGTCGGATCGTTGGACGACTCAGTGTCCCACACGAAAAAAAGAAGAAGAATTACAAAAAAAAGTAAAGTGATGTGTTAAATATTTCTAAATTACTAGTTGTTTTAAATACTAAGTGCAATCTAATGTAAGGAAACATTAAGGATTTGTAAATAACAATTTAATAATTTATCATTACAGAAGAGATTGCATCTATGACACAACTCGCTGAAAGTACAACTGTTACAAAAGCTATAAAAGTATCTACTGGTAAGTAAAAAAAATTACATTTCAATACAAACATTTAACAGATAAAATAAGAAACTCAAAAGGACCCATTAAACTAATTCTTTATTGTCTGGTTGGAGCCATAGGCTCTCTAACTAACTATAACAACCACTACAGTCAACTGCAGAACATGGGCCTCCCCCTTTTAGGGGGGTATTTGCCATACTCACCACGCTTGGCTGGCAGATTGGCGAGCGCTGTGCACGATGTTGTAATCACAGGGAACGCTGCTGCCTATTTCCTGGATGAATTTATCCCTTAGTAGCTTCTTACGACACCCACGGGCAGAATTGGAATGTAATATAGTACGGTCCCTGACTTATGACAATGTATGGAAGGTGACAGAAATTAATTCAGCAAAATACCTGATGTATAGGATAGGGGGACCTTATCTATTTTAAAAGTGTTGTTAAATTTTAATAATTATTTATTGTCTGTCATTAATTACATTACAGAGTCGGCAACTAAGCCGGATCGTCTAGATACATCAGATCTACAACACCAAAAAACAGCTGGTAGTGGCACTGAAATGGAAAAAAAGGGTGGGTGAAGTTACCTTATTTCTAACTAGGTTTATCTGTGGTTGTGGCAGTTAATGTGTACACCACATAATAACGTTTTTTAGCACTTAGTCATGAGCATATAATTTACTAGCTTTCAATTAATTATGCGTATTATAAGAGATATATTTATTTAATTAATTGTGTCCTAAATATTGTTATTGCAGGGCGACGAGGTGGCCCGAAACTTGTTCTTAAGAAGTTACGGAAACGTGTGCTTGTTACTTCCGCTGAAGAGGAATTATACAATAAAGTGGTACGGCTTGGCGTCAAATTAAGTAAATGCCGAAGTAAAGCTAAAAAACAAGCCAAAAAAATTAAAGCATTGAAAAATATAACAAGTAACCCAAATTTCTTACAAACACTTGATAGCATGAAAAGCACAGCAAAAATCTTAACGATAATGCAGTTTCGAGAACATAAAAAAGGAGACAAAGGCCGACGGTTCACTTTAAAAGAAAAGATTCTTGCATTATCTATTATGAAACAGAGCCCAAAGGGATACAGATTTTTGAGAAAAATATTTATTCTACCATCGCCCCAGACTCTGCTAAGAGTATTAAGCATGGCAAATATAAGACCGGGAATAAATAAGAATACCATGGCACAAATAAAAAAAGCCACAGAAAAAATGTCAGTGCAAGATCGCCTCTGTATTGTTTTATTCGACGAGATGTCACTAAAACCAAATGTGACTTATAACGATAGAAAAGACAGAGTGACTGGTTTTGTAACAAATGGTGAAGACACAAAGCCTGAATTTGCTGACCACGCGCAAGTCTTTATGGTAAGAGGCTTGATGAAAAATTATAAACAACCGGTTGCATATACATTTTCACAAGCTGCTACAAAGGGCGCAGAACTTGCTATGCAACTGAAGACTGCGATCACTCACCTCCAAGCTGCTGGGCTTATCGTGGTGGCCACTGTATGCGACCAAGGTACAAATAATACGCAATGTATTAAACTCTTGTTGCAAGAAACGCGCGGGTATCTTTTGCGAAAAGGTGAAGAGCCAAAAGATAACATAATTTTGATCAACGACCAGGAAATAATTCCTTTGTATGATCCCCCGCATTTGATCAAATGTATTCGAAACAACTTGATTACGAAACATTTACAATATAAAGTTAATACAAGTAATCAAGTTAAAACAGCGAAATGGGCGCACATTGAAAAGTTTCATCAGGAAAACCCGGGGTACAAGGGTATCCGCTTAGTGCCCAAATTAACTGACGCGCACTGCATCCCCAGCAAAATTCCAAAGATGAAAGTAAAATACGCATCACAAGTTTTTAGTCAAACTGTGGGTTCTACAATGGGATATCTCGCAGGTGAATGTGTGCCTTAATGCTATTTTAGATAGGTAACTACTGTCATAAACACGTAGGAAAACTACGCCCCAGATATGACCTTATACATTCTATAAAACCTGGTGTCAGAACGTAGATAATAAAACTGAAAGTCTTGCTGACGCTTAGCGATTGCGAATCGCGAATCTTATTATCTGTCTGAGGACATAACTCAGTCTCATATAATCTAATATAATCAATATAAAAGAAAACTCACTTGAAACTCAATGTATTTTTGTTTTTACAGACAAGGGGATTCTACCATTGGAGTGCAAAGAAACAGCAGACGTATTGCTCTTCTTTGATGATCTTTTTGATTCTGTCAATGGGAGTTTTGAGAAAAATAAACATGCAAAACCGCTCCTGGGACCTGCGACCCCAACATCCTGCCACAAAAAAGTTTGGCAAGAAAGTAAAGCGGTATTAAGGGAAATGAAGTTTGTCAACCCCAAAAAAAATGCGATCGAGAATGTTCCAACATTGAAAAACTGGGTGTGGACGCTGGAAGGCATAGAGTTGTTATTAAATAAATTGAAAACTGATTACCAAATAACATCGGTTTGGTTGCGGCATTTAAACCAGGATCCAATCGAAAACTTCTTTGGGGCTATAAGAAGCCACGGATGCCGCAACGTAAATCCGACACCCGAGAAGTTTGAATCAGCGTTTACTACGTTATTAGTAAATAGCTTATCCAGCGTCCATGCCCCGGGAGCAAATTGTGAAGTGGATCCCTGCAATGCACTTCATGAAGTCATCATCACAGCCAAGGACTGCAATTATACTGATTGTAATCTACAAAATATCCCTGACATAACTATTACACCCCTTGAAGAAAAGAATGACCCACGTCAAATTGCAGGACTGCAATATGTTAGTGGGTACTTCGTGAAAAATGCAAGAAAGAAAGTTTTCAAGGGATGTAAAAAATGCAGGGATGATTTGATTTCTGAGAATGAACCCGAGTATCTCAGATACAGAGAATTTGCTAATAAAAAATGGCTTTGCAGTCCTAGCGATTCCCTTTTACGGTGCATATCAGAACTGCAGGATATAATTTACAACACAATTAAAGAAAATTTAGAAAAACCGAATTTGCGAGAGTTAATTAAAACTATGATTTTTATGTGTATAGATTTTAATTACATATCTTGCGAAAAACATAAAGATGATTTGATTGAATTTCTCAATAAGATATCCTGCAGATTTTTTATCTACAATTATTGTAAAGAAATTAATAAAATATTATGCAACAAGAGGGAATGTGATGATGACGAAGACAAATTTAAAATAAAAGCGAAAAAGATGTACATGAAATGTTTTAAAAGAAAGAAATAAAAATGAAACCAGAATAAACTTTTGTTTTAATTTTTAACAAACTGTTCAGCCGTTTTTTAAAGCCCAAGACTTAAAATATAATAGGAATATTTTAAATCTTGGGGCTTAAAGAACGGCTGAACAGTAAAAATCAATATTCAAAAATAAGCTCTTATAGTACTACAGTACAGTACTATACTATGGTCTATCGATACATATATTGTATAGGAATATAGTTCCTAACCTCGAGTTCAGAGAGCGCCACTTTCGCGTTTCCCATTTCGGTCATTGAGTGAGACCTCTATTACCCGTATTATAAAAAGTACTCTGTGTTAATTACACAGCACGTAACTTTACGCCACCACCATTTGTAAACGAAATTTGTTTAAAAAAAACACTATGTTAATGGATTAGTTCATGATCTTAGGATAATACATGTATTCTACTTTAGTATGCTATTGCTCTATTGACATTCTCACACTACATTATAGTCATAATAAAAATCTCTCCCTCAGTACGAAGACACATTCAACGAGTACTTCCCGTACCGCATCACGGGAAACAAACACAGCGTCAACTCAGCACATGCGCGGATCTGCGACCTCCTCCTATTGGCTGACAAGGAGTTCTACGTGAAAGACGCCAACTCCAGCTTGAACCAAGCAGTGAGACGCATGGTGCATGCCGTCGCGCAAGCCGACATCATATTCAGGAATGCGGACTTCAATGAAGATGGGACTCCTGATAATATTGGTCAGTATTTAAGAAGAATTCTTGAACAACAAAAACAATTCCGACAAGTTAGCACATAAGACGCATAGTCGATCAACTCTCTATTAAAAGAAACAGTAAATAGCTGCCAACGCTCAGCCTTTCAGTCTTAGAAAATTGCAAACGCAGCTCGCTTACCTACAAAGAAACATTTATTTACTCGGGTTCAAGTCCATGCCAATATATTAATCCGTTTTCTTTTTTCAGGTTTCACAGTGAAGTACATTCTAGTGTTGACTTCTACCGAGACAAACCAGCGTGTATTCGGGAACATGCTGTCTACAACTATCATCGACGGGCGAGAGTACCTCATGAAGTTAGCCAGGCTGCGGAGGCTATCTGAAGTGTGCCTCGGAGTTGCGTTCACTGGGCATGCGTTCCATAACAGGACTCTTGGATTGAGGTATAGTGCCATATGCTTATTGCTGTTTAAAATTATCACAGACTGCCACCAGCCAGTACCTACCTCATAAAGCTGGCCCTGCTATGAAGGCTGTCTGAAGTGTGCGTCGGAGTTGCGATCTCTGGGCATGCGTTTTTGAACAGGATTCTTGGATAGCGGTATGGTGCCATTATGCTTATTCCTCATCGATACTCCCCATCTACATCTATCATCGACGGTGTCGCTAGTACCTTAAAAAACTGGCCAGGTTGAAGAGACTGTCTGAAGTGTGTCCCGGCTTTGCCTTCTCATTCACATGCTTTTTATAACAGTAGTCTTAAGTTGAGGTAACTAATTTTGGTCAGCTTTGACATAACCTACACCAAAATGATAAACTACCTGATAAACTTGTGTGTCAAAGTGGTAAGTGGTTTAGAATCTCTAAATCAGAGATACTTGCATCTGCCTCTATGCAAAAAATAACTGAAATTTTACGTCCTCGTCGTGAACCTCCTAGTTTCTTGGCAGTCTGTGGTAACTGACACCCATTACATCCATCGTTTGTCTTTAGTTAACATGGATCGCTCCGGAGCCCTACTGTTGCTATTTTAAGCATTATGAGTACCTAACTTTTTGTCATTTCTTCACCTTTATTTTCTAGTTTCACGTCATCGGCGGCGGTTTGGGCGGCGTTACTACTTAACATAGTAGCAGGAATGCGTACGGGCAATCGTTCAACCCACACGCTTGTGCTCGTCACCAGGGTTCATCGGGTCGATCGTCGACTGCATGTCCCACGCGATATGATGATTATGATGAATGTAGTATTTATATAAACTAACTCTATTTGTTTTCTAGTTTCACGTCAGTCGGCCACAGTATAGGCGGCGCAACCGGAGGTCTGTGCGACAGAAGGGCGTTCGGTCGGTCGTTCAACACGCTAGCGCTCGCGCACATGACGGAAGATGGCGGGGAACGAGTGCCAGAGAGGATTGTTGCAATTACATTGGCTCACGAAATCGGTACAACTTTTTTTCTATCTTATAATTATCAGCGTATATTCGGTTGCCATCTCCTTGTCTACAATTTAGAATTGCATTTTTTTTAGAATTTCCATAAATACCTATACGGGGTGTAAGGGACAGCCCTCCGAATACTGATAGGGTGCATACAGACCATGAACTGAATGACTTTCCCCAAGAAACATGTCAGGGGATGTCAGAAAAAAAACGACCTCCCACACAAAATCATAATCAGCTGACTACTTTTACTATGGGAAGTAAAAAAAAATTGACCTTCCCTGTTTTTATGGGATGTTGTTCAGTTCCATGGTCTGAATTCACCCTATCAGTATTCGGAGGGCTGTCCCTTACACCCTGTAGAGTTGTAGCATGCTTACATATGGTGTAAACCACCAGAAACAGGGTAAAGCAAAGGATATAA